>JBBIGC010000082.1:7702893-7714092 GCA_037576955.1 Lepidarchus adonis | reverse complement strand
CCGCGCCAACTACATGGGCAATGGCTACTTCATCAGGAGGGGCGACTACAGCGACTACATGAGCATGTGGGGAATGAGTGGCTGGATCAGGTCTTGCCGCAATATTCCCAGGGTACGATTGCCATTGACTGATTCTTTTTTATTATGACAGGACACGATTTGAGAGAACATTGACTTCAACTCATTCAGATATAGTTTCATTCACTGTGAAAGCTCTAACAAGATCATTCTTTCCACCCACAGCACAGCGGACCCTACAGAATGAGGGCCTACGAGAGGGATAACTACATGGGCCAGATGATGGAGATGAGTGACGACTGCGACTCCTTCATGGACCGTTACCACTGGTCCCAGGGCTGCATGTCCTGCCACGTGATGGACGGTCATTGGCTCATGTACGATCAGTCCAACTACAGAGGCAGGATGTGGTACTTCGGACCCGGACACTACAGGAGCTTCAGGGACTGGGGCAACATGAGGTTCATGAGCATGAGGCGCATCATGGACTCCTGGTACTAAAACGTGACAACTCGGAAATGTGTAAAATATCAATCTTTAAATAAAATCTTCTACGACTGAATTTATCTGAAGAATTTTGGTTTTGTGTTGTAAATCGTCTGAGCACATAACGCAGAGAACACTCAATGGAATTTAATCAACTTGAAATATCACCAACAGATCTAAATGGGGGAAAAACAGTACAAATAAAATAATTAAAAATAAATAAATAAATAAATAATTACTTTTGATGAACTAAAATGATTGGATAAGAATAAAGAACAAATAAAAACATACAAAAATAAATAAAATAAATAAATATTCCAACTATTTCAGGTTTCAGATTTTCCCAGCTCCATAACATAGCGTTTTCAACATCGTGAAGTATCTTTCAACCAATACTGTAAAAAAAAAAATGTACATAATTAAAAGCTCCTTAAAACTACTGCTAGAAAAACATATCTTTGGGTAGTATTGGCCAGTTTAATCCTGAGGGTTTTTCAAGACTGATTTTCAAATATAGTCAAATCCCGTTAGCTCGCCCATATTGGGCCCATATTGAGGCGGAGGTGGCAAGCTGTTCGAATGGATCACAGGGGTCGTAGTTACGGCGATGGCTCCTTTTTTTGTTGTTGCAGCTTTTGTTTGTCATATACAGTACTAGAATCCAGCTGAACGCCTACTAAATGCTTTACGGTAAAATGTTCCAGACACAGGGAAGGGAACACAGATAGGTAACTGATATATCCATGCTGCTCGCGGGCTAATGCCCAGCTGTTAATAAAGCCTCCGCAGCATCATTAACTGCATAAATTAATAATGAAAAAACAGTGACGGTGGCAACAACAGCAGTAGTTGCAACAGTAGCAGAAGTAGCATTAGCAGCGGTAGCATTGGCAGCAGTAGAACGGACGCTACATCGCCAACATGGGCCCCAAGTTTGTCGAGCAAAAGATGGAGAAATACATACACCGGACACTTTACATGGTTTGTTGAGGGTGAGAGGCAAGTATGGTTATCTATATGGTTATCTATATAAATAACATGAAAGGAAAGCCGTTCTGCAGCCTTTCTTGGCGAGAGGCGAGTTTGGCGAGATAACACGGGACAAGTTAACAGGGGTTGACTTTTTTTTTTAAAATTCCTAATAACTGCACTCTCATTTTCACATGACAGTGAGTGACAGCTTCATTTGGCCTCTTTTGGTAATTATTTTCACCCTCTGCCTGATTTTTTGAGCATGTTGGACCATCCCAGATGCAAAGAACATGATAGAGCCTACAAAAGCCCAGCAGTGCTGCCCTCCTCCAAACACTTAAGCCAGCACACCTGGCACGTACAGCATTTTTCTTTCTGCTGACACTGCCTCACATACTCAGACCAAGCCTCAGGTGCAGTAAGTTTCAAAATCCTTTCTCAACCTAACCTTTTCGTCAACACTGAGTGAAGTGCAGTAAACAGGTGAATTTCAGGTAGATCTTCCTGGACCAAATTGAAAAAGCATTCAGGGCAACACAGTGGACAAAACATGTTTAGGCTTTGCCTAAAATTTCTTTTTAAAAAATACTAAATTAAATTATCTTTAAAAATCTAATGCTAAAATGACAGAGTTGGTCCAGGACAACAGACCAGCAATCAAGCCTAAACCTACTCCACAGAGAGCTCACTGTATGTTATCACAGACAATTTTGATGCTTATAGAAAAGAGCAGACAAATATATAGAAAAATATTGGTCAAGGCAATTGTTAAATGGAAAAAAATACTGAAAGTACAAGTATAGTATTTTATTGGGGTAAATATTAGAAAAATATCTATTATTTTTCTTTAATATAGATTTACACAGCTTCCACTTAACATAAATACATAAATTACAAACTGCTTAATTCTCTATTGACCCATTTGCTGTAGATTGAAACAGAAAACAAATTTGTAAGTATACTTGCTTTAGAGTACATTGATTTTTAACTTTAAAATTATATATATTATATATATGTATATATATATATATCAGAAATATTGATATTTAATCAATAAAATAATAAAAGTTAACCAATTTCTCAGCTTCTTTTAAAGTAGACATTCTACTTACTTGAGCAAAATTATCATAAAGAAAAAAATATTTTAAAAGATTAAATGTTAAATATTGTCTTTATAATGTTTATGACAGAAACCAGCAGCCAAAATGTTCAGACTAAAAAAGCCTCTCAATGGTGTTGCAGACAAGTACTGGTGCAGAGTTAATACTGATGATGCTAAAACAGGGGAAAATCTTATTTTCACTTAGAATTCCAAAATTTCTGTACATTGTTATTTTAAAAAGAACATTGTACATTATGTTTTCAGCATTACTCAGCAGTAGCAGTAACAGCCAACCTACAGAATAAGCATGGCTGACAGCCTTCTGCAGTGCTAACAAGGACCCAAGTTTGGTGAAGTATAGATGGAGAAATGCATACATTGGACATGTTGCATGTTGCGGAAAGGACAAGAGGTGAGGTTGGTGGCATAACGAGGTAAATAACGAAGTTGGCGAAATAATGGGGGGGTCTCTCTCTCTCTCTCTCTCTCTGTGTGTGTGTGTGTGTTACTCCTTTCACTTCTTGTTAGCTGGTCCACACTTCACTATTCACCCCTGTAGACTAATTATAATTCATTACGCGCTGTGTAGCCAGACTTAACCAATGGCCAACCTGAATGTTAAAGAAATGATGAAGTGCATAAGGCTGAAAAAGCTCCTAATACATGGCACCCATCCACAGTGCATCCACTCATCTGATGGGCTATAAATCATGGGTGTCCGTATGACAAAAATCAATACACAAAAGCTTGACCACATATCCCCAGGGCAAGTCTATTATGTCACTGCAGTATACAGGATATGTCCATGTGGGTTTCTGTCAGAGAGAGAGAGAGAGAGAGAGAGAGAGAGAGAGAGAATTTATAAGCTCTTTTGTCTTTTGTAATATTACATTGTGTATGGGCTGTGAAAATGTAGGTTACAGTAACCGTAACCCAGAACTGTGAACACTAATTTCACTGTGATAAAAGAATGCGTTTCCTTTCTCACACCGACAGGAAAACACAGTCTGCAGCCCACACCACTGGCGAAGCATTTATATGAAACATCAGGGCCAATTAACATTACAAATATCCTTCACTCTGCTGTAGCTGATATGAAAACTTATAAACAGATAATTTAAACCTTCACTTTTTAAATCCATTTTTCTTCTAACTTCTGACATCGTCTGGCAATAGCTCACACACCGATCAGCCACAACATTACAAGCCCAAACAAGGGAGTAACACTGATGATCTGGTTAGAACCACGCCTGTCAATAGGTGGGATATATAAAAGACAGTGAGTGAACAGTCAGATCTTGAAGCTGAAAAAATGGGCAAGTGGAAGGATTGGACCAAAGTGCAATGGCTAGACTATTGGGTCAGAACATCTCTAAAATGGCAGCTCTTGTTGGGTTCCCGCTATACGGTGGCTAGTACCTACCAAGGCACCTACCCAAAGCAAATTATAAGGGGGTTTTGGATGTTATATCATCTATAAGAAATATGAATTCTGGAATATATCACCGTTATTGTTTTTTGTTTAACAGTTTCCCATGGAATTGGCCAATTGTGGCTTTTAATGTTACAGTAACCTTTACAGTAAGTGTGCATAGTATGGAGAACTGAGTGAAATTTAATCAATTTCTTTAAATCAAAGACACAAAAGGATGTACAGGTTCTAAAATAAACACTGCGCTAAACTTCATTATTAATTAACACATATATACAGACAGTATGCGGCTATTAATATGTTTTGCTATTAAAAATATTGAGACTTTATGGCTGGATTTGGCATTTAAGAGTGTAAAAAAGTGTAAAAAAGCATGAGAACAAGTGTAATCTGACCAAAGTACAGTTATCTACTTGATCAAGGTTGCTGGAAGTTTCAATGGGTTAAATTTAGACTTTTTAATGACCTTTACAAATGAAAATTTAGACCAATTTCTAGTTCACGCTGGTACAAAAGTAGAAAAGATATAAAAGAAAATAAATGTCCTAGAATTACTGACAAATTATTCACATTTATTTCCTCTGTTCTAGACTGAATCCTGGAAAAACCTTAGTACTGCATACAGGCCTGTGTTATTTCTGGATCATTTTAGATATGATTTTATGTTTTTTTTTTCTGATTTCTCAACTTTACAACAAGCTTTACAACTTTAGCATTATTTTGCCCAAAGTGCTGTAGCTTCACATTGTGTTGAACTGGGTTTTAACACTAAATGCATCATCATTCTCTGGCCTCTATACAGAGTAATGCACAGGCAAATAACTGGACTTTAGAAAACTTTATGAAGCGGCCATTACTTTAACCATCTTCATCTATTGAGAGAAATTTGAGTGGGTTACAGTTTATATCAGCTATCAGTCCTAAACCTGCTACAGCTGAAAGAAAGAGCTGGTATACAGCATCCCATCAGAGAATTCCTTTATAAGACCTAGTGCATTCAATCTGAATGTGTTAAGGACGTTTTTAGGCATTTAAATTGACATTTCTAAGACTCGGCAGAAACCTTTTTAATGGTATTTGGCAGTGGCAGCTACTAGTCCTTCAAACAGGAGAAGCTCATTTTAAGTCTGCATCATAAAATTTATGTTATTTGTAAATTAATTCTGAAGTTTCATCAAGAGACCAACAGTATATATTTTTCACAGCACTTCCAGTCAGACAGTTCACTCTGTGATACCAGCAGATACCACCAAATCAATCTTGGATGTTGGTCGGTCCTGCTGTTTAATTCTGAGTCTCTCCTCATAATGAAGATTATTAAATGTTTTTTTTCCAAAAGCAACAGTATTTGTGCCGTCTATTGTAAATTGTGTCAGATGATCTATGATAAATAGCTGAATATGAACAAGTGCATCATGAAGTTGAACATGTCTCTAAAAGTAATATAAATATGACATATTTGAGCATTTATTTTCTGACATACCGTAAATCTTCCAATAGTTGCCCAGGCCTTTATTAAAAAATTAATATGTCGGAGACCAGCTATTATTATTGGCCTGAGAGATGGAATGGTGATGTCCTACTGCTTCTTCACCTGAATGTTTGTTTGCGTATGTTGAGTTTGAACGCTAAATCATATTGACCGTTTCCTTCCCATCGTTCGCACTACATCACCCTGTGGGGTTATGATTTTTCATACGAAAAGGTACTTACATTATGATTCACTGCAGGAGGGCGGAGCCTAGGTGGTACGAAAAAAGAGGATTCGTGTACGGAAAGTGTGGTGGGTCATTGGAAATCGGCGTTTACTACAAACCGGCGTCTATTGGAGATTGACGTCTATTTGTAGCGACATCTCTACATCCCGGCATCAATAAAAGACGGGCCACTAATAGACGATGCAGAAATAGAGGGAGCTTCCCTTGTAGTCACCACTGGTGTTTGGATACATTGGATACATACCTTGTTCAAGAATATGCCAGTTTTAGTTTCAGTCAAACAAAAAAAACTAAAAATTTTTCTGATTCTGATTCAAGTAGAATTGACTATGTTGAGGTTTTACTCCATTCTGCTCTTGGACACTAGAACACAAACTCTAAGGGTATAATATATAGTCTCAAAACTCTGCAGTTTACCATAAGGGCAGTATTCATGTCTGTTGGATGGATGTCTGGTGTAGAAGTTTTATTAACATGAGCTGTAGTGATGGAGCGAGTGCATATCTGCAAGCAGCAGTTATCAGTACTCTCTCTAACCTTCAGTATGTGAGATGGCCAATGGCCACCTGCGGACCGCCAGCTTCCAGGGCAATGTGTTCATGGCTGATAGCGCAAACGGCCAGCGCATAGCGCAGAGCCTGGCCGGGGGGGACCAGACTATCTTCTGCAGAAGACACGGCAGATAACAACTAATGCAAAGCCAAGAGACAACAAAAGGGCCGTGTGGAGAGTACATAATGACAGCAAACAGTGGTAAACAGGCAGAGTGGAGAAGAGCCACAGTGCGCTTGGCCAAAAAAGAGAAATGGGTCAATCATACAGTCTGCAACAGAATTTGTAACATTCCATTGCTGTCAAAAAAATATTTTCTTTTCAAAACTCGTGAATCATTGGATGAGACATTTAAAAAAAAAAAAAAGACTGAAATGAGTGTGAATTCCCCCTCCATAACGTGTTTTTTTTTAGCATCATTAAGCACACACTTGGCCTCTTAAAATATTTGCTGCTCAAAATCTATATTGGTTTATTCATCAAACAGTTGGTGTTTTGCCATAAAAACACATTTCAGTTGAGTTTTTCGCATGAAGAACAATTTACTGCGTTTTGTAAGCATGCGTCAGGTGAGGGTTTGTTCTCGATATAAATACATCAGCTACTCCAAGATGTTTAGACAAGTGTTGGAATCAAAGGAACACTTACAGAGGAGCGAGATATCAAGTCAAGCCTCGGTGTTGTTCAGCCAGTCACTCAGAGAGCTCCTAATGAATGTTAAATAAGGAAGTAGATTATACATCTCACTCACAGCTCACAGGTTTTAAAACACAAATCCTGTGAAAGCAAGGAAATCACAAAGACAGAATACAAAGAAGGAAGTGATAAAGAAACAAAGATGAACAAATGGAGGAGGAAGAAGAAAGAAGAAAAAGATAATAATGAACATAGAAAAAAGGGGGATGATAGTGATGGTGGGACAACATAATGACAAGAAGAAAGAAAGAAAGGAAGGAAGGAAGATGATATAATAATGAGAATAAAAAAGAAGAGGAAGATAAAGGTGAAACGGCAATTGACATCAAGAAGAAGAGGAAGATGATACAACAATGAACATGAAGAAGAAGAGGAAGATGAAGGTGAAACAATCAACATAATGACAAGAAGACAAAGAAGAAGGAAGAAGATGATGATGATGATGATGATACAACAACAACGAACATGAAGAAGAGGAAGAGGAAGTTTAAACAACAAGCAACATAATGAGAAGAAGAAAAGGAAGATGAAGGTGAAACAACAATCAACATAATGAGGAGATGATGACGATGATGATGAACATGAAGAAGAGGAAGAGAAAGTTGAAAAACAATCACAGAATGAGGAGAAAATGATGATGATGATGATGCAACAATGAACATGAAGATGATGATGATGATGATGATACAACAATGAACATGAAGATGATGATGATGATGGAACAACAATCAACAAAATAAACGATAATGATGATGATGAAGAAGAAGATGATACATGAAGATGATGATGATGATAAAACAATGAACATAATGACAAGAAAACGAAGAAGGAAGAAGAAGAAGGAAGAAGAAGAAGGAAGACAGAAAATATGAATAAAAGGAAGATGATGGTGAAACAACAATCAACATAATGAAAATAAGGACAAAGAAGAAGAAGAAGAAGAAGAAGAAGATGACGATGATGATACAACAATGAACATGAAGAAGAGGAAGATGAACATGCTAACCTAATGACAAGAAGAAGGAAGACCATAAAGAAGGAAGAAGAAGAAGAAGAACAGCAGCAACAGTATGAAGAATGGTAAATATAATGGAGCCCACAAAGAAGTTAAAGAATAAAAAAAAGTGAACAACGAAGGTGAAGAAGAATAAGAAATAGAGGAATAACAGCAACGAAAGGAGAAGAAAACCGTCCAAACCTTTACACCAAATCTCCCACCATCTACAAGACACCTGAACACCTTCTTGTCAACACACAGAGATAAGAAGGTCTTGTCAGCTGCTGTGGCAACCACAGCAATATCATTATCAATATTTAATAAAGGGCTTTGGCTAATCCCCTTCCTTCCTCCTGCTCTTTTCCAAACAATCGTGATGATATGAGTGGATGGGAGCTGCCCAAGTCACGCTCTGAGCTCAAGGACCAAATCCCAAATCCCAAAGCCAGATTAGCTCTCGGAATAATGGCCGTCCTCCCTCTCTCAACCGGACCACACGAGAGAGATAGGAATTCATAAATGAAAAACTCTACCACAGTAACATCTTACATTAGCACCCATAACCATTTGGGATTTAAAAATGGCATTAGGCTCTTTGCCATCTGTGCGTAGATTGGGTGATGCATCCAAACCGGCTGGTGCTTCTCGAAAAACTAAATTGTTCAACAATTTGTCAGTAATAAGCAAACACCTCATGGCATCAAACAGACTGTGTGGTTTTAAACACACCATAAGAACTTGATGGAACAAGCTGTTGACTCATTAAAAAAGCTTTAATTTCTCACCATCAGTCTGGTATCTTCAACAAAATCGCAATTATTTTACAGATTCCCGTAAACAGATATAACACGGGAAATATGACGATTCAACAACAGCACATTGATTTGGCACCTTGGCCATTTTCAGACTGAAATGAGAGGAGCAAACTCACTTCAGAAAGGAAATTTATTGGTTGGGAAAAGGGAAAGAAAATTATAATTAGAAGATAAAAACCAATACCTTACAAATTCAATTTCGAAGTGCATACGTGCATCCACTGATTGCTTTTCAATGGCAAAATGCATGATCACAGAATGAATGACTTAGAATTCAATTACACTTTAGAGTCAGGCCATTTAACCACATGCGCATGCAGGTTTTATTTGATTTATATTAAGTTTATTTGTCTCTGGATGGACTGTTTTCATATTTGAATTGGTTTATAAAAGTACACATCAACCAGTACAACACAACTGATCTGCAAATTCATATTTAACAGCTAATTTATCCTTTACTACAACCCAGTCGTTATTGAGTCAGTGTTCATTTAATGCACCTAAAAATCTATACGACAAAATCTATTGCCATTTTAGTCCATTTAGTTGAGATTTTTAAATAAACCTATGACATGGCTTTTCTAAGAATATCCAAATTATAATATCCAAATCCTTTTTCTTTTGTACCGATTTCATATGTAAAAATAAGGGGCTGGTTCTACCGACCAAATGAATTCAACAGATCAAACCATGAAGAGTTGGGCACTGGAATCAAATTTGTATGTAATCTGCAGTAGATCAGAAATGAACCTAAAGTAGATATTACTCAAGATCGAGATAAGCAGAACAAAAAATAATTTCCTTTAATATGAACATTTTGTATTCCATAGAAACCCATAATTTAATCATATTGTACATATTGACGCAGATATCGATATTGCTACTTTAATCTCAGCATGGCTTTAAGGGAAAAATGACTAATGGCCGAGATTATCAAACCCTAGCTGCTATAAGTAGCCAGGATTAGCCATTATAATAAAATCTATGACATGAATCCACTCTTGCAATATTGATATTTTAGTTAACCATGTTTGAAATTTTTACATAAACCGTATTTATGACAATATCCAAATATGTCTGTTTCCTTTGTATTGATGTCATATGTCTGCCTGGTTTCTTGTGTTTTGTCACGTTTTTTTGTCTACTTCCTGTTCTGTCTTAGCCACGCCCCTTTCTCTTACCAGTTCTTTATCTCTTGTCTCCGCCCTACACCAGGTGTATTCATTATTGCTTTTGTATTTATTCCCCTTCGTCTCCTCACTTGGTTTTCGGGTCTCTGTAATAGTTACCACTGTTTTTTTTTTTTATCCTCTGGTTTTACGTTTTCACCGCTGTGAAGTCAATAGATCAATAGATCTTCCTTCACCCAACAATTTTCACAACTGATGACGACATTTAAAAAAAAAAACAATTAGGCCAAATTGTTCAAACCTTTTTCTACATTTAGACAGAAAATCTCAGACTCTGTATTCATAATTGTGTAGAATTTACACCTAATCACATTCTCATTATTGAGTAATTACAATGACCATCCAATGCACCTAAAAAGACAATGGACTATTTTTCAGACAGTTTTTTAATAAATAATCTGGCATAAATCCCAGTATGAATAATGCATAAGGAATTCGTTCAATATCCGTATAGGAATGATTGCCGAAAGGTATTCAAGAAGCTGAGATGTCTTGTTCTGATTGTGAAATGAAGCTGATAGAACTGCATGATCCAGTGAGGTCTATTGTAAAAACAGCACAATTTGGATCTTCGGCTTAGATCATTTAACACAATGCAACATGATGTGTGTAGAATGGACAGTGGTAAGTGGTCAATAAAGTTGCCCAATCTTGGAAAATACAGATAGATATGAATGAATATGTAATAGATTTCTTAGTCTTTATACATTTTGGATCAAAATGTGAGAGTTGGAGAGACCTAAAGTAGATACAATTACAATAAATTACAATTGTTCAAAAAAATCAATATTTGCCCAGCTCCAAATAAGAACTGGCTTTAACTGTGTTAAAAAGCCTTTTGAGTTTAAACCGGACACTTTTGAGTCAAATTCTGTATTGCTGTGGCTTTCCAGGGATGTCCAGTTCAATCTCTCTTCCAGAAGTGTTGTAAGACAGTGGTCTCCAACCACCGGGCCGCGGGCCGCTACCGAGCCCTGGAGCATTTCGAACCGGGCCGCGGACCGCTACCTGGCCGTACAAAATATTATTATAAATTTTTTAAATACTCAATCCGTAGCAAGTTTGTTAGAGACTTAACTTTGCCGGTATTATGGATGAAAACCCTGAGATCACCACAACAGCACTGAACACGTTACCATAGCGTCCAGAGCACATGAGGGGCAGAGGACGACGTTACTCTGATCGTTGTTAGCGCATTTCAGAAAGACGCTGCTAAAAAAG
>JBBIGC010000082.1:7662742-7684926 GCA_037576955.1 Lepidarchus adonis | reverse complement strand
GGGTTAATAGTGCAGTGTGTGTGGATCGGTGGGTGAGATGGGGGTTAATAGTGCAGTGTGTGTGGATCGGTGGGTGAGATGGGGGGTTAATAGCGCACTGTGTTAAGTCTCCATCTCCAATGCGTTTACTGCTGTGGTGAATGTTGAAGCATTAAAAAGATCATACAAGATCATGTAACAATGTTTCCTAAATGCTTTATTGTAATATGAGACATTCATGTTGCTGCTGTTAATAAAGCACAGTGCTCTTTAATAAAACCTCATTACAAGCATGAGTTCCACCTTGTGTCAAAATTCGAGTTATTTTACACTCACAGGAACCAAACACCGTCGTAAGTTGAGGACCCTCTGTATTAAGATTTATAAAGCTTTACTCCAACAAGCATCAGATGTCCCAAAGGTTGAATTATTCAACAATAATGTAACACTCATGAAGTGTTATGGCAAATTACATATGTCAAAAATAAGCCTTATACATGTTAATGTCTATTTTTTAAAGAACAAATGGTTCTTCAATGACATCCCACAAAGAATCATTTCTAGAAACTTTATCACTGAAATTATAGGAACAAGATGTCATGTTTACATGTTAAGTTTACACTACTTTGTGTGTTAAGTTCGTAAAGAAAGAGTTTCACTTTCTCACAACACAGCAGCACAGAGGCTTTAAGCTGTGGGCCATGTGTGAAGTCATGATAGATTACCCAGTGCACAGACTTGAATACAGTATATTTATCCATTTCTGCAGAAATACGCATATGTTCCATCTCAAGCCATTGTACATGCGACCTGCTAGAAATTCAGTCTTGCATGGTCCCCAGGCCACACATCCATTTTAGTAGTCCTCTAGTCACCATGCATTCATACAGTCTTTTGTCCTGCAGCTCGTGCTTCATTTAGGCAGTGACTGCGGGATTGAGGCTTCCAATGAGCGTCATGATGCCTTGGGCTCCACATAGCAATCACATTTGCAAGTTCTGAAGAGTCAGTACAGTAAGCAGTAGGGGTGCTCTTGAGTAAAGATTATCAGGGCCCTGCACTTCATGTCATCTTCGGCTTTAGGCAATCCTATTACCAAACTACCTTTCTCGACTTTCTTGAGTTTTATCTCCTTGTGCAGCTGTTCCTCGAGGCAAAGCCTTGGCCATATTTGTGCAGACCAGGCTGTCCTTCCAGGCGCCTGATAAAAAAAAGTGTGTGTGTATAAATATATATATATATATATAAAATATAATACTGTTTCTGTTTGTACATATATATCTTGACTTGCTCATATGTTCATGTGATTTCTAATACAATGTAAAGTTTAAATTAAGAAAGTAAATGGAAGTTTTCAATGCAATCTGACTACGTCTAATAAACAGGAATACAAGAAAAGATATAGAATGGAATACTAAGGGTAGACATAATGGAGAACACAACGGAGAAGTTCTAAAAGGATCCTGGAGTGGCAGCTGCACTGATATCTGGCTTGACAGCAGCTCAGTTCTGAGCTTTAAAGTTCAAAGCTTCCATGTCCTGGGCAGCAAGACTTTGAGTTTGGTATCTCCATTTTGAGGTATCATTGCCTCTGACACCGGCCTTGTCTTCACGCTATAGCCTTAGCTGTCTATTTCTTTATTGTCATTCAACTGTTAATGGAAGAAGGCGGTTCTGTCCAAAACTAGGAGTCTAGGACTAATCAAGACCTAGGCAAGTCCCAAGAGGTCCGAGTCCAGGTCAAGATCCAGTCCAAAGAAGTTTGAGTTCAACTCAAGACAGACTTGAACTTCTCAGGACTTGGTCTTGACTGTGACTTCAAAACGACTCAGTCAAGATGAACTCAGGTTCAGCCTTAGTCTAGGCAGAGTCCAAAGAGGACTAAGTCTGAGTCAAGACCAAGTCCTGAGAAGTTCAAGTCTAAGTCAAGTAGAGAAAGAAAGTTAAGACAGGGACAATTAAAAATGTACTTCTTTGTTACCTTCTGAAAAACTGCTTTTTAGCCTTTGTGAGGTAAAAATATTAAAGACTAACAAGAGTTATGTAACTTTTTCAAGAAACATCCCCACTATTGTAGCTAGCCTAACTCTCTTTGTGGTGCTTTGCCCTGGTGTTCTTCTGTAGTTTGTAAAACTAAATTTTACAAAGCTTGACCTTGACATTGTGCCTGAGACACAAATGATGAGATTCCTTTATGCTGAGCAAGTGTGTTTCATAACCTTGTCTTCGTTACTTGGTGAGACCAGTGACAAGACCAAGACTAGATTGAATCTAAGTACTAATGAGGCCAAGACTAGTCCCAGACATCTTGAGACTGGACTCAAGGTGCTAGCTAAAAATACTGCTGTTCTGATCCTTTTATGTTTTGTGATAATTAAAACTTTACACTTTATATTGCCTCTAATAACATTAGCAATGCAAGTAACACTAATAAAACTACTGATGTTTTTACTGTTACAGCTGGATTACAAGTTTTGCAGCTTATTTATTCACACATGTAATTACTTTGAAACTTTTACAGTATATACATTTCCATACATGCAAGACTAGATTTCACACATAAATGTCTCATAAATGTTTCATGCTTATTATATGTGTGGCCAATGCACAATTACACTTTAATCAGCGAAATTTACTCCTGAGTGGGACCATGTGACTCACTTTGATACAGCGGCCATTTTATGAGGCTGCTTTGCTAATTTGCTAATCTGTGCTAATCAAAAGCGGAAGCACTTTATTCAAGTGAAATGAACATTCACAGAGAAACGGAAACCCACTCCGAGGTCATTTTAGTGAGGAAATGATAGTTACACCATGGTAGAATGGTATTCATTTGGTAACACAATCAATTGGACATCTTTATCCTTAAAGCAGTCAGCAGCCAGTGAAGGAACTGAGCGGTCACTGTGTAATTTATGCAATTGTGTTTTAGCACAAAGACAGCATGGCTGTAATTAACTTTGGGTTCAATTTAAATATTCTGGAGCGAGTCCTCATTTTTAGAATTCAACGAGTGGCCTTGCCTTTGCCATTTGCACCTGGTGGGGGCAGCAGAGATCCATCTTGCTGAAGGTGGTGACCGTCCCAGCTGTACTGCAGCACTCTATATGTGTGTGTTAGGGTGTGCATGTGTGTATGCATCCAGCAGAGGTACACACACTGGCTAAAGGGGAGCAAAGCTTTGATGCTCGCAAACAACAAGCTCAGCTGTCTACATAAGGAACGCACTCTGTGTTTCTTTTGTTTGTTTTCTGCTGAGCCTGTTTTCTGATTGTAATGCACACGATAATAATTCATTAGCGTAATTAATGAAAGGGACGCAGATTTAGACTGATTTCAGGCGTCCACGTAATGCAAACAATGGCCCGAACTCGTGCTAAGCTCATTTATTTAGAATATCTCCATGGGTGATGTTTCCAGTGCTCGCAAGTCATAGGCTCCCTCCCCCACCAGTGTCCCCTTGCAAAAATAGTGCATGGCCTACTGGGCCGGAATCGTTAAACAAATGTCTCTTTAGCCTCAATTTGACTTTGAGAAGCCTAGTGGGTAGCTGTGTGCTCTCCGTGCCAAGAACACAGTCACTTTGTTGCGTTCTGTTTGCCTGTGGGCGCGTAAAGGGTAGAGCGTGCTCCGAGTCGGGACATTTTTCGCCACGTAGGCGGCTAATAAGGGGACACAAAGAGCTAAGCGTGTAACTGGGTTCCCAGGTCACAAAGGTAACGTCCTTTTTTATGTCAGGTGTCGTGTCAGCGTGTAACTTCCCCGCTAAAAACAGCAAGAAGGGTAACACTTTATATGGATGGTCCACTGTGTGGATGCCGACCTTGTCTTTTTACTTTGCATTCGCCTACATTTTGACTCCATTCAGCCTTTTTTTGTTCTCAAACAAACACTCAGTTGCAACAAAAAGGGTTCCATGTGATGTAAGGATGCATGTGGGTGAAAAACAGGTAAAAAAATGTCTAGGAAACAATTTTTTTTTTTTCGTAAAATTATCGTAATTTTTTTTATTTTTGTAAAAAAATTGTATTTAAATATTTTCTTGTTCATTTATCTACTCACCAGCGGGGTCTCCCTCTATGTGCTTTAAAATAAGCATCATAGAATGTGCATTTTCCATAATGCCATTGCTTTTTGGTTCTCTAAAGAACATGTCAGCTAAATTTTTAGGAGGATTTTGTTATTTCTTTCTCTGATTTAGTCGTGCACTAGCTAAGACTCCCTTGATTCTGTAATACCACCAACACTGGGAGGGTGGTGTCTTGATCAGGTTAGATTTTCAACTGCTGCTAATGCTAATGCTACACCATTTGACACCATGGCACATTTGGAGTAGTGGTAACTGAATTTTTATTTATTTTTATTTATTTTACATTAAATAACAACTTCCTGAGCAGACTATCCTTGAGTAATGGAATGGGGGGTGTAGTGAGGATCATCCTACCCATCCAGAAAGACCAAAGCCAGTTGTGATATTTTGGACTCACGATCACTGATGGCTGCCATATTTGAAACCGCCCTTTTTTTTTAAATAAGGAAACTTCACTACATAATTTTGAACTGCTGTGAATGCAACATTCCCGCACAGCTTAACATGCTTGGAGGAGAACCCTGCTAATTCTGTTTTGTCAGCTAATAGACAAACAGTGACTAGCACAATGGGACTGTCGTCTTATCCGTCCAGAGAGCGAAGCCAATTGTTTTCTCTTGGACTCCCAACCAAGTATCTTAAGTATCACCAAAGCTTAGACAGTTGCTCATTTGGAAGCCCTACAGCAGATCTTTGGTAAGGAGAATGCAACCCAGGACAAAGCACAAGGGGAATAAAAAGGGCTAATCGGACTTCAATCGCAATCTTGAGCACAAATAAATGTGAGGTGAGAGACCAATCTATCTTTTAATGCACTATACGAAGGGCATTTGGGTTTGGGATGGTTCCTGCTCAAACAGGCAGACTTCAGTTACCCCCTCTGTAGAGGTGAGACTAGCCTCTACTCTTCAATTGAGAATGACACGGTGGTGAGGGCCGGATGTAAAAGAAAGGGACGTCCTGAAAGAAAGACAAGGGGATAAAGCCTGGTACGAATCGTACTGAACATCAAAGAAAATAATACACATGGAAAATGAATGTGGGGCTAACATTTTGGACATTTCTTGGTTATTTCTGTACCTTTATTTTTAATTCCATACCTTTCTCTACATACTTTCTCAAAAAGAATGCCTTAAATAATTTTTTGTACTTTCTGTAAATTTATTTTAATCTCTTTTATTTCTGCTTAATGTATCTCTATAAAACATATTGAATGGCGCATGTATTTTGATGATGAAGCAATGAAGAATGTCCTGGACTCTTATTGTAGTCGTATATATGAATAGGCCATATAGATTATGCAGTAGCACTTCTGTTTAGACTTATTCTATACTATTATTAAGTGCTTATGAGTGTGTTTTCTATTTCAGGTAGTAATGTTGTAGCATTTATCATCTGCACTGTTGTAGCACCTGCACTGTTTTCTATGACTAAGAAGATTGAGAGTTACAGGGAGTTCAACACAATGTCTGAATCTATGCTTGTTTTTTCCTGAACCTGGAAGTTGGACAAAAGTGTCACAAAAATGAATAAATGTAAAAAATTTAAATGATTCATGATCTTTTTGATCTTTTTAAAACAGATGTTGCTTTACAAGATCCGGGTCTGAGCCCCTAATGAGCCAAGGCGAGGAAACACTTGCAGAACTGAGGAGGAACCAAACCTCAGTAGAAGAACCAATCCTCCTCTGGTCAACCCCGGATAATAGTTAGTAAACGTGCTACAGAAATAAACTTCTTTTTTTATTTTTAAAGCTTTTGTCAAGGCCTAGTGTTTGGAGAACTGGGTTTGTGACTGAAGGGTCATGGGTTTAAGCCCTAGGAACAGCCAGCAGACTGAAGCGCCATTGAGCAAGGCATCTCACCCTTACTGCTTCTTTGGGCACTGCTATGGTGGAAGGCCGCAGTGGTGGCTTAGTGTTTAGGACGTTGCCCCTGGAGTAAGAAGGTTGCAGGTTCACAGCCCAAGGACCACTGAGGACCACTGAGGAACCCTTGAGGAACCACTACACAGCTTCCCAGGTGTTGATAATAATAATAAGCTTTATTTATAGAGCATAAAGCTCAAAGTGCTTTACAATATACATAGTAAATATAATTTGTTATACAGATTTACAGATAAAAACAGAAATATCAAATAAATAAAAGTGACAACATAAAAAGAGCAGTAGTTATAGGTAATAGGTAGTTCAAATAAACAAGATAGACATGAGATGGGAAGATTTTTGTATGTATAGTAGTTAGTGATATGTTTTGTACCAAATCTCTTAAGACTGTTAATGAAACTGACAAAAAAATGTATTAAGTAGTAAGAGCTGCATTCAAAGTTAAAAGAACAATTGAAGACGGTACTGAATCTGTCCACTGCATTGAACCCGTCTTTGGCAAACATGAGGACAAGAAGCTGAACATTTGCACCCAGGGTATTAGGTGCCTTGCGTGAGGGCACCTCAGCCATGAATGTGGCAGATGGAAAGTGCTGTTTGTTCACCCACTTCTCCCATTCCCCATGCCACTCCCGAGGACTAAACTGGCAAACCCTTGGTCTTAAGCTTCTCCACCCATAGCTGCCCCCACAAACCAGAAACATCTTCATTTTCTTCAACTTCTGGACCATTCCTTCACTCTGCAATGTGATTTATTCCCAAACAGATGCTGTAATGTTCCCAATTGCCTCAGCTCTGTGACAAGCATTCTATTGATATCTGTGAAATATTTGACTCTTGATGCAACTGAATGGATGTATATGTAAATGGTAAAATTTTACTGCATTTTGTTTATTATTTATGTATGTTTCCCTCCCATTGGGAGG
Source organism: Lepidarchus adonis (assembly GCA_037576955.1). Lineage (NCBI taxonomy): Eukaryota > Metazoa > Chordata > Actinopteri > Characiformes > Lepidarchidae > Lepidarchus > Lepidarchus adonis. The sequence continues at coordinate 7,678,046 of JBBIGC010000082.1, read as the reverse complement.
ATGTGTCTAGTTATGCAGAAAACAACAACTGAAGACATTTTTCAGACATAATATTCCTCTGCTTGTCATGGCCGATTTATGCCTTGTTTCATCTCTTAGGCATCACTGTATCCTAGAAATTAGGGAAATGGCAGTATCAACACAACAGTATTTACTTATTTATGTATTTCAAAGAGCTTTATCGTGGCTTGCTGTCAACACAAGTGAGCATTAGTGGCAGGAAATATTAGCATGGCGGCTGTTAAGATTCTATGTGCCTCCATTTTCATTTCATAAGGGAAAGAAGTGACACGACAATTCAATTTATTGCTAAGTATCAATAGCAATGAACACAGATTGATACGAGAACATGCTGGGCTAGTGAAGTGTTCTGAATGGTACAGATGGTATATCTCATTTATAGAACATGTTCTACAGAGAACCAATCAGTACTTCAAAGAACCTTTTTTACTCTGGTAAACCAAATTAGGTTCTCATTGTCAGAAACCAAATAAGTAACTACTTACACCATGACTCAGCACAGTTTGAGACCAGTGTGTAATTATTTAGTCTCATTGTCATTCCCTAGGGGGGCTTTCAGTGGATGATTGGTTACACTTTACTGGAACCCTGCAACATAACAGACTTATTGCTCCAGACTCTGATCCAAACTAGTATTTGAAAATGTCCTGGGGTTTCATACCAGATTATATTCATTTTATGCATATTTATGTACCTGTCATGACAGTTGCTACAGTTATATATCACATTGTAAATTAAACATGATAGTATTTGTCAAGACAATGACCAGTAATGGTAATATTACTGTTATAATAATACGCATTGGAGGTCATTTGCATTAACACAACATGGACCATGTCATGCTTATGTCATGGTTATGTCAGCATTATGAAGAAAGGTCTAAGTAAAGTTGCCAGACTTCAGTGTTGGAGTAGACTGTATGTTTTTGCGAGTGCAATGAAGCTGAAGCCTCTTTAAATAAGCAAAAAGTATGATTTCATTTGGCTTTTTTAATTGTTAAATTGTGTAAAACTTTGTTTGGCTAAAAATAAGTGCAGAGAGCAAATGCACATATAAATTAAAACATGATTTTATCCTGATCATTTCTGTGTGTTTTTAGTTTGTGTTAAATATGTATGTAAATTAAATATAGATTTCTTTTTTCTATTCAATAGATTTAGTGGGCAAAAGAAAGAAAGAAAGAAAGAAAGAAAGAAAGAAAGAAAGAAAGAAAGAAAGAAAAGTGCCAAGAGTGGTTCAGTAATAAAATAAGAATTGCCAGATGATTGGAGACTTAAGTTCAAGACACAAGGAAACACCTGCAACCAGGACTTCACAAATTTTTCATGCTATGAGGTAGTGTTAGTTCAGAGACCCACTAAATATTTTATGAAAGATATAAAAAGTTTCAGCCCACTTTTACTCAATAGTACTATACTTTCTACACTATTGCATTCTTAATGAACCAGTATATTGAAAGACAGTAAACGAATGATAGTGCTTATTTGTCCTGTATTTAGAGATAATTATTTCAGATTAATACGTCCAGTATTAATACAATAGCACAATAGCAGGTTTCATCAATATTCCCCTGATATGTGCTCTGATTGTTTTTCCTGATTGTCACTCATGCTCATTATACTGAAAGAAAGAGTGTTTATTAAAAAAATTATTGGAACAGCTCGTCTTGTAATAGAGACAGGCGTTTGTTGGAGTCGAGCTATGATTCTCCTTACAGACGGAAGGTGATGGGTATTTACAGCCACAAAATGTCGTGCAGTTTCTGCTCCTGAAATGTTCTTTTGTGTATGTTACCGCACGGAGTGCTAATTCAAATTCCTGTTTCCTTCCCATCACTCACACTACATCACCCTGTGGGTTATGACTGCCGTAGTTACAGGATGAGGTCTGTTTCTCGTGGAGTTTGGAAAACGTGCAGGAAGAGGGGTGGAGTTAAGAGTTGTTTTGGTGGAAGTTAAGAGAGTGTGTTAGCAGTTGTTGTGTTAGCGGCAGCTCGTTTATTCAGTAAAAGAGCACGAATGTTACAGAGAGAGTCAGGAAAGAGCTGAGACTAGGGGTGGGAATCGCAGGGTCTCTCACGATACGATACGATACGATACGATATGCGATATGTGGTCCACGATAACGATAATATCGCAATAATCGATATATCGCACGACAAGTACGTATCAATATAACACAGAAAGACGGGGATGCGTTATTAACTTACATAAGTAACAGTAATGATATTGTTGGTTCTTTCATCCCTTCTTTTGTTCGTTTATTCTTTCTTTCTGCATGTAGACCACAGCAAGCTACAAGCTCTGTTTAAGCATGGTGACATTCATGTGACACTCTTTGCCACATGATTATTCTCGCTGCGAGTGGCAAGTAGGAGACAGCTATGATGATACATCATGAGGACTCTAGAGTTGCAGAAACAGCAGTTCTTTGCCTGGTTTAGCTGCTGTTGTGGAACAAAACAAAAAAGAAAGAAATTGCCCTGATTCAGCTTCAGCACCACACTTCAGATGCCATGTTTGTTCTGGCTGATCAAGTTCATTTGGTCTAAGGGGAAAATAGTCTCCTTATAGCACCATGATGGTAGAAGACGATAGTTTAAACTTCACATGTCCCCCAGAACCTCATCCTCATTTTCCTCCTGCCCCCCAAAGCAGCTCCATCATGGGAATATGCATGACGGAGGTGAGCTGAATTGATTACACCAAGGCAAGCGGCACATCTAAAAGAGACGGGAAGTCTACCTTGATGTAAAAGAGTCGTGTAGGGTAACCACGCTCATTCTTCGAAAACTAACCTGTGGGATGTTTATTAGCCATTTCATCATCTTTCAGTAAGCTTATCTTCCTCCGCCACAATGGCAGATTGCAGACAGGGGCGCTGGCAGAGCAGCTGGGGGCTCGAAGGGGTGGGCTGAGGGTGGATTATTTAATTAAAACATGTTCACAGAGCCCGTCTGAAAGAGCCTCTGGGCTGATCTTGGAGGATGAGACCTTTTAAAGACCATATGAGGTAAATTTTACCCGGAGCAACATGCCCTTATAGCTTGCTTGGGCCTCCAGAGCGGAGAAAGTATTTAGCATTGCTTCAGGACCATGCTCAGCACTGGTTACGCATGTCAGTCACAGCCTGTTGAATGTAAAGCCTCACATCAAACACCAAATTAAAATGTTGCTCATCTGTCAGCACTGCTTTTGCCTTCAACCATGTATCTCATTTAAACACAACACCATCCAATGTGAAAAAAATGTATGGCAAGCAGAGCTGACAATGAAGCTATATCTATATAGTCAGTAATGTGTGTACTAAAACCTCATTAGCTACCCTCTACTGGGTCTTGCAGGTGTGCAGTAGTTTGAACCTACCAAAAGTGATGGCGAATTAGCATATGAATGAGGGTAGTGAGGGCTAGCCTGTAGGGTCCATATCAGCCTGGCTATGTCAAGGGGTGGGAAACGATGAAGCTAAAGCTCTCACCAAAGAACAAAAAAGAAAAAGAAAGAAAAAAACAAAATAAGTTCAAAAGGGAAAAGAGACTGCAACAGCTGGCCAAAGAAAAAAGAGAAGTTCTCGGGAAGGCTTGGAAACTAGGAACTTGGATTGAGACAGGAGAACTCAATGAGCAATGAGGGACTTTTGGGCGTGGGCCTAAATGCTCTTCCTGATGACCTGAAACACCTGTTGGGAATCTGCTTGGAGAACGTGGTGGCTCCAAAGTCAAGCAAGTGCCCCCCTCCAATGGAGGCCATGATATAAAGGTGTCAGAACAATTACACAATCTTGTTGGCATTCTACTCCACTTTTATCCCCAACGGAGTCTAATAAAGCGTCAGTCTAAGCAACGCCATTGGACGGCTCAACTCAAATTCTGAGTGTGTGTTTCAAAGCAAGATATATAAATAATAAATTAAATCTGTTTCCATGTATCCCAAATGTGGCATAGACAGACAGATCTTTTTCCACTTACAAGTTGTAAATAATTCATACTGAATACTTTTGCCAGGATGATTGCAACTTCTAGAAGTCAGATGATCCACTTCTTCTGGCCAGTAGAGAATAGGAGAAGAGATATTACTTTATTTTAGCCAGGAACACCTGTTGTGTAGATGAGAACAGGAAGAGGTTTCATCTGTAATGAGAGAGACCTCCCGGGGTTCTCTGGGGTTGAAGTGGTGTCATTTGAAGTATCTGCCGTTTAATAGCATTTCCATCATGTCCAATAGATGAACAGTGTCAGAAGAGCAGTAGATGTGGCATTAATACTGTGAGGCTGATCTAAATGAGGTGGGCTACTCCATATGGCGCTGTTCTCTAAGCTCCACTTAACTCGGCTTGAGTACTCTACACCGTGCAGTGTCAATTTATCAGCGGATTGCACTTTGGCACACAAAGAACTTCACCACCATCATTGGCCATCTTATTCGACACCCCTCCCTTGGTGCTCCACCATGCAGGTGTGTAGCCCATCTGCTAATACACAGTTTGCATTATTTAACTTCTAGTCCATCGTCAGTAGGGTGTAGGTTTGGGGTTACACTTATGTAAAAGGAAAGTGTTTCCAATAAAGTGGACAGTGACTGAAAGTACAAGGCAGGTGTTTGGATAAAGTGACCTAGAATGTGGTCAGTGACTCAAAAATACAACTTTGGTGTTTCCAGTAAAGTGGCCATCGAGTGAAAGTAATGGGGAGGTGTTTCAAATAAAGTGGCCAGTAAAAAGAAATACAACGTAGGTGTTTCTAATAAAATGGCAAACAAGTGGAAGTACAAAGGAGATGTTTCAGTACAAATTTTGAGTAAAGTGGGCACTGAGTGGAAATGACAAAATTAGAAAAATAGCTAATATGATTATATTTGCCCAAAGATCCATTTTAGATCTTGCAACAAAAAACAGAAAAAGAATTCACCATTGAGATTTTGGAAGTGGTATACAAAAAACATGTATCTCCACTTTTAACTTTTAAACTGTAGTGAAATTCTCAATTTCATGAAGAATACACTTGTTATTATAACAGTAATATTTAAGTTGGTATAAATTCCCTGGGGATCAGTAGATTTGTTTGTTAGTTGTTGAAATCAATTCAAGAACCAATAAGGCATCTACATTGGGTTATATTCATAACGTATTATCAAGAAAAGTTCATTTTTATGAAAGTAGAAATTCAGTTCAGTACAATTTTCAATTTTGAGTTGTTTTCTTGTTTTTTTGGGGTTTTTTTGGTTTTTTTTTTTAAATCATGTGTATGTTAACTCTGGGTCAACAGTATAATGAAATTAGAAGATCCAGTAAATGTATAAATGTCACAAAACAAAATAAAAAAAAATATATATATATAAAGTATGTAATTATATATGGCTATTTTTTGGGGGAAAATCACCTCTTGATGGAATATCACCTCATGAAGAATTTACAGTAATTATGTTAAGCAGTTCTGTTAAATTCATGCAGATATGAATGCGAGCAGATGGTGTAGAATAATGGGGGATGCTGCTACCTTCCATAAAGAAAACAGGGGTTTGGTTCCCCGTCTGGGCAAAAACCTCATGCTACACCAGCGACATGTTTGGGTGCAGGAAGTAAACATGAGAAGAAGTAATATGACTAACAACACTCGTAAAGCATTAACAAGAACCCTGATAATATATGTGACATGAAACAAATAGAGACTCTGGCTTCCCATCGCACCACACATCAAATACAATTCGTTGACTCTCACCTACTGGATCATCAACGGATCTTCTCCCAGTTATATTGGGACACTGATCCAGACCTACACACTTACCAGATCACTTAGCCTAGTGAATAAACAGCGATGGGAGATTCCATCCCCACGTGGAACGAGCTCCCCAGACACATCAGAATTGAGAGACTCTCTCTACCTTCAAGAAACACCTCAAGACTCAACTGTTCCATGCCCACCTCAGCATCAGCATCCAAACTGTTTGTGCTACTTACTTTCAAATACATTAAGTTAAATATTTGTTGCATGACCTCTACTGATGAGAATGAATGTCCTGTACTCTTTCATTCTTGTTATACTACTTTATGTGTTGACAATTATATAATAGTAATTATAGCTCATGTAGAATCGTCCATCTGTATCTTAATAACAGCGAAGAATGTCCTGGACTCTTTTAGCTCTACTAGATAGTAATAGTTCATGTTGTTCATGCTGTAGCATTTTCATCTGCGATAGACTTGTTCCATGTTATCATTACATGCTAATAAACGTGTTATTCTCTTTCTAGCCTCTCAGTAATGTTGTAGCACTTGCACTGTATTCTATGACTAATTGGAATGTGTTGAACATCTTTGTAGCTGTCACATCTGTGCTGCCACGTACGAACTAATGCTTGATTGTTCCTGTACCTGGAAGTGGCTTTGAACAAAAGCTTCCGTCAAATGAATAAATGCAAAATGTAAAAATATGTAATGTATGCAGGGTAGAGAGTAACGATGACACACATGCACATAACACATCTAAGCTACTAAACTGAGAAACACGACTAACAGAAGAAGACTAAAAGAAAAAACGAATTAGAACACTTGGGCAAGACTCCTAATGCTAAAACTTGCCTGTAGCTTGTTTTCAATAAGCCAAAGTGACATTGTATTTCTCTCGACTGTTCCTTGGCTCCACCCACTCATAATTAGTATCAGCCATAACATTAACAGCACCTGCCTAATATTGAGTAGGCTTTTCTATCAGTACCAGCATTAAAATTTGGTACTACAGGAGCTCCTCTTTGGTATCGGACCAGACGTCATGCATCAGTGAGCCTCGGATACCCATGACCCTGTCGCTGGTTCACCAATTCTCCTTCCTTGGATCACTTTTTGTAGATATTATCTCCTGCAGACCTGGAACACTCCACAAGACCTGCTGCTCTGGAGATGTTCCAACCATCACTTGTTAAAGTGGCTCCAACTATTGTGCTGACTGTTCACTTGCTGCCTAACATATCCCACCACCCTGACAGGTGCCATTGTAATGAAATAACTAGTCAGTGACAGTGGTCTTCATGTTATGGCTGATCTGTGTATATCTTGTGTATATCCCCAGTTATTGCTCGTCCTTTTCTCCAGAATTGACCTCTCTCTGTCTGTCTGGATTTTGAATATTGATCTGTCTGTGTTTACACCACCCGTGCACCATCTGAGTGTTGCTGCAGACTACTGTGTCGTAAAAATACGTGCGTCTGGAACTCATACCGATGCAGTGGGTTGTCCTTGATAATGTACCTGTATATCAGTGCATGGGGCAGCTCGAACAATGCTTAGCGAGGAAGCCTTGATGAAATACCATTTCAGCAATGAGAAGTCACAATGAGTAATTAACTTGGTCACATCAGCAACAACGCATTGCATATTGGCAACACTAACACATGAGTAACTTCTGTTTTTGCTGATTTACTACCCTTACTGACCACAGTGCATAATGTACTACGTACTGTATATGTCAGGTAATGCTTGGAGATAGTCATTCATTCAATCATTTTTATCCCGCTTGGGTTGTGGGAAAGCTGACGATTGGGCAATGTTCACCTAGGCCAACCCATTACAGGGCAACAGACAGACAACTATTCACACACATACACACGGCAAAATTAGTGGGTAAATTAGAGCAGCCAGTCAACATAAACCTGGGAGGAAACTGGAGAACCCAGAAAAAACCCCACACAAACACAAGGAGAGTATGTACACACAGAATAATAATAATTATTATAATAAGTTTTATTTATAGGGCACTTTTCATACATCATGATGCAACCCAAAGTGCTTTACAATATACATAGTGAATATAATTTGTTATACATACTGTATTTAAAGAAAACAGAAAGAAAGACATCTGTGGTCGACCCAGGGATCAAACCCAGGACCACTAAAATAGGTCTGAATAAAGTTTTTAACTTAAAAAATGTTTTCATTGTCATGGCTCGTCCAATCCTATGCCATCCATCATCCATCATCACTAATTAATGCTTGCTGGCATACGCCTTTAGGCTTATGTCAGTTGGAATGTTATGAAGGCCTTATGAATGCTGTCCATCAGAAAAGTGCTACCAGAAATGATCCCTTTCCTCTAATCCTCATTCCATCCAGAGATGTCCTTTCACAGTTTTGCAAAATGATTGGATTAGCTTCATAAATTGCATTACGGCACATGAGTGGCACTATTTTTTTTAATTTCCCCATGTTCAAGAATGTCAAATGGTGTTTATTAACAGTCTTAAGATTGTACTACTTTACTATAGTTGTGCAATCACATTAGATTTAATAATCAAAGTCATTTCACTTGATGGAGACTTCCATTAAAATCTGAATATCTGATATGTGCACATATTAATGGCAGCAGTCAGTGGGGTAGGCTATAATTTGAAATGACTAAAAGCTTCAATATTGTGATTTCATATTGTGATATTGAGCGGAATTGTAAACTGATTCATCCAATAAGTGTATCATTTTTAGATGTGCATAAAGAAAGTGTAATGAACGAACTATGTATTTGTTCTGACTTTACTTAAAGACCCATCTATACACTGCTCCTGCTTTCAGCACATCAACTTCAATAACTGACTGTTCACTTCTAAATTCACTAACATGTCCGACCCCTTACAGTTGCCATTGTAATGACAGGCAGTCAATGTTATAACTGTCAGTGGTCATTTTTATTATATTTGTATTATCATTATTATTTTTTAGTGTCTATTTATAGTGCTAACAAGTAGAGAGAGAAAGGTGGGGGGAACCCACTCATCTGCATACATTAGTATCTATACAGGAGTTCTTCTACTTCTACATCTCCTTGACTGTTCGCTACCACATCAGCGATGATATTGTTATGGTGTAGGAAAGTCATTTTGACCAAATTTCCATAAAGTAATCCAATCAGGATCTCAGAGTAAATGTTATATATCTCATGAATTATATCCGTTCATTTGTGTCTTGTCGGTGTGTCCTTCTTGAGCCATTTTCTAGTTAGGCTTTTTTAACGACCGCCGTTAAGATGTAACCCAGCGTTGCTCAGAAAGGATACTACCCAGAGAAGGGGAAATGTGGAACTTGGAATTCATGGTAACAGCAGGATTTGTAAGTAAAGGAACAAATCAGGAATGGTGACGCTTATCCAAATAAACGGAAAACTTAAAAGACAAAATAGAAAACTTTATTTCCGGAAGGTGAAACTGATGGGGGACGGCTTACAGCTCTTCTTTATAGACGACATTGGCAGTTTTTCCTATGGGGGTGTATATGTATGTGAGCACTTGCAGGGTTCGGTAATGAGAAAACATTGCAAAAAAAGCGACTGACGCAACCGGAAGTAGCACCACGGCTTCCGGAGCATGAGCTGCCCCTATGTACCAACTTTAGTCACAATCTGTGCAGCCGTATGGAAAACGTATAGCGAACAGACATCCTCTTTATATATATATATATATATATATATAAAATTTGTCCTGTTTTCTCCAGTCAAGGCCTCACCCACATACAAAACTCTGCGACATACTAGCGCGGGTCTTTCAGCGACCGTTAGTCAAGGACTTCAGATTTCTTCAGTGGTCTTAATGTCTGTATATTTACCATTGTATTAAAGATCAAAGTTTTACCATCAGATTAGCAAAATGTATCCAACTTCTAGAAGAATGCATTTGGGGTCATGGAGAGGTCAATTATGTCCTATATTATCTGCCCAAAAACGTGGTCGCTATAATACCACTGTGGGAATTTTCTCCCTTGTATGTATTTCATAATCTCAGAGCATTTTTTTTTTTTTTTTCACCATGGAAGCCTCCCTTTGACTTACCGCAGGACAGTGTGGCCTGTATCTCAGGACTTTGGCTTGTAATGGGGTTGCCAGGTCCTTTTTCCTCCTTGGGAAGGGACAGGCTTGACAGCAGCCCCTTGATTCATAACAGACCAGGCGACTATTGGCAGTCAGCTCCAGGGATGGAGCCTCTGTCACTGTCCCTCCGCGCCATTCACCGTCTCCCCCTGCGCTGGTCGGATGAAATGTGAAGTGACAAGGCAGTGGCGTCTATGGTCGGCTGTTAATATAATCCATTGCTGTCTCTGACACATCCTTCAGTGACATCCCTCTGCATTGTCTGGGAAATAAGCTTTCTGAAGAAGGAGAGGCGGAAAAATGAATCCAATTCATGGCCTAAAGCGCTGACGGTAAAAGACTGCATGCGCTAGATGGTGCGCAGTTTATTACTTTAAGCATATCACTACTGTGGAACGTGCATGTGGTGTAAATGGAGATGTGGAGAGTCCTAGCAAACATGGGGAAATATGAATTTGGTGGTTTTTACATTGAATTTTCATTCTAGTCCATCATGCATGAGAAAAAGTACTCTGAATGTTCTACCAATAGTCAACCAAACATCTCCTTCCTTAACCCAGGTCTACAAAAGGTTGCTTCCATTTTAGGACTTCCGGCGTAGAGCTTACATGGGTTTTCTCCTGGATCTCTGGTTTCCTCCAACAGTTCAACATGGCTCAGGAGTAATGGAGATGTTGTGATAGTTGGACTTGCAACCTTCCCATGAGGCTTCTGCACCTTTTGCCCTATGAGTGCTGGGATAGGCTCTAGAGGGCTACAACCCTGGTTGAGAAGAATGGACGGATAGATGGACAAACTGATTGATTTCTCATTCCAGGGTTGACAATAAGTAACCCTTCATTTTAAACAAAAAAACTTTTTTTAATAACATTTTGCAGAGCAATTATGATGATTGCTTTTCACAGCTCCAGTGTAATACTTTCACAGTTACAAAGGTTACTGCTCTTCTGATTGTCCCCAATAGTCAGAGATCCCATTGGCTGAAAGGGATCCAAAAAAAGAAGCTGAGGGGAGTAAAATGTAATTAGTTTTGGATGTTAAAATATCAGCCTCAGTCAGTAACTAATTATTTGAGGGTTAATTCCAGTGTGTTAAAGTGACCAGATAATTCGGTGTAATTGTCTTAAGGTTGGGTCATTAAAACGTATATGTTCATTAATTATAACTTTTCATTTTTTTCAACCCACAAACGGCCACTTGAGTATAAGAACACGTAATTGATCCTTTTTTTTTTTTTTTTTTTTTTTTAAAGTGCTCTTCACACAAATATGAAAATGAAAACTTTCAAGGCCATTAGCACTCTTAGAGTGAACATTAAAAGCAGGACAGTCATTGTGCTGTTTCTGTTAGTGTTGATTTACAATGTAGGGATACTGAGATTTTGTGAGATAAATTTTGTGAGATAAATTATTATCGATATTTATTTATTTATGTTTAATCTGTACCTGTTAATGCCTGGTAAAAAAAATTTCGGTGTTTGCACAAACTCGGTTTTACAATTTTGAAAACCATGGTAAAAGTTTGGGTCATTTTCTGCCATCATTGTTAATAGAAAGCAACTGTTAAATCGAGATGTTCCAGATATCTGCTGAAGAAGCACTAACCACAGTGGCTGGTGATCCCAGAGTCGTGCTTTATATCTGAGGTCGCACGCCCAACTTCAGCCGCTGCCTGTGTTTGACATGCCCACTTTTCTGTTTTTCCCACGTTGCCACGGCAACCTCGGAAAATAGCAGAATGATGACTGTTAATTAGAGCAAAATGAGACTTTAACAATGCAGTCGCATCGGTCCCTCTCTCTGCCTCCCTCTCTCACCATCTCACCCTCTGTCTCTCTCTACCTCTATCTGTCACCCTCTTTCTGCCTTTTTTTCTCTCTATCTCTCTGATAAATAATACAATGAGCACTAGTGTAATTTCAGCCAATGCTCCTCGGAGTTCGTCTGTCTGTCTGTGTGGATGCTTCCTTCATACTCAAGGATTCCAGTGAAAACTTCAGTGATAGTCAATGCTAACTTCTGGGTCCTAGTGCAAGGAAAAGTAAAAAACAATAAAATAAATACATACAGAAATAGGAAAGCCACTGATTTTACAACATTTCTACATAATTTGACTAACAGATATATTAACCAAATCAGACCAACACAAGAGAACCCTACAACTAAACATATGCTCGCGCTTCACTGTGAAAACAAGTTCTTATTTTGTTTCTGACTGTTCATAAGTTTGAGAAAATCCAGACTGCAAACACGAGCCAAAATCGGGGTCACCTGTAGCACAACAACCAGATACAGTCGACAATACTAATGTTAAGGAAAAGAATAAGAACCATAACAGAAAGATTATGGCAAATCAGAACAATGACACATGGGGACTTTCGGTGCACCAAGCAGCAAAATGGCCGCATCACGCAGAGCTCCTGCCAAAACGTTTCCTTCATGCACTCAATATCGACCCCAGGTGTGTTTTAGCTCTATATTCGATGACCTAACTTACCCAACGATGGCTGGTAAAAATCCTGCGAGTTCTCCACAAAAACAACAAACTCGTTTGAGTAAAAGCTTCAGAACCACCTCACCACATGAACGTAGCCTTACTGATAGAAATGCTACGTCAAGTGATAGAAGAAATGCTAATTTAGGCTCTTAAACAAGCACTAGCTCCTCTGAAAATGGAGCCTTATTACGATTAATATTAGACAACCTGACTATTCAAGCAGTGACAGTAAATGTACTTTCCACCAAGGTTGACACTCTGCAGGGGTTGGTGCACTAAGCTAAGAGAGATGCTAACAATGACGAAACAATATTCGGATACTTTATCGTCTTTTTCTACTGGAAGATTCAGTAGGACACTTGAAAGCCACTTGAACTTGACCACGAGCACCAGGACGCCTTTGGAGATAGACAGAGCGCACTGTCCACACTACTAGATTTCCCCAAGCTAGCGCGATGATACTCAGGCTCCTTCGTTATCCGGACCATCCTACAAGGTGCGAGGGAGGCCAAGCCAATGCTCCAGGATGGAACACGTCTTCTCGAATTCTAGGCACAGCTCACAGAAGAAGCATGTGCTAAAACGTTCAAGGCTGCTTCCGTCAGAAAGGAATTGGCACTTTTCTTGTATATCCAGCAACGGATTAAAGTCGACAGGCAACACAAACAGTTTCAATCACCTGAAGAAGCTGAGAGATTTCTGTCAGACTATGAACAGGCCGACAAAACCACAACACCAGTCGATATTGAAAACTGAAATTCAATCTCATGTACGTATTCAGCTGATTTGTCGTGGGACAGAGGCCTAAGCATAGGAGAAACGGTTCCCTCGTGACATATACATTAATCAGGTGTTTTCTGAGTAACTATATGTTCTTTGTTAGCAGACTTCGCTAACAGGCTAAAATGACCCCCTAGGGGTTAGGGGAATGGGTGGGGGTAAGTCAGGGGACCTACATGAACCAACATAATACACTTTTATAGGTATCAGCTCACAGAAAAGGTATATGTTTTTACAGGCCGTTTTAAGGAGCTACCTAAGAGTATATTACTGCTACTGTTTTGTTTCAATGATAATGAGTAGCTACACCGTATTGACTCTAAACGTTAAGGGTTTGAACTCTCCATTTAAACGAATCAGCATCCTAGATTACTTAAATAGACAAAAAGTAGATATGGCATTTCTGCAGGAGACGCATTCGAGGCCGGTGGATGTAATCAGAATGCAAAATAAGCCCTATAAATCAATTGCGGCTGCTGGAGATGGTATCCGCACAAAAAAAGCTATGATTTTAACGAAAAGGAACATAACCCTACAGATTGAGAAAACTGACTCTGACAAATTAGGGAGATTAGCAAACGGCAGCACAACCATATAGGGTAAAAAATTAGCATTTATATCAGTTTATGCACTGACACTATACAATGATTTTTTTTTTCCAGGATTATTGAAATAACTGCTTTCCATAACTGGTCATTCCTTATTGGTGCAGATATTAATACTTTTTGAAAAACACCTAGATAGGTCACACGAGTTAATATCTACAGCTCAAGGTGCTGCATCCAAAGCATTGGGCCAATTCTTATGACCAAGGACTTTACATACTATTGTGTAGAACATAAAATGTCCTTCAGCATAGATTATATTCTGACATCTGATACAGTAGCCCACTGTGTATATTCTGTTTGCATTTTACCAAGGTGCCTATCGGATCATAATCCAATAGCATTCCAATTGGATTATTCTTTTATGAATAGCAAGATAACAAGATGGAGATTCAATACCACACTCCTTCAAAACGAAGAATCTATAAATCAATTGAAACCTAAATTGAGGGAATGCTGATAGTGGGATAGTGATAGGGCTGATAGTGTGGATAATCCCATGTATGTATGGGTCACAGTCAAGGGCTTTTTGAGGGACAATGCAATTAGTTACTGCACGCATCTCAGAAGAACAAACAAACGTCCAATTAAAGACCTGGAATTGGAGTGTCATAATCTGGAATGAGAGTTGAATGCTAAAAAAGATATTAACCTTAAAATTAAACAATCTGAACTGAATGATTTGGTTAAGTAGAGAGTTAAATATGTGATGCACAAAACTAAACATAAATATTACTCTAAGGGGAGCAGGGGAATCTGACTTCTCCCTCAAAAAACAAGAGAAACAGATTAATATTTCTTCTGTACGCGACCCTCAGATAGAGAGAGTGTCATAAATATTACCTTTAAAAGGTTTTTCTAAGCTATACACTTCGGAATGCCCCTCCACATTCGACCAATTACAATATTTCATTGTATTGCAGTATGTGTAAAACAGATTGTTTGTTAATAACAAAATCTCAATAAACTATACATTACAAAAAAAAAAACCCACAATGACACATCATGGCTAAATATACTGTACAAGCAAAAACACGAGGCTGAAAAATGTCAAATAAACACTTCACAGAGCTGTGGAAAAAGAAAATACAACAGTATAAACATCTAGACTTTATAAATCTATGAACAATTTAGAGGCAAAACCTGAAAACTATTGTAAACAAAATATTTCACACCAAACCACTGTGGATGTTTTTATCCCCCATTGGTTTAATAATTTTATATATATATATATATATATATAAAAACTCAGAATGGAATAATCGGTCTGGAAAATAGATGTATTATTGTTATTTAAACCATTAATGCTGGAGGATGACTTGATACAATTTTGCTTCACAACACATTTTAAAAGTAAATGTATTTTTGCCATTAGTTTTACCTTCATACTGTCGTTAGCATTTCATATAGACACTCAGAGGTTCCCACACTTAGTAAATAAAATGGCTACATTTAGGTTGTTATTTATGATACATCACCAATGTACTGTTGCACTCAATGTGACCCCTGTCCTATATTGAGATTCACAGCCAGCTAAACTCTCTCTCGCATTAGATCC
>JBBIGC010000082.1:7640557-7655097 GCA_037576955.1 Lepidarchus adonis | reverse complement strand
TATATATATATTTTTTTTTTTTTTTTTTTTTTTGTCAGTGCTGAAAGGGATGGCTGAATGGCCAGAATACCCAAGGCTGCATAAAAAGAGGACAGAACACTCAAGTCTTTGGCAAGAGCAGTTGGCAGCCACACCACAGCTGAGAACAGCTGCCCATTGCCTCCGGTTGTTGGGTTAGGAACATTTTTGGGCCGGAGGGCCGATGCCACCCTGTCGAGCGATCGGGACTGCCAAGAAAATATTGACTTTCAAACCAGTGTGAATTATAGCATGCTGGTCAACTTCATAGAGGACATGTCCAGCCCTAGGAGACGTCTCTTTTCAGTAGAGGTGGCTTCCAAAGGATAAAGGCATTTGCACACTATTTTTGGATAATATGCCCACAGCATATTATCTTTAATCACACGCATGATCAGATCCATATAATTTAAAAGCATTACCATTCAAGTATAAAATGACAGCGTCATTTTGCTGGACCAAACAGGCTTGGAGCTTAACTTGAGGATGGAAAAGCAATGCAGTGTCTGAAGGCCCAAGAGAGCAGAAAATGGATTACTTGGCATAGGAGGAACCTAGATTTTTTTTTCATCAGCGTGGATGTGAATGCATTTTGCCTACTCGCTGTAGATCACAGGCAAATCCTTAATCCTTAATCTTGAAAGAATGATGCTGGTTAGATACACAGTATGAGCAGTAGTAGATACCAGCCCACCCAATTAGTGAATAGTGCACCGACTGCTGACAAAGGTCTTCAGTTTTGCCCACACAGCTTGTATAATCTCCATAGAAAAGCACTGGATGATAGAATGGGATGCTCTGAAGCAGCCACACAAGAGCCATGCCCACTGCCAGGTGTCAGCTAGAGGGGTATAAGGCCTCCAGCACTGGGCTGTGGAGCTGTGGAGCTTTAGTAATAGTCAAAAAGTAAAAAAAAACTAAAAGGGGGATGGAGTTCCACCTTAATTGAAGAATTTTTTTAATACATTTAATTCCATACATCACGTCTGAAGTGACATCAAATATTTTTCCAGTGCATTTTTGTATTGTTCTTTAGTATATTGGGCATATGAGATATATAGGGTATCATATAGGGCAACACTTTACTACAACCCTGCCTCATAATATTGACATAACCACGCCAGATGTTGTTATAACTTGTCATGACATTGCAATTAAAACAACTGTCACCATTAACTGATTTTATCATTAAAAACACCACAGTGTTAGTTGTGATTTGCTAAAAGGTTAAACATTTACACTAGATTTACTAAACCTGCGCAAATTTGCGTAAAATCCCTGGACCTCACACCTACTAGCACCCCTGCTGAGGTTTTGTTCTCCTGCTTTTGTTGTGCAAACACGCCCATTATCTGTGAGGCCTGGAACATTTGCATTTGTTTACTCAGAGTAGCTCTCAGCTCAAACCTCTGTGGAACCCTTGAGTAATGCCTGCTGTTTCTACAAAAAAATATCCCACAGACTGACCTGCAAATATGAAAAACACACATTCAAGGTATAAAATAAATAATGGCAGAATTTTTTAACATCATTTATTCCATTGTAGTTTATTGAAATTCTGCTAATCGTGCAGAAACATGTGAAATTGTGAATGTTATATAATATTCAGGAAGAAAGACAAAATTTAAGTGAAGGGCAGATAGAATGCTGCCAAAACATGCACAAAAAAGATAGAAAATGGGAAAGTACTGTTAAAAGATTCACTGCACAAATAGATTCAGCAAGAATCATATCATCTCCAAGTCCTGCCCCACATGTACAATAGTCTTCCTGTCTTCCCAGCACTTATTCAACTTTTCCACTGGGATTAATTCTCTGACTGGGGTTTTACCAGCGCCTAGCTAGCAGATTTCCAAATTAATTATAATAAAATAAAAAAAAATTATTCACACTTGCGTGCATACCATCAGAACATCCACTGGTGTCCTATGTGTTTTAATTTTCCCAATAACTCTCACCCTTGAAGTGCAACAAAGCTTTGTATTATGTATTTGTTAAGCCAAATCACATAGTATTTTTTTTTGTTAATTTCAAACTTTTTACTGTTTGGTTTAATATTTTATATTATATGAATTGAAATTGATTTGAATAAATTTCAACAATAATTGATTTCAGAATGTGAGAATATGCTTAATTTTTGACAAACAATTAAATTAAAGAGCAAGTTCTGTGTCATTTTAACTGTTTATATTTCACTGCTTTGTAAAAATGGCCAGATTAGTGCATTTTGAAAAATATTTCAGAATCACAATTAAATATAACATATTTAAACAATCGGCATTAAAGATCTCCAAACACTTTAAGCTCAGTCACACTGCAAGTGGCAAGAAGAAGCAGAAATAAGCTTATGGAAGTGAAGGTCTTTATCCTCTGAGGAAACCTTTATTGCAGTTCATACCCCACCAACACAGTTTGTTGCATCATCGAGAGCAATGAAGGTTTCTTATCTCTCCAAGGGTTACCAAGCCAGACAGCGTACAAGACATTAAATAAAAGAACAGTATTAAAAAGCAGCTCAGTAAAACACTATGATAACTGCGGCACATTTTGAGAGACAAGATTTTTTTTTTTTTTTTTATCTCATAGCAACAAATTTCATCTGGTCGGAGTGAATGTCTGCAGAATGAAATGACTTGAAGTCTTCTGAAAGCTACTGAATTTGTCTTTTCCCTCCAGGGCTTGAGGAGAGGCGGTCACACTAGTGCGCCTTAAGATATTCTTGTCCTGCTCCCTTCTGCACAGTTTGAGCGAACCTTAGTCTGGGATTGAAAGAAATACATTGGTTTTGGCTTTAGGCAAAGGCTGAGGTTATTAAATACATGAAGAGTTTCTCGCTCAATTACACATATTCTTAAATACATTCTGATTGTTTTTGCATAATGTTATCATTCAGCTTTAAATGTGGTGCAATTTCATTGAGATTTTGCACAAAAAAATTTATTTTTGCATTTGTGATTTATTTGGATGTAAATGTAATATTATGCTAATGCTAATGCTAACCTAAACACACAATAAATAACACTAAACATTTATAAAATAAGAAAGTGCTGCTAAAAGATTCACTGCAGAAATAAATTCAGTAGGAAATTTTTGGTCTCGCCAATCCTGCCGTACATGTACTTTCCCCGGATCTTATTCAATCTGACGGGATTTTATCTGCATAAAAATGCAAGCAGATAATCATTTGTTTCATATATTTATGGCAGGCATGCAAGAGCTTTGATGGTTGCAATAATATCTTCAGTGAGGACATGTGATGAGAGAGTGGACTCAACACAAAAAAAATCTGTTCATTATATTAATTGATCTCTAATAATTGTGTAATTGCACTATAATAATACCTGCAACAATAATGCAATAAATCTCACCCTTGAAGTGCAATAAAACTCCTAGGCTTAAGTACATTTGTTAAGCCAAATCATGTATTAAAAAGTCTGAAATTAACAAAAAAATTTTACTATTTGGTTTAATATTTGATATTATATGGATTGAAATCGATATATACTGATGAGGCCACGATCATACATGGATTACAATACAAATTGTGTAATTGCACATGTACATAAGCAGTTTTTTTTCTTATGTAATTACACATTATTCTATAATACACCTGTGAAATTGCACATTACACATTATTCTATAATACACCTGTGAAATTGCACATTACACATTATTCTATAATACACCTGTGTAATTGCACGTCCATCAGCAGTTTTTTTTATGTAATTACATAAAAAAACTGCTAATGGACGTGCAATTTACACAGGTGTATTATAGAATAATGTGTAATTACATAAAAAAAACTGCTGATGTACATTACACATTATTCTATAATACATCTGTGTAATTGCACGTCCATCAGCAGTTTTTTTTTATGTAATTACACATTAGCTGCAATTACTCAAATGTATTATGGAATATTCACACGTATATAATTGCATACATGCCAGACTACATAAACAGCAGTTACTTTATTGTTGCATGTATATTTTTATTTTTTTTGCAGTCTATTCCAGATTTCATACTGCATCGCAGAGACCTCCACCTAATGTGACTTCATGCACATACTGTCAATACTATGCTATAATGGTGTATTTCCAAATTCAAAAATTACATAAAATCACATTTGCCTCCAAATTGCCACCAGTCATGTACTAAATCCACTGTGCAAACAATGCTAATTCATCAACGGGTGTGTTTTAGTCTTTTAAGCTGCCGTACAGCACCACCCCTGCTGTTCTGCTGCAGTGAGGTGAACATATAGACTGGGCAGCATCACAAATGAACGGCCTGAACAACTACATTAGGATAATGCAGCTAAGTGAGAGATAAAGTCTATCAAGCTGTACAGTACTGAGGAAATCGTATTGATCAAACGAGCACATCACTGAGAAACACAATACAGCCAAACAAATCTAATCAATGTCCACTCATGCAAAAGTCTCTCATTCTATTTCTGTATAAACTCTTTTTCAAGCCTGAGGAATGCACTTTTTTTTAGCACATCTGTCCAAAAATAGAATTATCTACAAATTGTGTCAGACAAATGCACATCATTCACATGAATATCCTGAAAAAAACAAGTATTTTAAATAGTTTCAAACATGACTGTAGTGATTTTAACATCAAAATACACATTGTGAATATATTATTCATTATATATATATATTTTTTTTCCATTTAAAAAAATCCTCTTTTTTATATATCTTCTCTTCAGTTACTTCCAAGTCTAATACAATGCTGTCAAGCTAGAAAGGTGAAGCAAACAGAGTCCTGCTTTGGCTGTTATTACATTAAATAATGTGGGGTTCTATCTTTATCATTGTAAAACAATGAAACAGCAAAGAGTGTCTCAAACAAAGACAAAAGCAGATAAAGCATGATATAATAAAATAAATCATCTGCAGGGGAAAGTATCGTTACGATGTTTTTTTAATTTAATTTTTCCTCGTCAATCTTTTTGAAAATGATTAAGTGCAGTATTAATGTAGGCAGTGCGTGATTCAGAGTTCAGCATTATAGTCTTGGTGTGTGTAATGGGTGGCGGTGGTGGGGGGGTGGGGATTTGGACAGGGCGGTTTAGAAGGGGGCGTGAGATGGGCAGTTTGGTTTGGCATAGCTGACTGCTTGTGTCTTCCTCCTGAGGGAAGGAGCTCAGACAAGTGATGGGTTAGATGTGACTGCTCTGTAATGATGCTGTGAGATTGGCATAGACAGTGGGTGATGCAGATGTTGTTGATGTCTGGTTACTGAGCCTGGATAATTATCCCAGCAGTCTTTATTACTCTTTGAAGAGATTGCTGCTCCACCCTCGGCCGACTGGTGAACTACACTCTCCCAGCCATGAATAGCTGTAGCATCACTGACAAACTGCAGAACTACATGTTAAGATAGATAGATAAATAGATAGGGTTATACCTTATATAAAATATAATAATATACCTTATATATCCCAGAGGGAAATTCACAGTTTCCAGAAGTATACACAGAATCAAAGTATGTTAGAATTAAATAAAATTGTCTAAAAGTAATAGAGAATGTCTGAAATGAAGTTAGAAATTCACGTCGTCTTCTTTTTATTATTATTATTGGGTAGAATGACCATGCGGTAGTTAGCATTGTCGCCTCACAGCAGGAAAGTCCTGGGTTTCCTCCGGGTGCTCCGGGTTCCTCCCACAGTCCAATGGCTGGTGGTTTAGGTTGAATAGCTGCTTTATTCATTTTGCTGATGCTTTTGTCCAAAGCGACTTCCAGGTACAGGAACAATTAAGCATTAGTTCATCACTGATGTGAAAGCTACAAAGATGTTCAACACATTCCTCTTGGTCATAGAATACAGTGCAAGTGCTACAACATAACCATCTGAGAGACTAGAAAGAGAATAAAACAGAATGTTATTAATAAGTGCTTATAAGAAAGTTTATTACAGACGGCAAGTGCTACAGCATGAACAACATTAACTAGTACTAAAAGAGTCCAGGACATTCTTCGTTCATTCTTCAGATAAGTATAGTATATTTGATATATAGATGGAAAATGTTACAACATGAGCTATAATTATCATTCCATGATTATCACAGAGTGCTTAAAATAAGTACTTATCAACAATAAAAGCAAAATGTAATTAAAATACATTAAATACTCTGTTGTCCATGTGTGTGAATGGTTGTCCTGTGTCTGTTCTGCCCTGTAATGGGTTGGTTTCCTGTCCAGGGTGAACCCTGCCTCAGCCATGAGTCTGCTGGGATTGGCTTCAGCTTCCCCATGACCAAAAATGGATAACGTGGTTTGGAGAATGAATGAATTGAAATATCTGTTGTTTTTTTTACTATTTTTTGGCATTTTTGTTATAGGAACCATTCCTAATGCTCTGCAAAAGACCTTTTGGTTGGTAGCACTCACTCTCAAGCTGATTAGTGGAGTTCATTATGAAACATACACACATTCACACACTCTCTCTCTTTCCAGACTCTAATGCTCCTCTCAGGTGGTGCTATCTTTGGATGTCCCCACTTCAGTTGACCCCATTCATTGAAGAGGCTGTCTGAGCTTGAGAGGCTCCCAAGCATCCTTTAGCAAGTCCATGCTTTTGTGCACAGCTGTGATCATTAGTCCTCTTGAACAATGGTGAGAGACAGCGCACTGATAATTTTCAACAAAAAGCAAACTCCCCGCCACCTGTAAGGACATGCTTGGAGGTGTTAGGCCAAAATTGATATTCTAAGCGAACTGAAACTGTAAAACTGATTAGGGGCAGCTCGCGTCAGGGGAAATTTTGGATGACTTGAGGTTATGGATGTGAAGCATCGTTTACAGCGAGCCAACAGGAAGACGTAGCTGAAATGAATGGAACCGGAAAGCAGTAAATGATCATAATGATATCAAAGGGCATCATTACGGAGTTGGAAAATAGAGCCCTTTGGTTTTTACCACAGCATGGACCGGCTTGCCTATTCATCTTGGGCCTCAGCAGCAGGTGTACCCGGGCAATAACTGGCACTGGCCCTGGCATCAGGAGCCAGCTAGGTCTCAGAGGTAAATTATGTTACAGAAGAAGCTATTAAGGCAACTGTTATGCTGTTATTCTAGCCAGAGCTGTTCAAAATAATATTTGCTTGAGCTTGACAAATACGCGGTATTTATCTTTCGTCCAAGTTTTAAAGGTCAACGAAAAAAAATGAACATATAAACAATAAATCTAAATTCGCATGCTGGTTAAGGTTTATAGCAGGTGCAAATACGAGAGGTAAAGCACATCTTTAATGTTCATAGTTCATGTCATGTTGGATAAACCCATCCAAAAAGGATGCAAATGAATGAGGACATCACCGTGTGTAATATGTCGGAGTGGACCAGCAGCTGCTGTAGGAAAAGGTCTGGATTTTCACACCTTAGAGTTTTAAATACGTGTCCAAACCCAAACATGACTTTTCACATTAGATGTGGTGAAGGACATCATTCGGATTTACTCTAGCCTTCTACTAAATGTGGGCTGTGATTAATATTCCTTTATTTTTCTGTCATTCTTTTAGGTTCTTCTCCTTTTGTCCGCTACCATTAGGGTCCATCCTCTGTTTCCATTTCTTCCTCTTTCACACAATGGCAGCATGTTCTTTCTCACCACATCCATAAACCTCTTCATCTCCTGCCTGGCAGCTCCAACCTCAACATAATATTCCCCATACAGTTGCAAGTAAAAATGTGAGTCAAGGGTATTGACAAATATGATAACACAAAAAATCTGATCTTTCTACATTTTTATTTGAAAACAACTAATATTGCAAGTGGAAAAGGTATGTGAATCCTTTCAATTAATAACTGGTTAACCAGCCCTTGGCAGCAATAACCTCAATCCAGCGCTTCCTGTAGCTGAGTATCGGTCAGGAGGAATCTTAGTCCGTTCTTCCTCCAGAACTGCATTAACTCCGTCAAATTCATTGAAGGTCTCATGTGTACGGTTCTCTTCTAGTAATTCCATAGCTTCTCTGCTAGGTCGAGGTCTGGGCTGTTTTTCTGAAGCCGTTCTGTTGTGAACTTGCTCCGGTGTTTTGGATCATTGTCCTGTTGCATCACCCAACTTCTACAGAGGTTCACTTGACATACAGACCTTCTCACGCTGTCCTGAAGAATTTGTTACACTATGTAATTTATCTTCCCCTTAGTGACTTGAGCTTTGCTACAACTTGGCCTGGTCAGCTTGCAATCATGAGGTTTCCTCCACCATACTTTACGGTTGGGACGATGCTTTCATGATGATATTCAGTGCCTGTTGTATACGCAGATGGTAGCCAGTTCCAGTGATGCCTTTGGCACTCAGGGTTGTACCTTTATCTCATTGACGAGAATTTGTTGTGCTCTTGAGGTCATTTTGTCTTCTTGGTAGAGTAGCCACAGTCCCACAATGTCTGCATTTGTAGATAATTTGCTGTATACTTTTGAATTTGTAAAGTTTTCGAAATTACTTTGTAACCCTTTCCAGCTTCATGTTTTTTAACTGGCGCCAGTATGCACGAACACATCACACCTGTTTTAGCCTCGCTTCACTGGCTTCCTGTTTATTTTTCAGTGCAGTTTAAAATTATTTTATTTATACAGTATATAAGTGCCTTATTTAGCAGATCTACTGCACACTTACGTTCCAACCAGATCACTGAGATCAGCAGATCAGATGCTACTTGTAGTACTAAAGGCAAATCGGAAATTGAGTGTTCGCTGTAATTGCACCAAAGCTTTGGAACAAATTGCCACTGCATGTGAGACAAGCTCAAACACTTGGGTTTTTAAACAAGATTTAAAAACACAGAATTTGTAAAGTTTTATTCACTAGCTTTTGAAAAAAACTTAGTTATTCTTTTTGTTTTATCTTGTCTGTTTTAAGTTTCTTGTGTTTTACTTACATTTAAATATATTGTTACTCTTATTTATCGTTTAATTTTTTTATATGCTGTACAGCACTTTGGCCAGCTATTGGCTGTTTTTATAAGTGCTATATGAATAAAGTGGAATGGTATGTTATGGTATGTAAACCAACAATTCTTGATTGTTGATCCTCTAAGCGCTTTTTGGCCGAGGCACGGCTCATACTGTATATACGTATTCTACTCAAAATGTTTCAGTGGTTTTTATCAGTCACAGTAGCTCTGGTCCACACCTCCAAACTCATTTTCTTTTTTGGAGGGTTTACATACATTTTTCACTAGCAGTATGAGTTGTTTATGGTTATTCTTATTGTACTTTTAAGACATAAAAAGATCAGCTTTTTGGGTTTTTACTTTAAGCACACTGTTTTTCAATACCTCTTGCTTTTTTCACTCCAAACCGTCCAACATGAGCTTTTCCACCGATATACTCATCTCTAATCTT
The DNA here is from genome assembly GCA_037576955.1 of Lepidarchus adonis. Lineage (NCBI taxonomy): Eukaryota > Metazoa > Chordata > Actinopteri > Characiformes > Lepidarchidae > Lepidarchus > Lepidarchus adonis. The sequence continues at coordinate 7,645,716 of JBBIGC010000082.1, read as the reverse complement.
CATTACTCCCAACGCAAACCTCAGCATCTTTCTGACACCTCCAGCTCTGCTGTCTGTAGTGGTGCCTTTCTCTAACCCGTATAACATAGCTAGTCTCACTGCTTTCCCTTTCACTCTTGCTGGTACCCATCTGTCACAGATCATTCTCCTGACTCCACCCTGCCTGCACTCCCCTATTTATCTCTCTTCCATAATCCCTCTTTAATCTGGACTGTTTTCTAATTTTATTAAGTTAAAAAAGTTGTATTGAAGATTTACAAAAGAGGATGTTAGGTATACATCAGAGGTGCCCAGGTCTAGTCCTGGAGGGCCAATGTCTAGCACATTCTGGAGAGTCCGCTCCTCAAACACATTCAATAAACCTGGCAATATTAAGTTGATTTGAACAATTAAAATAGGGTTGGATTTGGGCACCTTTAAATTTAAATTAATCCTACATTAAAACTAGAACTAGTGCAGATGCGATATACCTAGAAAGACTGAGGCACATCAATTGATGCAACACCTAGTTTCAAAACGCCTCCTTATAGAACTGCTGCTTCAGTTTCCTTTCATATATTTAACCCCTGTTCACACAATTCATGTTGAAAACTCGCGCATTGCGCATGAAAAAAGCTTGCGCCACCTTTCATCACGAGCATGTGCAAGGTTTTTTTTAGAAGCATGCATGTGCACATAAAGAAAGAGCTCAAAGCTGCAATCATTCTTTCAGAGCGAGCAGACAGTGCAGTATCCAGTTTTACAGAGCAGTGTCCAGACTTACAGAGCAGTGCCCAGTCTTACAGAGCTGCTCGCTGCTGATTTGGTCAATTTATATTGTACACAAACATCAAAGACAGTTACAGTGTTGTGTTATAATGAAAAGTCATAATCAATGCAAATATCTGAAAGTTATCTGCTTCTATATTGTCATACTGCATATTGCTTTACAAGACGTAATGCAAATAAAATAATACATGTAGTTCGGCTTCTTTGCAGGATATTGTTTATGTGCTTGTAATTATCATATTAAGCTCATAATTACATGCACAAATGATCTGATACACAATAACTGTTGTTATTCTAGACATGAAAAACACCAGGTCACAGTACAAGAATCGAATGCCAAACCAACAAAAAGAGAACCCAGTACCAGTTACTGAACATTATGACACTAGTAGTCGACTGTAGTTGACCTATTATGTTAGATTCATTCTTTTTTAATGACATTGCATCAATTAATGCGCTTCAGCCTTTCTAGGTATATTCTGCTGTAACAAACCCATTTCACCAGCAATTTAGTTTGTGTTTCCATGTTTTGTCCAAGTATGATAAAAAAAAAGTCAGAATTTTTGTAGCAAGAACTAAAGTACATGGTCCCTGATTAAAAGCGACTAATGCATTGATCCCGTTCATACACAGAGCAGTAGATAGCTAACACTAACACCATTAAAAGGTACCCATCACATAATGTTTCAGAGAAATCTTCAGTTTTGTCATGATTTTTTTTTGTATTCAAACTTTTTACTATTACTTCTGTTTGACTATTGTGTCTGGTTTCTTTGCCAAAATCAAGAAGTCAATTGAATATCCTAATCTCCCTTCTGCAATGAGACATGTGCCACATGACGCCAGTCTTCCAATTCCAAAAATACCAGAGGATTGGACCTTAGATGAACCAGATGAAGAAACTGCAATGCAGGGTAGTGACAGTGACATTGACCCGGATTTTAACTGGGCTCATCAGACGATCCACATCTGATAGCACAATTCGAAGTGAATTTGGGTCGGTCAAAAGCAAAAATTGAGCAGCTGGGTTCAAGTCTGCAGGCTTGATTTTATCTGCCACCAGGTACGAGAATGTGTGTGTGATGATTTAACCCATAAGTCGACAGTCTCTGTTTTGGTTTCTGTTTCTGCATTGAAGGATTGTTCTCGGCCTTGGGTTGTGATCACAATCCAGAAGAGTGCCATCTCTTCATTGATTTGTCAATGTTAAGCCTGAAAGCTGTTCTGATACACAATGGCAACATTGATCCTTCAGTATCTTTTGGCTATGAAGAACACATGAAACAGGTACAACTGTAATAACTGTGAAAAAGTCCTTTCTCTGTTACTAGGACTGGAGCTTGGCTATACAAAGTACTGTTGTTTCATCTGCGAATGGGACAGCTGTGCCAAAGAGTTTTGAAAAGAACTGGAAAGAAAAATGTGGCATATGTATCGCTTGTCAAAGTGAAAGTGAAAGTAAACTTTGTCATCTCTGCTATATACAGTACAGTACAGAGAGATGAGACAACGAGGCTCCGGCTAAGGAAGTGGCATAAAAAACAAACAAACACATATGACAATACGACACAGTAGCAGCAGCACAGATCAAGGTGGGGATATATATATACAAAATAGTGGGGAGGGAACAGTATCTGTGCAGAGTAATAAATATAATGTGTAAATATATGTAAATGTAAATATAAAATTTAATGTCAACCCATTAAACACATTTTTGCCTCCTCTTCACATAAAAATGACTCATGAAGAAGTTTGTGAAAGCAATGGACAAGGAGGTTTACATTATTTAAGACAGATGTTCCCAAGAATAACCGATACCAAGATCAAAGAGGGTATTTTTGTTGGCCCCCAGATCAGATGTGTTATGACTGACAAGCGGTTTGAAGATCTGTTAGTTGCCTGGAAAGCCTTCAAAAGATGGTTTTGACAATTACAGAGCCCCAAACTACATTTACTTTCCTTTTCCAAGCAGTGTCCTCTGTGCTTGTTTGGACAACATGAAGCCTACTCTCTGTGTATGGGGTGTATTTCTCTCTTCATGCCCAACGGCTCTCCTATCGTCAGTTTTCTCTGTCCGACTTGTGTCCATCTGGTTTCACTGATGCCCAGAATGATCAGGTTGTTCTTTTTCAACTCGGCAGCTACCTGTGCCATCTTGCCTGTCTCATACATGGTCCTGACATTCCATGTGTCGACAAGGGTTCTCCTGGTTGAAAGAGGTGTAGTTGGCTCGGTGGCTTTCTTATGGCTTTCACCATCATCTCCTAGTTGTCTGAGATCCATCTTCCAGCAACTTAAAACCTCAACGGCTACAGAAATACCAAAAAGAGAAACAGGAACTATGAGGTGGGGTTGCTAGCCCCACGTCCAACCCTCCTCCTTTTTCATCCGGGCTTGGGACCAGCAATGGCGGAGTTAATCTACATTCAATTGGTAGACAAACTTCTCAAAGCAGACAAGAAGTGCAACATATAACTCAAGATTCATTTGATACACTCACACTTTGACAGAACCAAGATTTGTGGGCAAGAAGTCCGTGAGGAACATGGAGAAAGGTTTCACCAGGACATTGCTACAATGGAGAAACTGGATTCAGTCAATGCTGAGATTGCACTGATCCAGACACTGAATACAAAAGAAAATCAGGAGCAAAACATTGTCTATGTTCAATGAAAAAAACTAAACTATATTTATGCATGCCCAGTAAAAACTTTTCAGTATGCAAAGAAGTTAAAAATGGTTGGGCTATGGTTAGCTTGGCATATCATTTTTTTGGGCTACAATTTTGATGGATTTGGATCCAAAACTTGGTCAGGTTTCACCAGTTGTTCTAAATGTGGATTGATCAAAGTTATGCCTAGGCCTCTAAATCAATTATTTGTCCTTGTCCCATCAGAAGAACAGAGAAAACATGCTTATCTGGCCTGTCAGATGCTGTTCCAGTCCAGGCTAGTCTATTCGTACTGTATCAGGTGCAAGGCAAATGCAAATGAGTATCTCCAAAGACAAATTAGGTGCCCTCCGTCCCCTGCTCAACCTGCCGCCCACTTGCTCGGCCAGCCCAGTCGAAGGTGTAACTCTATAAATGGCCAGCTTTGATTAATAAAACATGGCCGGCTGCAGTTGATCTGCATGGGGCACCTTTGATCCTCATCTCTAGGGGTGATGAAGAGAGATTCTCCCCTCGCTGGCGGGTGATGAGCCAAACCTCTGTGCCCGGCATACCAAATGAAGCTCCAGATGTGTCAATTATTCATCCTCATATCTCCACACACTGGCTCCTTTGCACATTCTGACTGGCTGAATGTAAAAGCAGGCTGGGAGAAAATGACACAGAGGTTAGGAGGATGCTCTGCTTTCCCTGCCCATGTTTGAAGCTGTGGGTAAATAAGAGATAGGACAGCAGCTCTACTGCATCTTTTATTTGAAAAGTCATCTAAAAACATAAAGTGCTATTACTCCAGAGCAATAAAAGGCATATGTCCAGTATTACCCAGAACGAGAAGACGACCCTTTGTCCTCTGCAACATGTCAGTCTTTTTTATTTAAAGGGGGGCCAGAGGTAAACGGCACCAAATTTCAATTCTGACAAAAATACCAAAAACTCAGCAGGAAGAATTATTATTATTTACAAAAAATCCTGTACAATTACCCTTAAACTACTACTACTGCTGCTGCTACTAATACTACTAAACTATTACTACTTCTACTGTTGCTACCACTACTGCATTTACTACTACTGCTTCTACTACGATTACTGCTGCTGCTGCTACAACTTGTACTTTTACTACTATTAATAAACTATTATTACTATTACTACTACTGTTGCTACCACTACTGCATTTACTACAACTGCTACTTTTACTACTATTAATACTACTGTTGCTACTACGAATTCTGCTAAACTTTTAATATTATTACTACTTATACTGTTGTTACTACTACTGCATTTACTTCTACTGCTTCTACTACTGCATTTACTACTACTGCTTCTACTACGATTACTGCTGCTGCTGCTACAACTGCTACTTTTACTACTATTAATACTACTACTACTACTACTACTACTACTAATATTACTAAACTATTAAAACTGTTGCTACTACAAATTCTGCTAAACTAGTACTAGTATTACTACTTACACTGTAGCTGCTGCTACAACTGCTACTATTCATACTACTACTATTAGTAATACTATTAGTATTAATATTATAATTCTACTAATTCTTCTAAACTATTATTATTATTACTATTACTTTTGCTGCTACTACTACTACTACTACATTTACTACAACTGCTACGTTTACTACTATTAATACTACTACTACTGCTGCTACTACTACTACTACTACTAAAATGTCTACTACTACAACATCTACTTTTACTTCTAC
>JBBIGC010000082.1:7597939-7630701 GCA_037576955.1 Lepidarchus adonis | reverse complement strand
TATTTATTTGCTATCTTGTTTATTTTACTGTTTACTTATTTAAATTTTAGTTTCTCTCAGTGTCTGTGGAGAAATGAGTAACAGTGATGTTCTTGTTACCGTGACTCCTGTGAAGGGAGGACAGATATTAGGCAGCGAGTGAGTAAATCTGAGGGCCAGACTGTGATGGCAGGACAACCGGGTCAGAACATTTCCAAAATGGCAGCTCTTGGAGGAGGGGCTTTGTAAGCAGTTGTCCGGGCACCCAAAGCTCACTGATGTGTAGAAGTAGCACAAAATGTGAAAAAAATGGCAGAACACACAATGCACCAGAATCAGAAATGTTTTTATTGCATGGTGGGGACATACACAGGAGGTTTTTGGATCATGGCTGCTGCAATTGGTAGATGTACAGCTACAGACTGACCGTTCTCTGTTGCTACACAGTTTATCAGCCTTTTATCCTGCATCGGTCAGTGGGAAACTACCACACCTCCACCAGATACTGGCTCCTAGAACAGTAGCAATACTGATGCTGCATTGGAAGCGTAGGTCGTGTGTATGGTGTTGATACAATCTGGGGCAGGAGTTCCATACTGGAGACACTTACTAGCTGTGTTATCAGAAGCCCCTCCCATGTAACTCCTTGCTGGTGTATAGTTAGAAACTGTAGGTCGTCTTGTGAGATATTTTTGGATGTTGGAGCACTGTCAATGTAGCAGTGGCACTGACGTATGTAAAACTGTACGCAACTGTGGCTACGATGCAGTGCCGCTGTATTGAGAAAAGTACCCAAATAGTATGTGTTCGGATATTAAATAAATTCATGGAATTTTTAATTCGATCAGATTTTGCCCATAAACAATAGAATATGTGAAAGTGCATAAACGCCATACAAGGTTGATACATGTAGAATTAATAAAAAAAGAAAATTGCAATTAATTTTTCATTTGCATTAATGGAGATTCCATCATATTTCATCATATTCTGTTTTTATTGTACCTCTCAGAACAGGATTACCCAGAATTCCTGTGGGGTTTTGGCCTCTGTGAATGGCTTTTTCTCTCCAGAACTTGTGTGATTGTATTCCTCTCTGAAAACATGGGTTTCAGGACATTAAACATGTTTTTGCTCTATTCACCATGATAGCGATTTGTTTTAACATTTCCAACGCCGGCTTCCTCAGGTTTGTCCAAGTAACTTCAGTACAAACTCAAGCATGTCCAGCTAGAAACGAGATGAGGGACAGTCTATGATTATGACCTGTCTAACTGGTGAAATATTCCCCAAGACAGACAGCAATGCTGAGAAAGGTAAAGAGATTTCAGTGAGTAGCACTGTTGGGTTTGAGGCATTATTAGTTACAATTCTAAAGAAAACCAAAAAAACCCAACAGAATTTCTTGAATATTTCTTTTTGTATTTTATTTTTATAGTGTTTTATTATTATTATTATTATCATAGTTTTCGGTACTGCACCCAACTTAAAATTTTCACACAACATTTACAAAATTCAAATTTCCCTAAAACTATACCCATTGTTTCAATGTCTATGGGGGTCCTATCTTTTCTCAACCGAATTAATCCTTACTCACTACTGTTGGGGCCCAATGCTCACTTCTCCTTCAGTCCAGGTTAACGACCACAGATGACCTCCTTCAGTCCTGGTTAACCACCACAGATGACCTCCTTCAGTCCTGGTTAACCACCACAGATGACCTCCTTCAGTCCTGGTTAACCACCACAGATGACCTCCTTCAGTCCAGGATAACCACCACAGATGACCTCCTTCAGTCCAGGATAACCACCACAGATGACCTCCTTAACCAAATCTAGTGCTCACATAGATCTAACCAATCACACTGCTGCTCAGTCAGAAGTCTGTATACATCTGCTTCTTATATATTGCTAGTTATTCTCTCTCACTATCTGCTGTTTACCTGAAAGGGGATGTGTTCTCCATTTGAGGCTTGGTTCCTCCTGGGGCTTCAATGTTGAGCTTTAGAGAATAATTTTTTTGAGCCCGGTCCCCTTTGTTTTGCTCACTAGGGGCTCCGACTTGGAAACCAATGAAAAAAGCAAAAAAACATACATACATTTATCATATACACACATATTATATATATATATTTTAATTTATTTATATATATTATATTATTTTATATATTATACATAATATATTAATATATATTATTATTATTTTTGGTCCTTTTTTTGTATGTCAGTCAGTGGGGTGGGTTGAGTTGACGAGGTAAATATGGCTTCAGCAGGCAGAGCACCACCTGTTCTTTGGGAATCAGAGCAATTTATTATAACTCTCCATTGTAGCACAGCTTGTGCCACACATCACCCCCACTGAATATTTTGGCGTCCAGACTCCATTCTTCTTCCTCGTGTCTATTGACTGGAAGCTTAACTGGATGAGCACCAACTAATAAAAAATTTAATCAAATAAGGGAAAAACAGAATAAAATCAGGTTGAGTTTTATTCAAGGACTTCCTTAAGGATTAGGATTCACCCCAGCAGCCTTAAGAGTGTGTGGTGTTTGTGTGAGCAAGGCTAAGGCTTCTGCTTAGCATATCCATGCCAGGTTTGCATTGGCTGGAGTGATTTCACAGAGGATTTGTCCAAGGCTACAAAATAAACCCCCTTTACAAAAGGTACATCTCCTGATCCAGAAGATGGCACCATTCACAACAGATTAGGTAAACACAGAGGCTGTGTGACATTTAGGAAGGTGGCCAGTAGAGGATAAGACAAAATGTGTATTTTATGTGACTAGCATCACGTAGTCTCTGGAAAGGAGTTTGGCCGCTGTGAAAGTGTTGATTGAATCATATTAATTTAATTAAATTAGCATACCATCGCCCAGATGAAATGTCTTGAAGGATAAATGAGTGTGAGATTAAATTGCATAAGTGGCGTATTAGATTAATGTGTGATCCTTTCATTTGCTCAATTGTTGTCAATTCTTCACAGTTTACTGCAGAATCCGTCTGCAGTTTCCTATTGGCAATTTCTGTACCTTTGTCAGCTTATTATTCAAGAACATCTTTGTCTTTATCAAGATATAGTGTCACTATGGTCACATAACCATGGCCTCAAGATCAGGGGTCCTCAACCACCGGGCCGCAGACTGGTCCCGAATTGTGGAGCATATTGTACTGGGCCATACAAAAAATTACTTTTTAAAAAAAACTACAACATCAGTCTGTAGCATCTAAGTGTGTTCGAGACTCAACTTCGCTGCTGTTCTAGATAAAAGTCATGGCAGAAAACCCTGAGATCGCCATAACAGCACTGAAAACCCTGTTGTCATTTCCGACAACATATGTGTGAAGCGGGGTTTTCTGCTGTCATAGCAACCGAAACAAAATGGCTGAGTAGACTGAACATAAGCTACACACTTCGGGTGTCATCGTCTCCCATTACGCCTCGATGGGACCGTCCCAGTGCAGAGAAACAAGCTCAGGACTCTCATTAATTTAGCATTATGGCGAGTTATATATTTTCATGTACTTTATATTTGTTTTGTAGTAGTGCATCTTATTTTGAAAGGAACGTTTACTCGTTACCATAGCAACCAGAGAGCATCAGGGGGCAGAGAGGAGGACGTTACGCTCAATGTTGTTGGCGCATTTCAGGAGGACGCTGCTAATAAAGTTACATAATTACACAGTGGATTCACATTTATTATTATATTTACAAAATACAACAGTTTGTGTTAGTCGTATCATTTTATTTTGCTGTATTTATCTGCGTCAGCTTATAAAATATTGACTGACATTAAAACTGGTCCGTGACGCAAAAAATGTTGGGGACCGATGCTCCAGATGACCACTAACTGGATTATAGTTCAATTCTGTATACAGGGAGTCCTCGACTTATGACGTACTCGACTTACAACAATTTATGGTTATGACTGTAGAATTCAGGCCTGTTGACACTTCACCACCAATTGGCCTCAAAGCCTAAGGCCCCGAATGGCCTGATGACCGCTGGTTGAAACTGGTTTATGGATGACGACTCTTACTAGCCTGACCAGGTATAACACCTAGGTAACATTTTAGTCAGTTTGGTCAATATCTATTGACCTCTGGGTGGTGCTCATCTCTGCTTAACCTTCTCTTTGGGGATCCCCCTCTCAAGAAGAACCTCACTTTCCACAACCTAACTCTAACCACTGCACCAGTTAATGAAATATATAACATTAATGCCTCACAGCAAGAAGGTCCTGGTTCATCACCGGTGTCTTTATGTGGAGTATTTGTTTGGGTTTCTTCCACTGTCCAAAGGCTTGTGGTTTGAGTTGATTGGCTACTCTACATTGCCTATAGGTGTAAGTTTCTTTATATTGGATGGGTTGGCCAAGTTGGATATGCGGGTTAGAAACTGAATGTACTGTATATTATTAATTAATAATTAAACTTACAGAATGCAGGTGTTGCTAAGAGACACTAGAAGTCAGTGGTCACCCAAATTCACCTCTCTGAATCTTAGACTGTGACAGCTTCATGGATATGGCTGATCATATTGATGAAGTTGAATCTATTTTCATAGCTCGGAGTAATTCATACTGAATTTTAAGCAGTTAAACATTTGTTTTATGCCCAGATTTACCTTTACTGAACACAACCATGCTTTGCCACTCAGCCCAACTGAGGAGCATGTTCAGATGGTAATAGTGGTGTAGATGCAAACCCTCTGTATACTGAATGCCTTGCAATTTCTACTCAATGTCAATGCATATTGTTCTACGACTGCAGTATGCTTAATTATTAAGGGTATAACTGTTTTACATGGAGTAGGAATATGTATAAATATGAACAATAACACGTGAGACATTAATGATGTTTTTTTAAGTCAGCATTTCACAAACGAGCTTGTTTTTGCTCATTGAAATTAAAAATAATGGAAAAATGAGGGCAACTCATAACTGATAAGAGATACTGGCCTCAACTGACTGCAACCTCGCCTTCACCTTGCTCTAACCTTTCCTTCAGACTATTGGCACCGTCATTTAATTAACTGCTCGGGCCTTCTGGCACCATGTTCACTTTTAATAAAGCAATTTTTTTTCCCTGAGTGCTTCAGCATTCCAAACAATTGAAAAATGCGGACGTCATACACCCCTATGGTCATCTGTCTGCTTGTTTATTTCCATTTTCCCAAGGCAAAAGAGATTTCTTAAGGTAATAAAACTTGTGCTGCCAATGCTTATGTTTTAATTGGTTTTTACTTAATTTCACAGGACCAATTTACAATTCATTATCTTCTAATTTACCCAACATGCGGAAGGTGCATTCCGGGTTAATTGCTGTTTAATAGAGAATCACAAAAAAAAATCCAAATATAACTTCACTTTTTTATCCCGTCAAAAGAAAAGCCCCTCTGAACATGCCCACTGATTTAGGCGCTGGGATATTAATAATGTGTGATGTGATCAATTATGGATGTGTCGTTAACAAAGACGAGCGCTGGGATTAAAAAAGAAAATTGAAAAGACGGGAGTTGATGATCTTGGTCTCAGTGTGGGGTGTGAATTCGATCTAAAGGGCACGGCCTGAACATTTCTCAGCTTTATGGCTGAACGTTAAAGGGAGTTTTGTTTGCACACTTTACTACAGTTATACTGAAGTGGCACTAACACTTTCGGGCGCCTATTTTACAGCCATTTTGGCAAAAATGCCGGCGTTTGATTGGTGAGTTGAGCTCTAGGAGGAACATGTCTTTAGCTTATTACAACCACGTTAACTAACGTCTATGTAGTGGTCATGTCATGCACAGCAATGGGGTGCAAGCTGTTCTTTTCTCTTCCGTTCATCATCGTTTTGTATCATATTGCTTCTTAGTTGCATAAGCAAACAGGGTGTGGGACGCAGATGCATTGGAGCAATTGTATCAGTTGCGCTTATGAGAAATTAAAAGACCTAAAAAGATGCCACACTAACCAAATGACTAATTTTTGTGAGGTGGATGATGTAACATGAGAATAAGACAATAATACACTCATTTTCAGTGAGCCAGTCATTTCTGCCATTAACCTGAAGGCATATTATACAGTATCTATTATGAATTATTAGCAACTGCTTGTCAGATTTTTGTCTTCCGTTTTCTCATATGAGAACAGTACTACAAACAGTCTTCAACAATCCAAATTATAGTTGATGTGACTGTAGCTTTAAATGGCTAATACTACTAATAATCACCACAACAATACCACTACCAATAATAATGATAATAATAAATTATTTTATTAGTGGTGGTAGTAGTAGAGGTGGTAGTTGTTGGTGGTGGTGGTAGCAGTCATAGTATTGCTAGCAGCAGCAGGAGCATCAGTATTTTATAATACTACTAATAATAATAATACTGCTGCTACTGCATTTAGGGAGCGTAAAACATCACTAATCAAAAACACCATGAAAGTGATGTAGATTAGAACATGTCTCAGACAGATGATGATGATTGACACCCTCATTGTTGACCCTCCTGTTTCTCAACCACCACCAAACAAAAAGGGAAAGTTATTAGGCCGACGAGAGTGACAATCTGGCAATAACTTTTGAAATTGTGTCTGTTGACCCCAAACATAGTACAAGTAACTTTTCTTGAAAACAGGAACTGTTTTTCACTCCAAGTGTAGAGACAAGAAAAATATGCACTTATCTTTTTGGTGTTTTAATATATTTTATATTTCTGTCAGCTCTGTCCCTCTGTCTAGCCAATTGATATAAGAACTTTTTTCCTTCCATACTGTCCAACCGCTCGTATAATATTCTATACACCTTATCTTTAGCCTTCACCATCTCTCTTCTTCTTGATCTCCATAGTTTTTGCTGTTTAGCTACACTGACACTGATTTGCAGTCCTCCTTCAGACTGACCCTCCTACACAAGATATAATCCACCTATGTGCATCTGTGTTCCTCACTCTTCCTCCATCTCCTCCTGTTTTCCTCCTTACTTGTATTCTTTACACTCATCTCCATTATTTTTTGCCAAATCCACAAACACCTGACCTTCTGCATTACTCTCCTTAACACCATCCTGGCTCACCAACACGTCAATATCTAGCATTTCATCTAACTCACTCCAGAATTCCTCCTTCTGATCCATCTCACACCCAACATGCACCAACAACATTCATCATCATCCCTTCAATTTTAAGCTTCACATCCAACAACATTGTTGGCTTAAATAGAATTGAATCACTTGTGATTTACACTGAAAATAATTCAAAATTTTTCAAATGTGTCACATTACTAATGGGGTAATTATTTGCTAAAGCAAAACATGAAAGTCCAAAAAACTCTTTGGGGATTTGTGTGTGTTGCTTTTTTATAACTTTTTGAAAAGATGCTGAATGCTACCCTTATTGTTGGATGCACTTTATTACCTGAGTGAAGTAAAAGTGATTTATTACACTCAATCCTACAAATGACACCTCTATTTTTAACCAGTCAGATCCGGGGCAGCGAGAACACACTGCCCGGGGAGATGTAGGGAGTTAGGGGCCTTGTTCAAGGGCACTTTAGCCTGGTAAATGGCTCCAGAAATGTAACTTATGACTCTTTGGTCACAAACCTGGTTCTCTAACCAATAGGCCATTGCTGCCCATGAATGTTCAAGTAAATGATTTTTCAATTGATGTAAATATACAGATCTAGACTAGATGTCCAAGTAAATGCAGTGGTGAAAAATTGGACATCAGTCGAAGTTGAAAAAAAAGCAAAAATTAAACTGTTTTTATCTCGCACAGATTTTGAAAAGGCTGTACACACTTTTATTATATCTCACCTTGATTATTGTAACGCTCTATATGTGGGAATCAGCCAAACCTCATTATCTCGCCTCCAACTAGTGTAGAACGCTGCTGCCTGTCTTATTACTGGCACTGGCAAGCGAGATCATATCTCTCCCGCTTCAGCCTCCCTGCACTGGCTCCCGGTTCGAAAAAGGATTGATTTTAAGATTTTACTGTTTGCTTTTAAGGCCATACATGGGCTGGCCCCACCCTATATTAATAATATTTTAAAACTCCACACACACTCCAGATCCCTACAGTTTTCAGACAAATCCCTCCTGGTCTCTAGGTCCCGTCTAAAGAACCTGTAGGGGATTTTAACCTGTAACATTTTCAGTCACAGCCCCAAGGCTCTAAAATGACCTGCCACTCCCAGTGTGTCCGTTTTTAAATCCAGACTAAAAGCACTTTTATTCATTAGCTTTTATGATTTGTTAATTTTATTGTTTTATCTTTTAATTTATGATACCTTCTTGTAAAGCACTTCGGTTGTTTTAACAATGTGCTAAAGAAATAAAGTTGGTATGATATGGTATGATATGGTAGTTCACAGACACTGTAGCAATACTGAATCTCCAACAGTTGCAGAATTTGTCAGCTACAGAAATCATTTAAAAAAAACAAACAAATTTCACTTCTTCCTTTCCAATTAGGGTGTGTGAAAGTTGTATAATGCTAAAACAACAGTGGCAGGCAATGCCAAACAAACATACGTGATGTGCATGAGACTGCACTGAGCAAAGCAGGAGGAGAAACTGGCTTATAACATTATACCAAGGAAAAGTGATAGTGCCCACAAACCCAGTGTACAAATCCACCATCTGTTCCCTGTGAGTGTATGTATGACAATTCAAAGTAAAAATGGCCTATTTAAATGTATTTACATAATTTTTCTTGATGTTTTGAGTTCAGTTCCATGACATCAAATACATGGCAAGTAAGAAACGGTACATTATGATTAGAAATCGCAGAAGTAGCAGTAGTAAAAGTAGTGGCAGTAGTACTAGCAAGATTACAGGTAGTAGTAGCAGTAGCAGCAGTAGCACGAGTAGTAGCAATGGTAGAAGTTGTAGCAGTAGTAGCAGTAATAGTAGTAGAAATGGTAGAAGTAGTAAAAAGAGTGGAAGCTGTAGCAGTAGCAGTCATAGCAGTAGTGTTGGGAACATTCTGCCAGTAAAAATGCATTGCCACTGGCTCCACCAGACATCCCTTCAGATGTTAAGAGCAGCTTGTCCAAACTCACACTGAAGAGCAGATGCTCTGAGAAGAGAGGAGCCAGCATTTATAAACTTTTAATAAGCACACGACTTGATTGACACAGAAGATAAGCCGAAGAACTTAAAAAATATAATGTTTGAGTCTAAACATATGACTCGACTGACGTTTATGAAAGAAAGCTGAAAAGACCTTCAGTTTTTGAATAGCAGTTAGCATGCGGGATGAGCATGAGCTAGAAGCTAAAGGTAAGTTAGCCAAAACAGCAACTTTGACTAACATTAGCATAGCTTAGCACAACTGAAGATGGACAGCTTAAGGCAGCGGTCCCCAACCACCGGGGCACCTTAAAGGCCGGTCCGTGAAAATATTTTCTGGCAATTTCGTTTCAGCTTGTGTATTTCGGTAAATACCATGCGAAATGATGACAAACCTTTTTAAATGATTAAACCGGTCCGTGGTGCAACAAAGGTTGGGGACAACTAGCTTAAGGGATAAGCCAGTTATTTGTTGACATTTCAAGGACAGAGGTAGGACTGGCATCTGTTGAAATGATCTCATGTAAGGATGCACAACCCAAATATGGCAATGACCAAATACGTTCTTTGGGAAATGACTTCACCAGTTTGACTGACAAGTGGCTGACCCATGCACAGAAGCATGACAGTCAGTCACTAGTCAAAACATTGTCAACGTCTTTTTATAAAAGCCCAGAGCAGTTGGGTAAATTTTGTGAGTTGGTCAGGTAATGGCTCATGTCGACGGGACCCTCACCCAACCCTGGGTTTTTCGGAGGAGACTTCTATCTGAACATGGCAGGACTGAATACGAGGGCTTGATTCACCAGTTATAGTAGCTTGTGAGAAATTGTAAATAAAGCTCTCCTTACTCCTTCTTTGTGTGGAAAAATCATTATTTAGATAAGTGATAAGTTATGTCAAAACTACACACAACTTAGTCCTTCCCGTTGAGAGAAGAAAGGTTTTTAACCCTTTTCCCCTCTCAGCTCGAGGAGGCAGCCTTCCATGAAATAATATGGAAAGCGTCAAAGAACAAACGGTGAAGGTAAAATATGATAAATTATCTAGTCCTATAATTAACTAAAGAGTAGCAGTACAAGCAGTAGTAGTAGTAGCAGCAGCACTAGTAGGTAGCAGCGGCAGTAGTATTAGTAGCAGTAGTAGATGAAGAAAAAGTAGTAGTAGCAACAGTAGCAAAAATTTTATTTTTATTAATAGTAGAAGTAGTAGTAACTAGTAGTACAAGTGGTAGTAGTAGCAGTAGATCTAGTAGTAGTAGCAGCAGTATTAGTAGCAGTAGTAGCAACAGTAGCAAAATTGTATTTTTATTAATAGTAGAAGCAGTAGTAGTAGAAGCAGTTGTAGTCAGAGTCAGAAAAAGCACCACACTTCAGTACTTAAGCAAAAGTACAGATACCACTAGTCAGATGTTATTCCAATACAAGTGAAAATCATACAGTCAAATTATACTTAAATGAAAGTACTGAAGTACTTGCTTCCAAAAATACTTAATAAAATTACAAAAGTAAAAGTTTTATTGCAGGAGTGCCCACACTTTTTGGACTTGCGAGCTACTTTTATAATAACCAAGTCACAAATGATCTACCATTAATAAAATGCTATAAAACACACACACTTAATATGCAATCTAGCCCACACTTCCTGTACTGTAGTGTATTCTGTGGTACACTATTTTGAAAAGTAGGGCTCTACGATCAACTAGTTCTCTGAAGTTACTATGAAAATAACGAGTAACAAGAAGCTTGGCAGAAATGTAGTGAAGTAAAACGTACAGATAAATCTTTAAAATAGACTGAATTGAAAGTGAAGATACTTCGTTACTGTCCACCTCTGGTCGTAGGCTCCTTGATGAAGACTAGCCTGTCTGGTCTGATCCCATAGAGCAGCTCCTGTTGTACAGTATGTTAATGCTGCTGTGATAGAAAGGGGTCAGACACAGCGCATCACAGTTAGCGGTGCTTCAGCAGCGTGAGGGACCTACTCTCCATCAGGCAGATGATGGATCACTGTTTTATGGACAATACTGTCATGCAGTGTCAGAAACCACTTAAGCAAATGTACTTCAGACAAATGTGTCAAATTTAAGCCATGCTAAGGTTTCCTATTTGTAACCGAAATTAACCTTGTAGCTTAAACTAGGGATGCCATGATTACGTTTTTTGTATTTTCCTAGATAATTCCACAGCGCCCTCTTCAGGTACATTAGTTATTAAAATCCAATGTATACTCGCAACAAATAACCGAATTCCCATGAAAAGCCATTTCTTATTTATATCCCAAGTGCCCAGCATGTCCTCCACTGCCTGAGATCAGACAAACTGATGCGCTTTAATACCACACACTTTAAATTTAACAAGGGATTAATCTAGTGCACAGTGAGGCTAAGTATCAATACTGTTAAACATCTGAACTCCAAATGTCTGTGGTAAAGTTGCTTCTAATAAAACACCTCGTAGGTGATGGAGAACCTTGCTTGAAAGCTCTGGTAGGGCAGTATTTGAAATGTAGTGTGAAGGGGGTGGGGCTTATTATAGCTCCAAAAGACCATACTGACTGCTGTTTATCCAAAGCGATGAATTCCATTTCCCCCTGCAATCTTTTTTAGCCTTTTTACCATCTTATGGAGGTTTCTCTCTTCATTTTAAAGTGTCCTCCAGTATGTGCTGCTTCAGTGCAGTGCAGTTGAATTAGCCAAATAAACATACGAGTGTTTATTGTTCAGGTATCACATCAGATTAGTAGTATTAAGTGTAGCTGTGTTAATACTGTGTTACTTTAACTGCCACAAAGTTCTGTATTTCCATGACAATTGACATAGGGTTAGGCTTAAGTTAAATTTTGATCAGTGTAAAATGCTATGATCGGGCCTGAGTCAGATCCTTGATATCATCTCTAGCTAAAAATATAGACGTCAACGTCAAGTGCAAATTGTGTGTTTAAACCCATATTCTATAGTTCCCCATAAACTATCCCTTTAAATCTGAAAGCCTTGGGGTGATTTGTACTTGCTTCCTGGGCTGTATGCTCTTGGGTTCAAACCATGGTCAACTACTGTCAGCTACATCAACCTGCAGGCCATGACGGCCAATCTTGAGGGAAAACACTCGGGTGGGGTTGGGTGTGTGTGTGTGGAAAGCATCCCCGACTATGCCTCCTCAGCTAGAATATTTGCACACTGCACAGCACTAGAAGTCAATACGCTTGGACGTCCTGGTGGCCATCAAGTGGTGGCAGACAGCATTGTGCTGAAGGGAGGCCCATAAATTGTACTTAAGCTTTACTGACTGGCCATTCCCTTTGATGGCTGCACTGCCACAATCTTTAGGCACTTACCTGTCCTTGACAGCAAATTAATATTTATCTCGGGCAGTGCAAAGGAAGATTTATGTTGTTTGTCTGACCTAAAAATAATCTTGAAGGTGTTGCAGCTCACGCTGAAGCCTTGGCCTTCTGTATTTGCTGGTTCAGTTAATTGGTAAGTAGAGCAAGGCGCCCAAGTTCTGACCTCAAGAACTGTATACATTCACCGATCAGTCATAACATTAACTGTTTTGACTCCTTTTCAACCATAATCCGCATTCGTTTTTTTGTGGAACAGTAGATCTTCTATTAAATTGGACCAAACATTTAATGCATTAAATGAGCCTGGATTGTTTTTGGAAGATGCTTCTGGAACACTCAAAACCTGATGTTCTGTAGATGCTCTAACTCAGTCGTATAGCAGATCTTTTACTCATCAATTTGTTCTGCTTCCAACACATTAGCTTTACGCTCTGGCTGTTCACTTCCTGTCTAATTTGACAGGTGCCATTATAATAAAATAATGAGATATGAAAGTTAATGGCTGGTGTATGGATGGAGATAAACATCCGTTGTAAGCACTGAGCTGTTTCTGGTTGGATATTTTTGGGTGTTAGATATTGTAATATCTTAACCCCCAGTGGAACACATTGATACCAGATGATTGTAATATTTTCTGCCAAAAAATAAACCAAATAAACATTTAAAAATTTTTTAAATACATGTGGAATTGTCTTTGGGCTGCACTATGTTGCGTTAAATAAACATACTACCATAATAGTAAGGAATGAAAAGTTTCAAATTTGAAAGCAATTTATTCATTAATACTCATGTAAACTTCACTTGCATCGCCAGTTTCAAATTCATGCAATGGAAAATGTAAATCATCTCATTCCAGAAGTTGGTCTACCCTCAGAAACCATGGCACAGAACTAATTTGGAATAGATGTTAAGTGAATGTGTTAGTGTAAGCAAACTTCCAATCAAATCAAACCATCATAACTCTATTGAAACAAGTTTCAGTAACTAATTACTTGTATTACATTAAATTTAATTTTTTTCCCAATGCACTTCATTCCCAATCTATGCGGACACCACATTTTATGCAGCCGTCATCTTTATAAAATCCCATTTACAGAAATGAAGACATTTTTAATGCAATAAAAATGACAGTGTGATTTATCTCAGCAGGCCTCATCCTTTTTCGTGGCATGGACCGGTTTAATGTTAGACAATATTTTCGCGGACCGGCATTTAAGGTGTCGCAGATAAAAACAACAAAAAATTATACGACCAACACAAAAACTGTTGTATTTTTAAAATAAAATAATAAATATGAATCCACTGTGTAATTATGTAACTTTGTTGTTAGCGCATTTCAGGAAGACGCTGCTAATAAATCTGAGTAACGTCGTCCTCTGCCCCTCAGGCACTCAGGTCGCTATGGGAACGCGTAAACAGTCCTTTCAGAATAAGTTTTCAGTGCTGTTGTGGTGATCTCAGGGTTTTCTGCCGTGACTTTCATCCAGAATAGCGGCAAAGTTGAGTCTCAAACATACTTAGATGCTATGGATTGAGATTGTATTTAAAAAAAAATAAAAAAAATTCTAAATGCTCCACCGCCCGGTGGTTGGGGACCAACTGATTTATATGACGTTTTGAACTTTGGTTTAACTGGGAAAAGTTATTGTTTTGAACAAATTTATAATTAGACACCAACACACAAAGCTTGGACAGAGGAAAATTAGCATGAAAATAGATACAATATTCAAGTCACATCATTTTGAACTACTCCACAACATAAAAGTGAACTGGTAACAGATCCAAAACAGGCAACAGCAACCTTTACCTGCTGAGCAACTTGCATTATGCAAGAAAGGGCAAACTGCAAAAATCGGTCTCTTTGGTTCCAAAACGATTAAACAGTGTAATTAAACCAAAAGATGATGCAACAGTGATGAAGATGCCTCCTTCACAACTTTTTAGAATGTATTTCAGCTGACAAAATGCATTTATATTTCGTAATTAATTTAGTATGTGCTCTTTTATAGTATAAGAGGGAAGATTTGGTAGGTGATCTCAGATCTGATGTAAATCCATATAATTTTGTGCTCTCTTATGGGATAAGAAGGAACTGGTTTATCCTCGCTTATAAGAATAAGAGGGAAGTTATATTACAGATTGTATATCATTTTTCTGCAATTTTAATATTACATTATTAGTTTTATGTTTATTAATTTCATATTATGTTTTATTCCTCTTCATTTTCCTCTTCATTGCTCAAAGACTTGACTTGAACCTGTGACCCTCTAATCACCAGAACAAGTTCCTAAACTCGAGGCCACCACTATCCTACATTTACAAATCAGTTCAGTTAGTTAAGTCCAGCAGTGGAAACATTGGAAATATTTACTTAAATATTTTATCTAAATAAAAAGTTCAGGAGTTAACAAATCACATGCTCATTTCATTAAAAATTCTGGGTCATTTGTAAAATAAATAAGTAAATTAAATTCTGATGACCGTTACGCTTTTGAACAGTAGCTAAAACCTAAATACACAATTACCCCTGAAGATCTCCCCTAGGGTCCTGGGGCAATGAGGCAGTTACAGATGGCAGGGGGAGTTGGGGACTACATTGGGCAGGAACTTTGGGGGGATTGGGAGAGAAACAAACAAGCAAATAAATTAAATATCTCCTCATAAACAGGCCACACAGAATCCTTTGATGGTTAAAACATTTTTGGTACCATCGAACCACAAGAATGGTCCTAACTCAAGGCTTCTTCCTTCAGGTTCTTTAAAAGGTTCTTCTGCCCCACACATCATGTAGAGAAACAATCTCCAGAACCATTCAGACCATTCTACTGAATGTAGGTTCCAAACCCTGAACGTGGAGCAGGCTTGCCCTGGCAAATTTGGTGTTTTACTGCCCTTACACCCACCTCAGGTCAGGAAAGGCTTATTCATGAGCTGATTGGTTGGATCAGGTGTGTTGGGGACCTGGGTTAAAATCCTGAAGCGTTTTTTTTTTTTAATCCATGACATCATGCGAAGGACCTATTGTGGGGTCTCTCAGCTATACCCCCACACACACACACACCACAAAAAGTTGGTGTAATTCGCAGATAGAATTGGGGTTAATAAGACGCTTGTTAGTGGAGATATTTCCACGAGATCAGGGAGGCGAAGGTCCATCTGGACGAGCTCGACAAAAAAATTCTAGCCGTGAAAAAATAAACTTAATAGGCACTTTGCCACAAGAAGTTGCAATGCAGCAAGGCAGACACGTGTGTGTGTGTGTGTGTGTGTGTTGTGGCCTATTTTAAAAGCAGGGGAGGAGGTAATTGCAGTCACTTAGACACTAGCCTCAGGAAACACAAATGGCCTGACAGACTCTTTTCCATTTTTTGTGCATTCGTTTTCTCCAAAAGAGTGATAAAGTGCAGCAGCAGGGCGAGAAGTTCACAAAGTTGCTTTAAAGCACCTCCCCTCCATTAATAGGTAGATGTCTTTGAGGTTTTCCCAAGTGCATGATAATTCTGAAAAGACCACTGTCTCACCTGTCTAACCCCCCTATTAAATTAGCTGCTCTAATCGAACCCGTTGACCATGAGCAGCTCTGTGCTCACCCTGAGAAGGAGCCGCCATGTCTTCACGTGAAGAAGCCGCAGAAAGTTTCATTTAATGCTCTAGAACTCTGACAATGTCGTGGGGGGAGAGTGCTGATCAAAATCAGAGAGAGAGAGAGAGAGAGAGAGAGAGGGGTGACCCGATTTCTCTTTTTGGAATCGTTTGACACACTTCAAATGTTTCAGATCAAATAAAATCAAAATCAACACAAGTAAACACAAAATGCAGTTTTTAAATTTAATGATTTCATAAGAAAAATATGCAATCATACATGGCCTATGATTGCTCCCTCTGGTTCATCACACCCAAGTTCAATATCTCTCGCCACATCCAGACCTGATTACTTCCACACCTGTTCTCAATCAAGAAATAACTTGACTGAGAGATACACTGAAATTGACAGAAATACACTGAAACAAAGTGAAGTAGACCAGAATATCCTCAAAAGCTGGACATCATGCTGAGATCCAAATCACTGGCTGATTATGGAAAAGACAATACACACCGGCTGATTACTGAATAAATACACTCTGGATGAATACTGAACAGACAATACACACTGGCTGTGTACCAAAAAGAGAACACTGGCTAATGTGTGAACAGAAAATTCATACTGCCTAATTACTGAGCACAACTCACATGAAAGTGCCAGTGATATGGAACCTCATCTCAGCTCTCGCTTTAGGTGTGTGTGTAAACATGTGCTGTGTGATCGTACATGTGTTTATACAGAGACATGAGTTTACAGCTCTGTTGCTTTGGCAACAATTTCAATTCTTGCCAATAAAGCTAATTGAACTGAACTAAACCAAGAGAGAGAGAGAGATTAGCACCAGATTAGGAAACATGTTATTTTACATCAATCAAATTTTATGAATGTCAAGTGACAGTAATTATGACAATATTCCCGCCCTTATGCCATAAAAAGTAAGACATAGAAATCAAATGTGTCAATAAAGACGATCTGTGCTTTGGCCTAGTTTAAAAATCATACAATTGTGCTCATAAGTTTACATACCCTGACAGAATATATGATTTATTGGCCATTTGTCAGAATATGAATAAACAAAAGCTTTTTTCACTCATGGTTAGTGCTTGGCTGAAGCTATTTATTATTAATCTACTGTGTTACTCTTTTAAAATCATGATGACAACACAAACTACCCAAATGACCTTGATCAAAAAAGTTTACATACCCTGGTGATTTGACCTCTTAACATGAACACAATTTGACACTAATGGGTTTGTGTGGTTATTAAAGGAACCATCTTCACCTGTGATCTGTTTGCTTGTAATTAGTGGCCGAGTATAAAAGGTCAATGAGTTTCTGGACTCCTGAAAGACCCTTCATCTTTCATCCAGTGCTGCACTTAAGTTTTTTTTATTCCAAGTCATGGGGAAAGCAAAAGAATTGTCAAAGGATCTGTGAGGAAAAAGTGGTTAAACTATATAAAACAGGAACGGTATATACGAAAAAAAATCTAAGGAACTGAGGATGCCAATCAGCAGCGTTCAAATTTTAACGAAGAAATGGAGAATTAGAGGTTCTGTTGAAACCAAACCACGGTCAAGGTAGACCAACTAAAATTTCAGTCACAACTGCCAAGCTTAATTGTTCAGGATGCAAAGAAAAACCCACAGACAACTTCAGGTGAAATACAGGACTCTGAAAAAATGTAATATGGCTGTTTCAAGATGCACAATAAGGAGGCACTTAAAGAAAGATGGGCTGCATGGTCGAGTTGCCAGAAGAAAGCCATTACTACACAAATGCCACAAAGTTTCCCACTTACAATATGTCAAACAGCACAGAAACAACCACAAACCTTCGGGCATAAAGTCATTTGGATGATGAGATTAATATTTAACTTTTTGGCCACAACCATAAACGCTGCGTTTGGAGTCAATAAGGCCTATGATGAAAGATACACCTTTCCTACTGTGAAACACGTTGGTGGATCACTGATGTTTGGGGATGTGTGACGTACAAAAACACAAAAGGAAATTTGATCAGAATTGATGGCAAAATTAATGCAGTAGGTTATAAAAAATTCTGGATGAAAATGTGCACTCATCAGCCCAGAAGCTGCGCATGGGACGAACTTGAACATTTTAACACGAGAATGATCCAAAACACGACCATGCCAACCTGTCATTGGCTACAGCAAATAAAGTGAAGGTTCTGGAGTGGCCATGACCTCAGTATCACTGAGCCACTCTGGAGAGATCCTCAAATGTGCAGTTCATGCAAGAGCCCAAGAAGTTACAGGAACGGGAGGCTTTTGCAGCAACAATGTGCAGCTTTACCATCTGAGAAGATAAAGAACCTCATCCACAACTACCACAGAAGACTTCAAGCTGTTATTAATGGTAAAGGGAGCAATTAACAGTATTAAGACCTGGGGTGTGTAAACTTTTGATTAATTTGCATAGTTTTTGTTGATTGATTTTAAAAGAGTAAACACAGTTGATTGATGATAAATGGCTTCAGCCGAACACTAACCAGGAGTGAAAGAAACGTGTTATTATTCATATTCTCTGAAAAATAGTTAAGAAATCAAATTGTCAGGGTATGTAAACTTATGAGCACAACTCCACCACCCCACCCCAGGGTTCAGTCTCTGAATTTCAGGCTTGTGTATGGACTCCGTGATGATGGGAACCAATGGCAGTTCAACCGCAATTTACTTTCCCTTCCATTAATTACTGAAGGTGCCACGATACAAGTGACGCTTGATACTTTAATCTGGAGAATGATGAAGAGGAGGAAAAGAGACACCCCCCTGCCAATGGTGCCATCATTAAAGCTGAAGGAACAATCCTGCAATCCTTCTTTCTGCATTCCCAGGCAGGGGACAGATTACAGACGGCGTAAAGAAAGGTTTTCGGCCCCTGAGGCCTTCTCTGGGTGGCTGCTCTCAAGACTGGTTTAAATTTACAGCCTCTGCTATTGGTGGAGTAATGAAATTGTCTGTCTGCTCCAGAGAGGGATGTGGTGTCTTTGCCGAGCTGGAGCGGAATTACCCGCAGAAGGGCAAATGCCATTTAATTTGCAAATGAGTAGATAAGTGTATTTATCAAGACGACTTCTTTTCCCTTTTTTTAAATTTATATATTTTTGTTTCCTGAGCCCAGGCGAACGCCTCAATGAGCGGTTTGTATTCAGAGTTTGCGGATGAGGCGAGTAATCTTGTTAGAACTGCCTATTTCTGTCATTACGGCCGCCCTCTGTGTGCGGCATGATGATATTTCTCTTTGCATGTCGAGATTCTGGTCACTCGTGGCCTTTTTCTTGGAAGGCGTATGATAACATGGTTAATGGCGTAATCTCCTCGGAGTCGTTTCACTATTTCCTTTGAATTTGCTCAGCCGTCTGCAGTTCAGCGTTAAACAGCTCTGCGATTAAAGAGCAAATGGTGAACATTTTTTTTTATCTGTGACTGTTAAATCCACACGGTTTACAAACCTGTTTGGTTCCAAGCTGCTAATAATCCAGGAGATAAACTGTAGCACAAACACTAAAAACTCAATCACCAACCAATCCTAAGATGACAATGCCACTACATTCTGCAAGGATCTCTTATTTTTAAATTTTTTTCATAGGTAAGGGTATAAAGCACCCAAAACCCATATGTTACAATGCACATGTGCAATTCTAGAGAATTCTACTGCTGTACAATATTAAATAATTTGAATTATAAGTTGTGTAATTACATAATAACAATACCTACAATAACAGTGTAACTACTGATCACTAGTTATAGGATAAGTGATTTTACATAAGATACATGTGTAATCACATTATTACATTGGAACGATTTGTACAATTATACAGTGTAAATAGCAATGCAATAGTGTTTGTAATGGCGTACACTAATCCAGACGACATTAATACTGCAAAAAACAGCAATATAATTACTGTTAATGTGTAATTACACTGTTAGTGGAACAAATACATTTTTCATTCCTATTATTTTTATTAAGCATTAAATAAACACGAACGTTAGTTATGGTATTTGGGAACTGCATGGTCCTCAGCCAGTAGTCATGCAAACCTGGAGGTGGATGTTTTTTTTTCATTTTTTAATGGCCGACAATTTCTAGCAAAGGGTTGCAAACATGGAAGCAGGAACACGGTTGAAGCCTTAAAACTGATCTATTTTCGCAAATACAGAACAGCAAATGGTAAAGTTTAGAAAATAGCAGAAATACAATGAGAGTTAATCATACTTGATATCACATTGTGAAGGTCTGACTCAAGCTCAGGGGCTTAATGGCTTTAACTCAGATAAGGTCACACTTTGATCCCAGGCCATCAGGGTGTTCTTGCATGTCAAATTTTTTTTATTTTGTTTACATTTTGTTCATTGTTATTTTATTTTACTGCATTTGCAATTATAACTTTTCAGCAATTTTATTTTTTCTTTTAAAATTAGTTTTTTTTTAAATGATTATAATAATGAAGCCATAGTCTTGCCAAGTTAAGCAAGGTCTAAGACTGTGTTCAATTTTTTAAATATCTAAACACAATTAAAATATTGCAGTGATTTATCTCTCCCTCTCTCCATCATACAATTTTTTTCCCCTTAAAGTAGGACATTTTAAGGGAGTTGGGATATAGTAGACAGCAAGTGAACAGTCAGTTCATGAAGTTGATGTATCAAAAGGAGGGACTTGTCCGAGGCCTTATTGCGATAGCTAGAGCATCTCCAGAACAGCAGGTCTTGTGGAATGTTCCAGATCTGCAGTAGTCAGTACCTATCAAAAATGATCCAAGGAAGAATAACTGGTGCATCATGGGCACCCAAGGCTCACTGAGGCATGTGGGGAGTAAAGGCTGGTTTGTTCCCAAATAGTTCCCACAGTCAGGTGGTGTTAATGTTCTGTAGATAGTAGATACATCAAGTTGAAAGTCAAGTCAATGACATGATTCTGTAAATTGTTCGAGAAATTCATAATATTCATCATGTTTTCAACCAAAAAAGTGAAAACAACATATTCATAGTCATAATAATAATGTCAGTGAGACGCTTCTGCTAAGAATGGGCCTCCACCCAAATAGCATCTGGTCAGAAACTGGCCAATGATGAAAAGGGCAAGATGGCAGCTGATTATGTGCTATGGGCTGTAACTCTACACTTATAAAATAGGTGGAGCTCATGAAGAGGTCAGGGAGTGGAAGTACAAAGTAGGTGTTTGTAATAAAGTGGTTAATAAATAGAGTGCTCTAAATAAACTAGAGTGTTCTCTTAATAAAGCAAAGTGTTCGTTGGCAATTTTACCCAAGTCGTGGTGTCAATTTAATCTCCAAACCCATACTCCCTATGAATATATATCTGAATGATGTTGGAGGTAGAAGGTGCATGTCAGTGGGTGTCCTGTGGTCACGATAAAAGACCATCTCTTACATCTGTGAGCCAAAGGAGCCACGCCAAATCCTTATTTCTAGATTAACCCAATTTGTTATGGCTGTATGCAAGATTAATGTACCAGGTTGGGTACTTCCATGCAAACCAATCAATAATTTATATGGGTGTATATAAAGTGCTCCTCAACGAGCATTAGAGTATGGATCATCTGTAAGACCCACATCAAGTCATCTCAGGTTTATAAACTTTTTAAAAAGCGTAAAAACTTTTGGATTCACATTCAAATTTCTTCGTCTAGAAGGTAAATTGGGTTCAGGTCAGCATTTTCTTTCTTAAAAGGCACTCTACCAACTGTGAAAAAAGCAAATGAATTGCCCTAGCATTTTACTGTCACAATTCCAATTTTCTATGAACTTTAACGGAGACATAGAAAGACCAGAAAAATGACCTTTTAAAAGTTGGCTTGAATTACTATCGATTTTCACATTGAATAACTTATAGTATTGGGGTTGGCCATTGGACTGAATAACAGGTCAGATTTCAGACCAACCCAATCCTACAAATTGATAAAGTTGAAGTAAACATTAACATATGAAACACATTAATACATAAACTAACAAACAAACACATTTGGTCATCAAAGCAATTTCGTGAAATAAGTTCAAGGAAATATAAAAAAGTGCCTTGAAAAAGTATTCATACCCCATATTACAACCACAAACTCATATTGGGATTTTGTGTGAGTATAATTGTTAAGTGGAAGGAAAATGATTCATGGTGTTTACAAATATTTACAATTAAAAACCTGAAGTGTGGTGTGCATTTGTTTTCAGCCCCCTTTACTCTGATTCCCAAAAATCCAGAGCAACCAATAGCCTTCAGAAGTCACATAATTAGTAGGTAGAGTCTACCTGGGACTAATCACAGAAAATCCCAATAAAATACATCTAAGTTTGTGGAGTTCAAGGGGTATGAATACTTTAAGGCACTGTATATCAGCCAATGCATTAAAAAAGCAGACTAACATTGTGTAGGTTACCACACTGTGGTTATCTCTACTGAGGTATCAAGATGTTAGCAGAATCGTCAAGTCTGGAGATCCGATTAGTTTGTCCAGCACTTCCTACATCTTCGATCAGATTGAGATCTGGGGTATTCAGAAGTCAATTTCTGCAACTTTTGTCATGTTCCTCAAATCGTCCTTGATTAAAATGACAGGGTTTGTTATATTCACTTCATTTTCAATCTGCACTTGAGCAGATTGGCAGCAATTAGCTTAATAAGACTTAAGTCACTGATTGGATTAGTTAAACTTTGTACCAGAGCAATTAACACATTTCCTCGTACCCCCTGCATCATCTGGCAAATTCTCGTGCTGTAAATGATCTCGGATCAGATTAACTTTTGCAACATTAGAAGATCTGACGGCACCCTCATTCGAAATTCCAGTCACAGACCGCAGTGCGCGAGTTCCCTCTTGCCAATCAGTGGAACAACTCCAGAGGAAATGCAGAGTTGTAGCCTGGCACCGAAAACAAGGGCTCCGAACACAAAGTACAATCCAAACATGCTGTTTTTGAACAGAAGCGCATTTAAAATGCTGCAAGGTCTTTAAGGGAGTTACACATAATGTTTGAGAATTCAGGAAATACAAAGCAATTATGAGTGCTTTCCAGGCTGAGGCAAGGGGATTATTTCGGATGAAAGAAGAAAGTGGACGGGCTCATTAAAGCAGTCCTACGCATAGGCATAGCTGGGAGCATCACATACATACATCTGAAGTGATTACTTACAACTGTTATTGTGGCCACAGTGGGTCACAGTGCCATTTGTTAAACATTGACTCATTTGCTAAATGTAACTCATAACTACACTGAAAAATAGATCGCCTCCAACAACAAGGCATTGCATGGCCTCTGTTCTGACCCTAAAATCATGCTTTTTTTCTTGCGGTAGCATTATGCATGGTGGGATTGCTCATCCCTTCGTTTTTATCTGGGAGTTCCCTCAGGCAATAGAACAAAGACATGTGGAGGAGTATTTTTTCATGCCATTATGAGAAGAATTACAATGTGAAATGGATGACAATCCTTAAGAATCTATAGCACAAGGCCCTGACGCAGTCGAACATACAACTCACTATATCAATGGGTATGTGCACCAAACCAGTTCCCACCCACCTCAACGACAAATTTCCCCCATTGACAAATTGAAACCTCAAAACATCCTTCCCTTCAACAAAGCAACCCACAACCCTATGGTCCATCAAAATCTTTATCCCTCAACAAATCGAAAAGAATTTATTCCCCCACCCAATCACAAACTGAAATATCAGTACATTGACAAATCATTGCCCCTGTAATGCCCTCAGGATTATTGCTATATTTCACCACCATAAGGAGATTCATACTCACCAGGAGCCTGTTCACTTCTCAGCTGCTTTCAATTCTGACTGATTACAGAGATTTCTTAAACCTTAGGTCATTCTATATCTAATGCTCAGTCTTGATCTTTATCTAGTTTTGCTGAATTGTTAGTTATTTTATGCCATTATCTTTGATTTTTTAAATTTAATGTAATTGTTTTTTTCTGAGAGTCAGTCTGTCGATCCCTATGGGCAGGGTTCGAGTCCTGAACAGTGTTACATCACTCTCAGGAGTTCAAAATCTTGACAAACAAATTTCACTCCTTTAACAAATGATCTATTTAGCCCTCAATCAATCAAAATCAAATAAAAATCTTCAGCTAACAAATGCAAAACCAAGCTCATTGATAAATCACCCCAGCCATCAATGAATCCAAACCTCCACACTGACAAATCATCCTGCCATCCCTCCACAAAATCAACCCCCCACTGACAAATCATCCTGCCAACACTCCACAAATCAACCCCCCCTCTGACAAATCATTCTGCCATCACTCAAAATCAACCCCCCCACTGCCAAATCATCCTGCCAACACTCCACAAATCAATCCCATACTGACAAATCATCCTGCCATCACTCAAAATCAACCACCCCTCTGACAAATCATTCTGCCATCACTCAAAATCAACCCCCCCACTCACAAAATCATCCTGCCATCCTTCAACAAATCAAGCCTTACTGACAGTTTGTCCTGCCATGCCTCTACATATCAGCCCCCACTTGAAAAATCATCCCCCACCCTTCATTCCATTTCAACCAATTGAAAATTCCCCAATTGGCCAAAAATGGGTATGAGCCAGGGGCACTACATATTCAGTGTCCTGATCTTGACAGAAGCTTTTACATGCGAGTAGAACAGCAGCTCCTAGTTGTAGGTCGGGTAGTCTTTTTACTTAGTTACCAAACTACCACTCTTCCTGAGGCATTAATAACTCATTTGCCAGTTTCTCTCTCTCTCTCTGTACCATCACACAGCAAGTCCAGCCACCCCTTCAGCTCACCTGTCAAGCTGGCCAGTGGGAGCGTATTTTAAGACAAAGGAACTTTCTAATTAATTCTGCTTCAGTGATGCAGAGCATATTGCATTAACAGACAAGTCAATACGGGTCGAGAGAATCACGTATGGTTTACAGTGCTACTTTATTTTCTAACCTGCTTTCGGAACCTGTCAGAACGCAGAAGGTAAATCATGTTGCAGTGACCAGTCAAACCAGCTATCACTGTATTATTAATGGGATGACAGCTACTATAGCCCTGCTGCTGGTGCACTGAGCAGATCTCTAAATAATACACTACAGGAGAGCCTTGTTGGCAGCTGCACTGGAGGGAACCATATGCACTACCGCCCTTTGATGTATGCAATATTTGACCGTGCTGCATCTATTTGGTTTGGATTCATTTGTCTTTATCTGTTGAAAACACTTGTTGCTGGATCCGCAATATCTTAATATATATTAAAACGATGGAGGTACATTTCCTGTGCTTAGTAAAGGAAAAAAGATCCCACTTCCAATTCAAGAAGCCAGTGAAAAGTTATAGCTTTTCCATCAGTATAGCTTTATGCAGGTTGTGGGCCGCACACTTTTTAAATACGATCTCAATCTGTAGCATCTAAGCATGTTAGTGACTCAACTTTGCCGCTATTCTGGATGAAAGTCATGGCTAAAAACCCTGAGATCACCACAACAGCACTGAAAAATTATACTGAAAGGACTGTTTACACATTACCATAGCGACCAGAGCGCATGAGGGGCAGAGGACGACATTACTCTGATCGTTGTTAGTGCATTTCAGAAAGACGCTGTTAATAAAGTTACATAATTACACAGTGGATTCACCTTTATTATAATATTTACAAAGTACCACAGTTTGTGTGTTGGTCGTATGATTTTTTGTTTTTATCTTAAATGCTGGTCTACGAAAATATTGTCTGACATTAAGCCGGTCCGTGGCGTGAAAAAGGTTGGGGGCCGCTGCTCTAACGTGGTAAAGCCGACTACGCATTGGCCTCATTATCTAGAGATCACGAGTTCGATCGTTGGCAGTCATCTATGGCCAGAAATTCAGGGAAGCATTCTCTCTAGTTGGGTAGAGTGCTTCTCGCTAAGAACCCCCCTCAACCCTGTTGTGATCCTCATATATTACCTGACTCATCCTCTCAGGGTGTCAATTTAACCAGCTATACCATTTCTTTTAATGTGCCTGTGTTCAACACCAACACTGGAGAAGTCTGGAGACGAGCCACAGGGCTGTAATTTCAGGCCATAGTGAATGTAACCCTAAGAGTTAAGATTGTGTTTGACAATCTTTTGTTTTATTTCCATTTTTATATGGAATTCAGCAACTGTCTATTGACTATTGGTACATTTCAAATCAGATTTTCCCGTATTAGAGTAAAATGAACCGACATTTTTTCAGTAGTCCACCATAAGACATAATTGCAGCAGAATGAGTAAGTAAAAATGTATTAAATATTCCTTAAAGCAAATGAAATGTTCATTTTGAACTGTAAATCCCATGTTAACTTCTAAACCAACCATCACACAAGCCCCACTGCAGAATGCCAACACCATTTCCCTCACGCTGTCCTTTCCGACCGAGTCAGTTGGCTCCTTCATGTGGCTAGCACATTCCAGTGTCACCAATCTATAAATAATTGAAAGCCTTATCCGTTTGGCATTCGGGGCATGTCCCAGCCTGTTCTGTGGCTCCTTTAATTAGCATTAATTGATGAAAGGCAGATAAGCGGGCATCTGGTAGGGGAGGAAACACACCTTTTATCCTCTTCGCACTCATGTGGCGCATCAGCGTGAACATGAGAGATGGGCACTATAGCATACGCTGGAGGAGGACTCTGGAGGTCAGCTCAAAGGTCAGAGGTGAATTGACAATGCTATCTGTATACGCATTAGTGTGTGAATGAAAGGTGACGTGTGGTGGCAATTTGTTTCGGAAGTCATGTAATTAAAAATCGAAGGAATCTATTTATAACTGTAGCTCCTCAGCCTGGGATTCTTTTTTCGATCAAAAAGAAGCGTCTTCTCGCTTTATGTGACAGTTTTGTAAAATAATGGGAAAAAACAGTCAAATACACCAATCAGCCAAAACATTAAAATCACTGCTAGCTTTTGTATGCATCGTTATTTCAGTACAAATGGTACCTGCCAGGGAGGTGGGATATATTAGACAGCAAGTGAACAGTCAGTTCTTGAAGTTGATGTGCTGGAAGCTGGAGCGTAAGGATCTGAGCCACTTTGACAAGTGATGGCTAGAACATCTCCAGAATAGCAGGTCTGAGTTTGTATCTAAATTGAAGGACAACTTGTGAATCATGGGCACCAAAGGCTTACTAATGCATATGGGGACTGAAGGCTGATCTGTGAATGCTGCTCTGACAGAAAGGGGTCAGAATGTTTTTGGCAGTTGGTGCATATCCAAAGTATAGCCTGTGAAAAGGACTATTTCAGGTAGTGCACCTTAGGTAGAGTCTACACCTTTGACAGTATATAGAGCCTGGATCCATTCATCTGAAGGGGCTGATCAATGGGGACCAGCTGGGGTCAATGGTGTTGCTTCCTAATGAGCTTCTTGTGCTGTGGTTAATGGCTGCAGCGACCATCTGGGTAGAGAAAATGAGCCAGTGAACAACTGGTCAATGCATAGTGCATCCATAAGCCACATCTTTTAAAGCCGCTGTTGCAAGGTTGGCAAATTAAACCTAATGCCAAATCACAATGCTTAGAAGGTTCATATTTTGTATGTGGGCGATAAATAGGTTGTTTTTGATGATGTTCTTTGTTTTCCAGATAATTATACAACTGTAATGCCAGACAGTTTACTACCTTAAACCATTATTCAGTCTTAAGTCTGAGGTTCCCAAACCTAGTCCTGGGACCCACTATCCTGTGTAATTTCAGGTGTTCTGTTTTTCACACTCTTGAAAAGCTGGATCAGGTGTGAGGGTTGGATTGGTTTTAGGCAGGGGTGGAAAATAATGAACTTTAGAAATGTACTTAAGAAAATGTTTTGATTATCAATATATTGTACTTGACCTTGATTTTACATTAAAGTGGTGAAGTCAGCTATATAACACTGGAGGAAAACCACAGTCAATTAGAGTGAAATCCAGCTGGAACATAACTGTGGGAATCTGCTGCTGTTTTTGATACTTACAACTTTGATACTTACAACATTACTAACCGTTAATGTTAGTACACAGTTGTGCTCATAAGTTTAAATTCCCTGACAGAATTTATGATTTCTTTGTCCGCGAATATGGACGATAACACAAAAACCTTTCCCTCATGATGATTTGCCCTGATAACATGCACATTTGGGTAGTGCACATTTAGTTTGTGTTGTGATGAGTTTAAAAAGAGTAAAAACAGTAGATTGATCATAAATTGTTTCAGCCGAACACTAACCATGAGTGAAAGAAGTTTCATATTGTCTGAAAAATGGTTAAATCATAAATTCTGCCAGAGTATGTAAACTTATGAGCACAACTGAATGACATTAACCTAGACATTAAATGTGTGTTAATTCTAGTCTAACTACAGAACTATACTGATGTTAGAGAAAGTGTGGGTGTCAGTTAAAATAAGAAATAATATTGTAGCAAATTCAAGCTTTTTACAGGTTCTACAAGGTCAATGCATTCAGGCAACTGTCTTTACAGAACATGGTCTCTATATAAAGGCAGACACTTCTACGGACGTAAAACTTCCCTGGCTCTTTCCAAGCTGCAGATAATGGAAAGTAATTGCACAGCTCATCACGCTTAGAGGAGAACACTAAACGCCATTCCTGTTTAAGCTAACAGATGCCCATGCTTGGGGTCAAGGGCATAAATGGCTGTGGCACCACCAGGGATCAGTCTCTTGATAATTGAAATGCTGGGACAGTATTGTATTAGTATTATTATTAATATTATTTTTGGAGATCATAGTAGATCAGGAAGGAGCTTTCCTCAAACATCCAATCCTGCCATATCAGCTAAGAAGGAGACCATGTGTGTATGGACTACGCATAGGTTTATCCAGGTTTGATTCAACATCCTTGGAAATGTCTCCACTGACCACAGCCTCCAACCAGGACCATCATAAACCCCCAGTGTCCACAGCAAAGAAGCCGAAGCCTGGGTCTGCTATCTACAGGACCCAATGTTCTCAAAACCACAAAAAGTCTATAACGAGAAGCGGAGTTGAAATTGCATTTCAAATGAGTTCAGTTCACAAACCCATGTGCAGTAATTTGTTACAGACATAACAGAAATATTGAGCACTGTATTCCCAAATGTAATCAAATTCCTATTAGCTGCTATCTGAAAACAACACGGTAACAAACTTTTCAGCTGGGCATGACACCCCGTTGTTTTTCAGAGTTGCATGCCGAAGCACATAAGTGAGCGGCTCCATTAAAACGTTGCATCCTAGACACCGCGGCTGTCAGATGAGTGTTAGTTTTTGCCGCATTCTTATTTTTTGTGTCTGAATCCTCTCCCTCCCTGACTGGAGGCACCAAGCGAGTCGGCATGAGCCTCCACCAGTCATCATCCATTATATACCCTTTTATTCATCAAAGTACTTTTAATTACTGAGCCTGGGTTGGTGAGAACTGATAAGGGGGCAAGGGCTTTTAACATTTACACTGAATGGCAATGTGTAGAAACACTTGCCAAGCTGACCATATGGAGGAATGTGAGCTGTGGTAAAAATCTAAAAACTGCCCGTCAGCCTGGGGTGTTTACATGCTGTTTATTCACAGACTTTGTACAGATATGCTTTCCATAATCCTGTTATTATATGTATAGATATTTTAATCTATTGACATGGGGAAGATGCATGAATTTAGTGCCAAAATGTCATTTATTATTATTAATTTGTTGTATACTTTTATTATACACTACCAGTCAAGAAGATGGAGACCTAAATTCTTCAGTGTTTTCTGGAAATTTAAACACTGGAAATTGTTAGAGTGTATAACTAATTGTATAGTGAAACCTGACATGGTTAGTCAAACAACAAGAGAAAGAGAAATAAATAAATAAAAAATTACATAACTGTCAGTCCTCAGAATCTGGATCTTGAGCAAAGAGAACCCGCTCCAGATCCAGAATGTCAGATCCAGGTTCCTCCACAGGCTAGATGGAAAAGTTCAGGATCACCTGTGTACCCAAACCAGGAAATGGAGAACATCCATGAGAAGTATTGTGTTGCATTCTTACTGGGCGTTATTCTGGATAGTGTTTCAAAGCTGGAACCTTTGGATTTTAGATTTTGCATTCTGAACATAAGGTTTGGTTCTGTTAAGCCCATTGCTGTAGATCATTACAATAACATGAAAAACCTTTTAAAAAAGGGAACATTTTCTATATTTTGCATTTAAAGTAGATTGTACATAATTGAAATACAAATTTCCCCATTTTCTTTACATTCTGCAGATACAGTGGTGTAAGTATTTGCCCCCTTCCTGATTCCTTTTTTGTGTCAGACTTAAATGTTTCAGATCTTCAAACTAATTTAAATTAGTCAAAGACAAAAACACAAAATGCATTTTTATTAAGTAAAGGATTTTATTATTAAGGAAGAAAACAATTCCAAACATTAAATGGGCCTGTCTGACAAATTGATTGTCTCCTAAACCTAATTACCGGTTGGGCCCTTAGCAATCTAGCATTTGTGAAAACTTGCAATGAGTCTTGTACAGCTGTGGAAGAATTTTGCCCCCCCACATTAAAGGGTTTTAAGAATCGACCACCTTTAAGGTCATGACTAGGCCACTCATGTCTTCATTTTGGTTTTTCTCAGCCAATCAAAGGCAAACTTGCTTATGTGTTTTTGGATCATTGCTCTGCTGCAGAGTCCAAGTTCGTTTCAGCTTGAGATCACCGTGCTCTTAGGGAAATGTGTCGACCGGACACTCCTGGAAAGGTTCCCCACTGTTCTCAATGGAGTCCCAAAGCTAGAATCCATTAGAAATGGATTTATAACATTTCCAGACTGATAGATCTCAAGTTCTTTCTCTCATTTGTTCCTTTGGATCTCTGCATGATTTCTAGCTTTTGAGGATCTTTGGTCTACTTCCCTTTGTCTCACTGGTGGGTATGGATGGTAAATAAAATAACTATATTTGTGTTGTAGATGCAACCCATGGTTCCATTCACAACCCCTGTAAAGACATTTGGGATGGTTAGAAATATTTTGACACATGGGTGCAGCTCCTCTTTAATTTAAGTTTTTTTTCCAATACTGATAGTCAGACCCTTCAAAACTCATCAGTACCATCAGTAAAGGCAGCTGAGGCAGATCACCGGCCAAGCCACCATGTTTCACAGTGGAGGTGGCTTGTTCAGGAGCAAGTCCTCATTGTTGCCACACTTTCCACGTATTCGTTCATTTCATTCATTCATTCATTCACTCCTAGTTAATCAATAAAAAAAAAAAAACATATTATTCCTGAAACATAGCAATTATAGCTTGGTTGCTCAGATTTTGTCTAAATTTTCC
This sequence comes from Lepidarchus adonis, assembly GCA_037576955.1. NCBI lineage: Eukaryota > Metazoa > Chordata > Actinopteri > Characiformes > Lepidarchidae > Lepidarchus > Lepidarchus adonis. The sequence goes on along the minus strand of JBBIGC010000082.1, from coordinate 7,599,427 downwards.
AAGCAGTTAAAGTAAATATGATCTCAAATGTGCATACATGAACTCATTTATAGAACATTGCATCAACTTAGTGAATTGCTAAACATTCACATTTTTTGACACATACGTACACCGTGCTGCAAATTCATTAAAAGCTATAATAGTGTTGTTCTACATAAAGAACTTGAGTATAATGTGTATAACAGCTAATATTAAGGATACTCAATGATATTGGAATCAATGTCATCAGCATATATTTGCTTCAAAACAGATGTTACAATAAAGTATTTCAAAAAGATTTTTAATAATGCATTTGCAGAGCATGATTAGGGATTTGCATAGTTCTATTAATATCATCAGCGATATCAGCATCAATTTCCATATTCCCTATAAACGGAATGACATTTGTAGATTGGTCAGTGGTAATTGACAGAACTTAACAATTTAAATATTTTATAAGGGAGATATCATTAAGTGTTTTGTACATTTATGTGGCACTAGAAGAGCAATGGGTTTAGCCTTTCCTTTATTTGTTTTTTTTTTAAAAATACAAGACATTTCATTGGTCACCCTGCACTGTGCACATGCAATGCAGTCTGGAATGAAATGGGCTTAACCACTGCAGTGCACTTGTATTTTGATGCCATAAAAAGGGGAATGATTTTAGACGTTATGGGCTTTAAGAAGGGTGACCAGAGGACTAACAGTTGTCAGTTTCTGGATCGATCTGTAAGGATTATGTTCCTAGGTATTCAGTCAGCAGGGCCATGTTTAAAATGATCCAATGTCTCTTAGCTGACGTACTAATCCACAAATTTGCTTTTTAAAACATCTGTTCAAGGTTTTGACTCAGCTAGTTTGCATGGATTAAATGATCCATGTGTTAAGGATTATACATCATTGCAAAGAAACCATCATGTACACAATTAAAACTGAGTTCTACAAAAGGTTCTTTAGTAAAATATATATAATATATAAATATACATATATGACAAATCAAAAAGGCCATTTGAACAGTTTACTGGTTTCCAGCCCCTAGCATTTTTTGATGGAGAAAAAAAGTTACATTACTTCAAATAAGCCAAAATGCCACACCAAGGGTGCGCCTCAGAGGAGTACGAACAAACTGATAAGTTGGGCACAGTGGGAATCGAACCATGCCCTACTAGAGTGCCAAAAGTGACACCCAACTAACAGAGCTACAACATATGCAGTGAAGAAAGCACAGGAGAATGGCAGATATTACCAGGAGTGTATTACTAACACTTTACAAAATGGCTTCCTTCACTACACAAAGTATATCCTCCACAGGATTAACTCTCACTTTAAACAGAAAGCAACACTCTCCTCACTTATCCTGAGGAGAGCTGAGTCTAGGCCCTACTTAATAACAAAAACTTTCTTCTCTTCCTTTTTTTAGCAGACAGAGGGGAAAAAGCTCCCAAGGAGACAGAGTAAGAGAAAGTAGTGCTTGACAACAAAGTCCAGACACTATACCAAATTACCGGC
>JBBIGC010000082.1:7587409-7597839 GCA_037576955.1 Lepidarchus adonis | reverse complement strand
CCCTACGCAGGAATGGTTAACTATCAAATATAACAACTGCAAGGTGTGTAATGGTCCAAGAGGTTGCAAGGGAACCTAAGTCTGCTTCATATTGGTTAATGTTAATGTTTACATACTGTCCATTCAATGCCTCACCCCAATTACCTCAACATACTGTGGCCATTTGGCGTCTGTAGGGCACCGGACATGTCAGATAGAGATCAATGCACTACTTTCTTTTGTAAAAGCTTGAGGATAAGAGAAAAATATCAGAATTTCTTGTGTGACAGCTCACAGATAAAGCACCTGAGAGATGTTACACGACGCCTCGAAAGGGACATGCAATGCTCTTTTGTGAAGCAAGCCAGCAGCGTTGTAAATTTGCATCTGTATAGGCGTCAACATCAGCCGGAGATATGCGCCTTTGCAAATAATGACAGAAATAGAAATGGCCCCGAGAATTTCTCATCTTCTCCCTCGTCCATTTTTTTTCCTACAAACGATCCTGTTCTGTAAAAGAAAATCTCTGTAGATCTCTCTGCAAACCTTGCTTTTACTTTCGCATCTCATCTCCTCTATTCATTCATTGCCTAACGCAGCAGCATTAAAATGTATAGGCTTAGGCCTCGCTGTGGACTATACTGTATTGATCTGTTTTTCACAGCGGGGGATTTTGCTCCCCATTCCCACTGCCCCACCCCACCCCACCCCAAGTCAAAAAACACACAATGATAAACAAAGACAGCAAGAGAGTCAGAGAGACGACAACTGGGGGGTGGAATCGCAGCCATCCGTGTCCAAACAGGCGAGGAAGGATTTGGCCGCCTGCTTGAGGGGTGCAGGGGAGTCATTAGGCAGAAACCTCATTAGGAGTTTAAACAGAGGGAAAGCGGAGGGGAGTCTGGCGGTGTTTGTGTTGCGGCTGCTTTTCTACGCCGCAGTCCTCCTCTCATTTATAATGATAAGCCTGAAGCGGCAGCGGCAGCGGCAGCCGCGGCAGCAGCAGGCCTCAGCCCCCCGGCCCACCATCCTATTCTCTGATCATCGCAGCAGCGGGGCTCCCCACAAAACATGTTGTTAGCCGTTCGCCTCGCTCTGATTTATCCTGCTTCAGGGGCCCCGGAGTGGCGCCGGCACTGCCTGCTCTAGGAACAGCTTGCAGAAGCCGAATGAACAGGCATGATGCTCCGTAAACACGTGTGCTTGGATCTTAGCAGCGTAAGACCAGCAGCATTAACTCACAGCCCATTGGGATGCCTTGTATTTTTTGCTGGGTTTTCTAGGATTAAATTTTTTTTTATTTCTACACATTATTCATATCAGTTTTTTGCACAATTCATATTGCACTAGTATCAGTTTATTCACCATCTACACTGTAAATACATGTGAATGCAAGATATATAAAAACACTGTAACTCTTGCCATATAGAGGAAAGTTATAACGTATTATGTGTATAGTGTTTAATAATATGTATAGTGGTGAAAAGTATCTATCTATCTATCTATCTATCTATCTATCTATCTATCTATCTATAAAAACATGTTGTTAGCCTCACTCTGCTTCAGGGCCCCCAGAGTGGAGTAGATATCTATATATCTTTATACCTATCTACTTGTCTGTCTGTCTATCTAGATGGTTGTCTTTCTGTCTGTTTATATGTCTATAAATCTATCTATCTGTCTGTCTATCTATTAAGAGAGGTATAGGGGAAGAGGAAGGGCCACCCTACCCACCCAGTACACACTATACAGGCCTGTGTCAGGATTCATTTTTCACTAGAGTGAAGCTGTTTTGTGGATTAATGGCCTTGATCTGTAGGAGCCACTCAAAATAAAATAGAAGCGCTCTGTCAAGACAAAGGGCTATGTTACCAATCGGCTGTTACCAATCGGCTAGTAGCACTAGCATCGTGCATAGCTGCTTTATGTCAGTAGAACCGAAGCTACGTAGCTTTAGCAAAAATATTACTAATCTCTAGCTCCCGTGAACATCTGGATTATGTTCTAAGGCTTTGTGTTATATTTAGCTTTAACACTAAGACAAAAGTGTGGGAATAATGCACCCCTCAAATGGGGAAATTCCTCAGGAACTGAGAGTTCTAACTTAATGTAACAATAGAATTCTATGACACTTTTGTGAATTCCTAATAGAGTAAACATGTGGAGCAGTGGGTAGCTAACAACAGCACCCAGAGAGCAGAGTAGCGGGATGATACCTTGCTCAAGCATCTTACCTGAGCTGGGAATTGAACCTGCGACCCCCTGATCACAAGGACAAGGTTCCAACCCTTAGGCATGGCTGCCCCAACCTCTTTACAAAGGAATTTATTTTAGCTTTACCATTACAGAAGGTTGGAAAAACTTTTACTTACTATGTTTGAATGGTGAATTACTGCACACAAAATGAATCCTGACACAGGCCTGTATAGTGTGTGTATATATATACGTTAAAGGCTGCTGGCATGGCAATAGCATAAGGTTGTGCATGTGAGAATTCCACTTTCTTGCCATTATACCTGGCTCTCCGCTTCTCCTCGTACCCCTTTTTACTGACGGAGAAAGACCTTTTATGTCCACCATTAACACACTTTTACACGGACGTTAAAAGATAATTGCTATCTTTTAAATTCCATTCAAACTCTGCTGTTGATCGAGAGGGTAGAGCACATGGGGCCGAGAGAAAAGCCAACTGTGTTGACTTCCCCATTCATCAAAGAGTCTCATTAACAGAGACAATATTGATCTGCCATGCCGGCGCCCTAAAGCCAGTGGGAATCTAGCTGCAAAGTCTCTGTTCAGGCCTTGGAGCTGGCCAGCCGTCCAAACCAAACCCGGGCCATGCCTAATTAGATGTCGTGGAAGTTGTCTGATGTGCGACGGGTAACGAAACCTGGCAGAATGGGATCCGATGGCCTCTAAATGGAAGACCCTCCTCCTTCAATCAACAGTGCCAACACTATTAGTGGCCCACGTTAGGCTGAAGGGCACGTAGTAGGTCCTCAGGGTCAGGCGGACAAAAGAACACCAATTTGTCATGGAGTGCCAGACTCAATGGTGCTACATGCCAAGAGAGCTTCAAGTGTTCTGGACCTTCAGAGATAGGCATGCCCTTCTAGAATTTGCATTGTGGAGTAATGTGGCTAGTTCCTGCATTTCTTTATTTAGCAGCTCCAGTCTTCCTAACAATATCGACATATAAATACAGCAAGAACATTCAGACTAAAAAATATGTAAAGTTGTTTTTATGTCAAATAAATTGTTTGACTGAAGCAAAATAAAAGGTGAGATGTACAAAAGCAACTAATTTATTAGCCTTTCAGCCTTACTGCACAGTTGCATAAATGTCTGTTCTGGTCTTCACTAAACTTCATTATCCATAGTACATGATAGCAAAATCACAATGCGTGTTGATTGAGTGTTCTGCTGTTTATTTGACCTGCTAATATAGGGCCACCAAACACCCACTTTTCAGTCACCCCCCCCCTTTTTTTTTTTTGGTAATTTGGCAACTATGAGTATATACATACATTATTTTTTATCTATAGTATTGTTTATTTAATTGATTAATACTGTTTTCCTAATGTGTTTATCTACAGCTGTTGTAGGCATTTTAAGTGGATACAAAAACATTAAAACTTTTTTTCCCATTCTCGTAATGCTACATTGTATTTTTTCCTGAAAATGTCATGTTATTAATGTCTTTTGTTATTTTCTTGAATAGAATTTTAATATTCTGATCATATAATCACATGAAACTACTGTCTTTTCATCATCTTTAGCACCAGATAAAATGTGAACAAAGACATAATGGGGCTAAGTAGGATAGTGCATCAATAGTAATGTAAATGCAAAAATTGATGCCTCATTTAAGATTACCCTCGTTTTCATAACAAAACAAAAGTTTCTAAATATTTAAAAACATGTTCTATCATAAAAATCATCTAACTACATACTTGCTGAGAAATATAAATTCATTTTACATTTCATTTCATCTTACAGGGCACACCAGTCCTGCTATTTCATCAGCTATTTCACTGGATCTATTTAAAAAAGACTTGATATGATTTGTTTTTTTAAGTAAATAAGAATTTATACCAAATAAAATAAACCAAAAGCACAGCCACAAAACAGTGCGTACTAGGGGTGGGCCAAAATATCAATACAGTCATTTATCGTCCTCCTTGCTCACACAATGTGATGATAGATACACAGATGGCAATATCAATATTTAAAATTACTCACTTTTTCTTCTCTCCTCTGGGTGGCGCTGCTCGACTGAGTTCAGAAGACAGGTGAACACAGAAGGAGAAGTTTCCAACAGATTGTGCAGTAGTCTTGGCTGAAAAGCTGAAGATTAAAATGGGTAGATGCAACAAAAGATCGGCTGAGACGCCCCAGCTACATTTAAATCTAAAGTCTGAGTTTCGATTTTAGAACATTGATGGAACAATGGATTGTTTTGTTTCTGCCGTATCTCTGTGAATCTTTTTCCTGCACTTCTTTCATAGGGATTAGATGATGCTACCAGTGAATCGTCAATGTGAGTAAACCCACCAATATCTAGCATTCGCTGTCCTCAACAATAATTTAGATCAGTAAAGAAGCATTGTTCCCCATTAAACACACCTTCTGCTCCAGCACACTAGTTTTAACCGTGTCTATATAGGACAAATTATGGAGCAATCTAAACTATTGAATGTATTGAACTAATTGTAGATCTCACATTAATGTTTTCATGTCTGAATTTATTTCTTGATTGTTCCTGTACCTGGAAGTCGCTTTGGACAAAAGCATCAGCCAAATTAATGAATGTAAATATTAGTAGCATTAAATGCTAGTGCAACTTACCAAAAGGGAACAAAAGTAAAGCCTTGAAGACAAAGTAGCGGTTTCTCTGCAAATATGGCAAAGGTGACAATATCATTGCTGCGGATTATGTAAATTAATAGCACATCTTCGTGTTTGTGTTATATCGCTACATCAGTGTCATGCGATAAATCGATTATCATAGATTTACAGTATCGCGATAATATCGTTGTCGTGGGCCACATATCGCATATCGTATAGTGACATATCATATTCCCAACCCTAGTGTATACTGCCCAGTGTACTGCCTCCTCCCACTCTACATCTACAGTTACCAATCCCTGAACTAGTTATTCTGCTTTTGCATTTTTGTATCCCATGTTTTTATGATTTGCATTTGCTATTTCTGTTCACCCCCATTTCCATTTGCTTTTCTTGACTATATTTCTGGATTCTGCCTTTTTTGGATTTGTTATTATAATCTCAGTATTGTACTTGTGAACATGTGTCCAGTTGCCCAATCATTACATGGTGTGAAAATGATATGTTTTCATACACCTGCCATATAAGACCCCTGCCTAGTGGAACAACCTACATTGCTAAAACTCTCAAAAAATATGTGGCGCGAACAACATTCAGCAATATATAGGTCACCTCACAGTCAGACCCTCTATCAGGACACTAGAAAATATGCCCATTTCTGAACTTTCAAGGACTATCTGAGTGTGTAAGCAGTCCTGACAATGATTTCTTCTCACTTGAGGCAAAATGAATGGTGCCAGAAAGGGTTCTTTGATGTCATAGAACAAGGAAGCCCAGTTCTGGTCCAACACAGTGTGGTGATCTTCCTGCTCAAACACACCTGGTTCAACTCACCTGTTCTTCACAGTTTAGTGACTGGGATTGCCAAGGAGAAAGACCAGACCTGATCCTCAACAGTTCTTTTTAGGACTGTGAATGTGAAACACCATATTATTAATGTAAAAGACCCTGTAGATTAGGTGGAGAACCCTTAAATCAGTGTAGAAGCACCTGTAGGATCTTTTATGCAGAACACTGTTTGTGCAGAACCCTGTATAGATCTTTTGAAGGTTCTTTGAAGCCTCGTCAAGCTCGCAACTCTCATTTTCTTTCCTTCTTCTGCTCTAGAATTCAAAACCACCTTTTGAGAACCGAAACAACAGAACATTAATAATGCATTGCACATGCTCATTTCCATCCTGATTAATAGACTTCATTAGCCATATTTTCTCAATTTCAGACAACTGGCAAGAATTCATTCTCTTTTTTAGTGCTTGCAGGAGGTGAAATGGGGAAAAAAACAAAAAAGCAAAGCTGTCACGTTCCACAATCCCTTCCACCAGGGTTTTTATCTTGCCTGCAGTGTCTCTTTTTCTTCCATGCCAAAGAAACAGTTGACAAACACGTTTCCGAGACAATGCAGCAGTCCAAATACATGGCCTGTGTTATTTTCCTGACTATTTCTCCCCTCTGGTGTCACATCTGGGGGCTTTGGTGAAGGAAAACAAGATTGCTGGAGATTTCAGGAATGTTTAAAAGGTCACACATCCAAACAAATGCCAACAGTGTCAAACTATTTCTCCCTAGAAATAGCTCGCTGGCAAACAAAGAGTTAGACTCCACATTCAGTGTTTGTTTTTTTTACCCTTTTTCATTTATTTTTTTTCTTCATTTGATGGAAATGGGTTTAATACGAGTTTGGCCTTTGATTAAACATGGGCGGATTGATTATTTTGCCACAGCTGAATAGTAACGGGGCAACGCAGCCTTCACTGACAGCACTCCAAGTCCAAGAACAATGAAATCTTTTCAAATGTCTCTCCAAACAATTTCAAAACTGTCATCCGCAGTGTGCATGCCACTTGATTAAAATACCAATTGCATTTTGCCATCTGGTTTCAAATGACAAACAAGGAATTGATATACAGTGTAAAACTACAACGGTTGCTTAGCTCTCTCATTTATGATCAGTACTGCTGAATTAGTCTGTAATTGTACAATTGAAATTAAATCATGTAAATTTAATTTACTATATAACACCTTTTCCAAACCCAAGGATGCTTTGCAACATTAGGAAAATGATTTAATCAAAGTCAACTTTATTGTAATCTCAGCAATATTTGGTACAGTATACAGAGGGAGGAGACGACGTAGGTAGAAAAGGTAAAAAAAACAGTACAGGAAACTAATTTACTAAAATACTAACTAATTAGTATTTGAACCCGACCCACCGCTGACAGGGCACTGACACGAACCCAACCCAAACCCGATTGGAAATTTAACGTTTGGCTGAAACAGCCGCTGTTAAGCGATTATAATGATTTTCTCTTAGTTTAAAAAACGAAATAAAAAACACACTTGTGTAACCTGCCTTTATTAAACAACTGTTAAAAGATAAAACTTTCTCAATGATGCACAGTCACAGGTTACAAGAGGTGCCATGTTATGGCCTATTGAAAATTGAATTCAGGACGTATCATGGAAAAAACTTACTAAATACTTACTGCTTACTGCTAAATACAGTACAGTATACAGTGCTGCTCGGGTCTCTTATTCCTGTCCGATCCCGACCCGTCTCGGACAGTGACCGAACCCAACCCAAGCCCAACATGCATTTATTTGTTTCTGTCAAACCCAATTCGAACCTGAATAGAATTTTAATGTGTGGCCGAAACAGCCGCTGCAAAGCAACTATAATAATAATAAAAAACAACAACAAAAAAACTGTATCCTGCCTTTATATAACTGTTAAAAGAGTAGACTCTCAGTGAAACAGGTTACAAAAGGTCCAATGTCATGGCGTAATGAAAATTAAATTCAGGACTTATCACAAAACTTCTATTTTCATGAACATTTTAAATTAACTCTGACAATTATTTCAACTAGACTATTTACATAATCCACACATGGAGATTTAGCTGGAGTTGTCCACAGCGTTCTCCCCGTCCCACCAGCAGCAGTAGCAGCAAACGCAAGTTCAATGCTGGTGGGATGGGGAGAACGCGTGGACAAGGACAGTAAGTTTCAGTTAATAGAGATTTGCTGTGCTGAAGTGACCAAACCCGACCCGAACCGGAGTAACATTTGGAAACATTTGTCCGAATCCAGCTCGTCCCATCAGGTTCTGTCGGGTTCCTTCGGGTTCAGGTCAGAGAGCCCTGCTCTAATATATAAAAAGAGAGGTGGGAGTCTTTTTGGAGTTTGGTCTGGTGTGTGCTAGTGCAAGTTTCATCAGCAGCGAGGTGGAGAACTACAATCTATGTAGAAATATTTCAGTGATTTTGGCAAAGACGTAATAAACGTGCAATATCTGCAGTATTATAATATATAAAGTAGAATATTATAGCAGCACTCAGAGGGAAAATTACAGTTACAGTGACTGGCATTGAGTGTTTGCCAGATCAGCAATAGTTTAAAGTGACGGGTGTAACAGCTTGTGCAAATGAGATTCCTGAGAATGAGATTGTTCATAGTGCAGCATATGCGTCACCATGACAGTGATGTGTAAAGTGCAGAGGTGTAGTACAGTCAGGTAACAGTCTGGGTGGGAGGGAGTGTGTTCAGGAGTCTTATGGCTTGTGAGAAATAAAATATTTCATAGTAATGGTGGATTGGGCCCTGATGCTGCTCTGCTGCTGGATGGGAGGAGTGAAAAGAGATGCAGGACGTCTTCCTGATGATCATGAAGAGATGCTCCGATGATCTTGGTAGCTGCTTATGATCACTGACTCAGCAGTTGCCAAAGACGTTGGCCATCAATACCTCAGTAAAGTCACCTTGTTGCAATGCCATGTCATAAACATTAAGCTAGATGACCATGTGCTTTAATTCGGTCCTCAAAATGACCACACTATTCCCAGAATTGAACATGGAGAGATAGAACTACCAATCAGAAAGCACTCCTCCCTTTAATCGAACACAAAGGCTCAAGATTTAAGATCAATTAGCACTTAACTCCATTTGAAAAAACCGTGTTTACTACCGTTGCTTTTTAATAAATCTACGATGGATAACTGACAGAGAGCTGGAAGAGGAAGCTTCCATAATCCATACTTTTGGACAATTTTATGACTTTACAGCTTTATGACGAACGTTGCATAATTACAAGATCCAAGATGGCTGTGGCCAACAACATTACAGGTTCTCAACTTAAGATTTACTCAACTTACGTACTCATGGTTATGATGGTTCCCTGTCTTTTTTTATGCCGTGAAAAGTGAAAGTGAAAGTACCTTTGCAATACAGAGCCTCAGGTGGGTGAATGTCTCCCTCTGGTGGACTGACAGAGGAATGGCCCCAGTGTAAAACACAGTAGACGCTTATGTAATGGGTTTCGACTTACGGCACTCTAGGAACCCCATAAGTTGAGCAATAAGTTCCCACTTGTGCTTTACCTGTGTTCTTTCTTTTTAGAAAACTTCTTGCCAGTGACCTGGGCAGAGGGAAGATGACCATGTGGGCAGCCACACAGGGTTCTTCGCTAATAGGCCCTCATGACACAACACGTCTGTTCAATTTCCTTGATCATCTTTTGGACAATGTCGAGCAGCGACAGCAAAACGAGACTGGAAGGCCAGAGTTGTCAATACATGTGAATTGGAACAATGTCGGTGTCCACAGTACTGCAGCTGTACACAACAGATTCACTGATCATCCCAGGTTTTCTCATTTGTTCTTCCCAGCATACACCTCATTTCAGAAGCCCATAGAAGAATTCTTCTCAGCATGGTGGTGGACAGTTTATGACCTGAATCCCTATGAAGCAGGGAATCTTCTATGGGCCATGGAGGAAGCCTGTGGGGATATGGCTTTAGAGTCCATCCAAGCCTTGGTGAGACACAGCCGAGCATACTTCCCTCGCCGGTTTAGAAGAGCAAACATATTGTGTGATGTGGATGAGTTTTTGTGGCCTCACTGAGCCCAGAGACATGAAGCTGATGAATAATGTTTGAAATGTACAATATTTACACTAACATACATTTATCCACTTTTTGCACATTTTCTTGTCTTTTGTTCTTTACAGGATGGATAGAATTCATTCTTAATTCCTCGTTCATGAGTTTACATACTGTTGACTTGAGCAAATATAAAATATTTGAAACATGATCTTGCATGTGGTGTTTTTGTACTTTCAATACTGTATATACTATCAATCAAAAATTAAAGTGTGTGGTTCCTAGTTGTATGATGTTTTTAGAGTAGTGTTCTGAATTGAGTCCTGTTGTTGTTTGTTTGTGTGTGTCGTCAAAATGAAATATGTGATATGACATGGTAAATGATTTTGAGATGACTAATACAATTGCTTTCTGACTCTAAATCTGGGATTTGCTGGTAAACATTGTGGCTGCTATGGAGATTTGCTAAGGCTGCTAGCCTGGGAAGATTAGGGTAATGATTTAAACTTGATTGAGCTGCTAACCTTGTGGTCATCATGTAGAGTTGCTCTAGCTGCTGACCTGTGAAGCTTGTAGTCATGATGTAGAGTTGCGCAAGCTGCTAACCTTGTAAGCCTAGTGGTCATGATGTAGAGTTGCACTAGCTGCTAACCTGTGAAGCTTGTAGTCATGATGTAGAGTTGCGCTAGCTGCTAACCTTGTAAGCCTAGTGGTCATGATGTAGAGTTG
>JBBIGC010000082.1:7545580-7568588 GCA_037576955.1 Lepidarchus adonis | reverse complement strand
TTTATTTTTTACAATACTTTGTAAATACTTTGATGTGTGATACCTAGAACATCTCCAGAACTCCAGGTCTTGTGGAGTATTCCAGGTCTGCAGTAGATAATACCTACCAACGGTGATCCAAAGAAGATCAACTTATAAACTGGCAATGGGATCATGGGAACCCAAGACTCACTGATGCATGTGGGGAGTGAGGTGTGTTCCCAAAGAGGAGCTCCTGTTGTACAAATTGTTAAAGCTGATAGAAACGGGTCAGAACACACGCAATATTCGGCAGGTGGTATTAATGTCATGGATGATCAGTGTACGTAAGTAGCTCGTTCAGCTCAATAATGAAGATCAAGAGAATGCTTTAACACCTACAGTTTGAGGAGTAGGAGCTGCTATACTGACACCAGTATGCGCATACATTAGGAGAATCAACACTATATTGTTCCTGCTTGATTGGTGCACCTGCATTAAGCCCATTCCATTTAGAAGCAATCTGAGTGAACTCAATCATTGCACAATGTCTGATTTCACTCATTACTTTCTTGGACCTGATTCTCCAAAGTTTCTTGGAAGTTAATCTTTTCTCCCAAGACCTGCAAACTCAGTAAATCCACAGGAATTGGATCCTTTCTGCAGCCGCACAGCTTAAGCTTCTTACAGACACCGAGTGGCATGACTTTTGGCATCTTCATGTCTTGACAGTGCAATAATTGCACATCAGAATCACCCATTCTGAGAGCATATGACAGAAAACTCAAAATTACCTAACGAATAAACGACCATGTCCTGACGTTTGTCATAATTTGCTGTCATTATTTTGAAAAATGCTTTTCCGAGTAATGATATTGCAGGTTAAACTCGGAATTAGGCATGGCCTTTGCTGCAAGTTCATTAATGAGGCATAAGCTTCCGTTATTTGGTTGCAACATTAGCTTTTTAATTCAAAAAGAAAACTGAAATGGTTAGACACTGCATGACTCTTGGGCAGTCTATGTTTTTAAAAAAGTGGAATTTTTACTTCCTTACCTATTTCCAGGACAAGCTTTTGATTTTAAAATTATCTTGAACTCTTAGATAATGGATAAAAGTTAAAAGAAATTAATATAAACTAAAAAAAAACTTTATCTATCTATCTATCTATATATATATATATTGTGTTTTGCTTTTTATTACACTATTTAAATTTAATTTGGGGGTTGAGGAGACTAAGTGTTGCAGTTCTGCAAGTAGAATTTTGAACCATTTTTGTTTGGTTTCAGTTGCTCAAAACTCTCCTCTCCATACATTTTCAATAGGAAACAGAACTGGACTGCTGGAAGGTCAGTCAGCAACACATACTTTGTGTGTGCAAATCCATGCTGTAGCTTGTCCAGACTAAGGCCTGCCATTGTCTTCCTGAAATAACCATGGATGTCCTGGGAAATATCTCAACACACTCACAACATATACCTGTGCGTCAATGGGACCTTCATGCCCCGGGCGCTGATGCCCCCCGGTTCCATAACAGATGTTGCTCCCTGATAATAGTCTGGATTGTCAATTTCATCTTTGGCACTGAATGTTTCTATAGAATTACAGTTTCATGTTGCATTTGTTGAGCTGCGTTAAGTGACGAAGGTTTGTCTAAACCCTCTTAAGCATATGGGCCGATATTTATCCCAGCAGCCTGATGGTTTCTCATTCAGCGCCTCAGGGCTCAGAGGTTTCCCGCATTGCCTCCATGCAAGCTTGACTTTGTCGATAGTTTGTTGTGACGTTGACCAGACATCTAAGATAGCTTCAGCTGTGTTGCTAACTTCATTAAGGCGATTTTCTTTGCTCTTAGAAGATAAAGATATGGCAGAGAGAGAAAGAGATAGGGGTGGATGACCCCATTCCAGGTGAAGACTCCAAGCATTTATTAATTGCATTTCAGATTGCAGCCCCTGTAGCATGGCATGGTAACAATGGTCCTTTTACACCCAGTCATCTTCCACTCATCTGTTGCCATCTCACCCACATTTTGTGGATTTTTTTTGTGGCATTAATATTGTATTAATTTTGTTAAATTTGTGTTGCAGGCATCACGTTATGCAATTGTTTGTAATTACGAAATATAATTTATCAATGAAAAACTTTCAGTCAGACGTTCTTGTATTTATCCAAATTTCAAATGAAATGTAGTTTGTATGTAATACAATCAGGTGTTTCAAGTGTACTACTTTCGTTATTTATTAGAAAAAAATTTAGTTTTACTAATCACTTAATTACACTAATGAAATTAGAAAATGAAATTACACTAATCACTTACTGACATTACTATAGACTTTAGGTCATTAAAAAATAATATTATATTATATATATATATTTTTTTTTTCTTCTTTTATATATATATATATATATATATTTTCTTCTTTTATATATATATATATATATATATATATATATTTTTTTTTTTTCTTCTTTTATATATATATATATATATAATTCTTTTTTTTCTTCTTTTTTTTATAACCTAATGTCTACAGTAATGTCAATCAGTGAGTGATTAGTGTCGTTTGTTGCCTTTGCCTCTCTCATAGGTCAGGCAGCCAGGTTTCTGTTAGCAGATGCAACAGAATTACCCTTAACGTTCTCCTCCATGTAGTTTGCAGCATAGGAGCCACCTCCCCATTGCTGAAGGTATGGTGAAATATGAGGAATCCTGGCTAATGAGTGGAAATGGAAATAAATAAAATATAACAAATAAAAATCGAAATGTTTTATTAAATCATTCAAAATAACATTTACCTCACATCCAATTATTAAATGAATTAAGGTTAATTACAACACCAGCGTGTCATGAAAGAGATTTCCGTTGTTAAAAAAATTATTCGTATTATTGTTATTGTTGTATATTTTAGTCTAAAATCTAGATATAGATTTTTCCCCTCATATTTTACCAAAATATTGAAGTTTAAAAGATTTGGAATTATGTCATCAAAAGAAGTGACCTCATTACACAATGGTAGCCTGCCGTGGCAGTATGATTGTGAGGTCACTTCCATATCTCAGCAGCCATTACATCATCATGCCTCCATCCCCTTTGCTGTAATAGTGTCAGGACAATTGCAGCATGGCAGGCAGTGTGTGTAGTCATCTGAAGGCTGATGCAGGCGCTCAGGCCCAAGCGTGGCTACCTATCAACACTGTGCAGCATCCGCTCTGGGCAACGGTGACCAGGTCCTACCAGATAACATTGTCACACACTGCTGTCACCTAAAACATTCAGCCACAGCCATAAGGCCCTGAGGGGCAGAGAGAATGGCTGAATTTTTCTGCCTTAGACTAAAAGCACAGGACAAGGGTTGCTGTATTCATTCGGTCAGTTTCACGAGACCAGCTCTGTCACATCCCCGCACTCAGGTTGCCCTTGTTTTCCTATGGAGAAAGACTCACGCCTCCATTTCGACCTCAAACCGAGCATTGCCGAAGTAGGAATTGGCATTAAATCCAATGAATTTGGAACTGGAACTACAATATTAAAATGTAGGACGAAATGATGATCATACTGCGTGTGCTGGGCTTTCGGAGCTGTAGGACTCGATGTGGCATCATAATCACAACTAAAGAAACATGTTTCAGTGCATGGAGCTGCCGGGTCTGCACACTCTGCTGTAATCATGCATAATCATCTCACACAGAAGCAGCTTATTAGATATCAGTTACTAAATGTTATATTTTTGAATTTATTTTTGGAGAACGGGCTGTGATTACACATCAAGGGCACATGTCAAGTGAAGGAGCGAATGAAGACTACTCTAAGCATCACACTGACGCTCTGAAACCAATCACATGGGACTAGTGCAGTCCTGTATATACAGACAGACAGACAGACAGACAGACAGGTAGATAGATAGATCAATAGATTGATAGATAGACAGATAGATACGAACAAACAGAAAGATCGATTAGCACATGGTTATCAAAAGCATTGCAACTTTTGCAACATTCTATCTCATCATAATGGCTTGTTAACTTCAGAAGTTTCCTTGACTTGGGTTCATCTTCAAACTTCACCAACACTCTTTTCTTGTCTACAGTATAGAAATCAGTCAGTATATGAGAAGAAGAATGGAGAAGGTCATCCCATTCTTATTTCCTCTTCTTCCATTTGGGAACATTTCTAGATACACAAGATATAACACAATCTACTTACCTCTGCATAGTTTCCATGGAGACAAGCAATATTTCCTATAGTTCTAAAGCAATAACAGTCTATTTAGAAATCCCCTTGCCAACGCTATTACAGCAGTGAAACTGCAAAACTTTCCCTCAAAGCATAATGACAAATTTCCCTTGGAGAGCTCAGTTATAATTGTATCTGATTTTAAGAGGAACTGCTGCGTTAAGTGCTTTAGGTCTCATTTCGTGTCGTGCTTGCTTTTGTAACAACAGAAAATAACACTGGATCTTACCAGCGCTTAAAATACCATTATACTGTACTGTACCAAGCAAAGTGTTGCTGTTATTTCAAATTCCTTTTCTTTTTGATAAATTTTCCATTTATAACGAGCCCGCAGGCACAAAATGGAAATGACCTCCCACATTGATTTGGGTTTACTACCCTCTACCATGAATGGATGAAATAACAATATGGTGAGTCAATGAAGGCCAACCGTTCACTCTCTCAGTGCTCTATGCTGTGGTGTGATGTTAATAAAGAGATGTATAACACAGAGGGGGCCGTTGGCAAACCGGCTTGTTCTCTGGGTTACAAGCTCCCACCAGCGAACAGTTATCCAGGCGGAAAAGGGGGAATTGCCCAGTGTGCAAGTATGACCACAAATCGGTCAACCACATACACAGCCACTGCACAGCCCAGAAAGAGTCCACCCAGCAAACAGACACCTGCCCCACAGGTGCTCACATGGAGCTCACACTGCCCCCCTGTACCATCGGATGATATTTCCAGGCCAACCGAGTGCTGCACCCTCCTAGAAGCCTCAGCCAGATGCCAGTCTGCTGAAAAGTGGAAAGGGATCCACAGGTAAACACAAAGACGACACCGGCGGGCTCCATGGCAGGACCAAGCAGGAGAATCCGCAGCCCTATCACTGCAGAACAATTGGAAGAAACCTGCAAGGCGGCGGTGGGTAACCAGGCACTATAAAGCCGCTGTTCTAGGTGGCTGGCATCAACCTCTCCATGCTGGCACCTAGCATGCGGTGTCCTTTGCAAGAAGGTTTTTGCAATCACATAAGACAACTGCACTGAGGTCCAAATGAAGGCTGGAAATGGTTTCCCTAAAGCCAAACAACTAGTCCAAAGTACTTTTATGCTCTAACCCCCAATATTGTAGCACATTTTGCCCTCAGTTACTTACGCCTCACTTGGTGCTTTCCTAATAATAAAGGTTTCTGAATGGTTCTTGGTTTGGAAATATGAAACATGTATTTTATGTTAAGGTTCTGGTAAACATTGAGATGTTCCTTAAACTCAGATATTGTTTTTTTCTTCCATTTATGTTTAAAGAACCACCTCTTGAACAGGTTCTATGCAGAAACAAAATGGATCTTCCATGGTTTTGGTCCAGAGGTAGATTTGTTGAGTTGAGTTGTTGGGCAGTGTATTTATTTTATTTATTTATTTGGAGTGAAAGTAATTCTGATTTGTAGATGGGGCAGTGGTTTAGGCAGGGTGTGGTAGTGGTCAGGGGCTGGTAGGTGTTTGCCTTTTTATCAGTTGAATTAATTAATCAATTTTTCCCACAATCATATTTCATGAAAAATATTTTTTTAAGTAAATAATAACACGATTATTTGCAAATCATGTATCATAATATTTCTTTTTAATACCAAACTTTGTCTTTTGTTGCCTTGTCCCAACTTTTTTCATGCTGCTGCCATCAAGTTGTAAATGTGCATATGTTTTTTTTTTCTTCACAAACTGGTAATATTTCAGTTTTAACATCTTTTTAAATTAAATATTTGAATGATTAGTACATTTTATATAATACATTTTACAGTGTGTCAAAGTCTTTAATAGTCTTTTTTAAGACTATTCTTAACACAAAACCTTTAGTTACTATAATTCTTGTATAAGACACAGTTTCTGGATTTACATATTCATGAGATATGTTACCACCTTAGTAGACTTTGCTGTGCTTTTCTGGTAGAAGTTAGCCTTGCATCCAGGAGTGTGAAATTCATGTTTAAGGCCCAAAACTCGGCCACTAAACCAAGTGCCTTTTCAACACCAGGGATCATAGATGAGGAACGGAGGGGCAGCTGTCTGCCTGATGACAAGGACTGAGTATTGGAAGGTGTATTAAGTACTCACTCAACCTCTCTCTCTCTCTCGCTCTCTCTCTCTCTCACTCACACCCTCCCCGCTCTGTCCAACACCATGACTGGGAGGTCTGCCTGTGTGGCTCTCTTCAGCCGAGATTACATGGCTTACATTCCCATTGATGCATGCGCTTGCAGCCCCAGTGCTTGGTCCCCGAATAGAGGGGGCCCTCTAAATTGCATCAAAGCAAAATCCTGAGGTTTCTCCACCGGCTTGCTGGCTCTCTCTCCCTCTCTCTGAGCAAAAGGTCACTACTTTAAAGGTGCAGAAATAAAGTTGACACTGGGTTGAGTAGGTTTGATGTCAATCCCTCCACCCTGTTTGGTCCCAAAGAGATGCAGTATGTAACCAAGCGCGGGATTAAATATGTATGAATTTTCTTGGTTAGAGCACATTTTTTTTGGTTTTGTTTTGATTATATTGAACAATTTTGCTTCAACATTTAGTTTTCATTAAAACCTTCTTGCATAACACATTGTATATGATCTAGAACTTCACCCACAGAATAGTGGTTTTAACATAAAACACTTCACTTCTGTATCTTCTCTACATGAAAATGAATGAATCCACTGAAACTCTATTGAAGCAAAGCATCTGAAACTTCTTTGAAGAGCCCGAATTAGTTCATTGACGACATCAAAAAAATTGACAATTGTGGTCTTTGGGGTGAAGTGACTACTGAAGCTTCAAATTCAAGTCAAGATGGACTGTAATTTTTCACAGAAAGCAGGACTTCATGTTCTATATCAAGTGATTCCAGAAATGTAATATGACCTCTCATGGCCTTTAAAAGTGAGAGAAAGAGACACTAAGAATGTCAAATATATAAAGCGAGTTTGTTTGTTTATTAATTTTTTGTTATTCATGTCTTCATTGCCGAATATTTTGACAGGCTAGAAAATTGCATTCAGTGTAAATGAACTTTAAAAACCATACTTGGTGTTTTTGGTAAATCATCATTTTCTTTATAAGGATCCATCTCATATTTTTCTAATAACTGTCCAACCCTCATGCACAACCCTCATTCCTGTTAAATACACATTTTAATAAGGACAGTATGCAAAACCTAAATGCGTGACCACGGTTAAAAAATATGAATTGTCCAATCCAAAAAAACATCCCTTTGTTCAAAATCTCGACATTTTTAGAAGCCTATATGTTGGAAGCATGGAATATTGAAGGAAAAAGTGATCAAATAAATCAGAAAAATACTAGATGATGAGGATTAGTTGCAACCAAAGTCTGTTAGAGAGGCTTTGAAGTGTTAATTCTTCAATGGCGACGCCCAGCTCAACCGGACAGAATATGTTTGACGAAAGATGAGTAGTTGATGCAGCCATTGGCATCCTCTTGTCCCGCCATCAGCCGGTCAACCTCATCTTCGGTCATTCTTTCTCCAAGAGTGGCCAGGACGTGCCTCAGTTCAGCCCCCATGATGGTTCCATTGCCTTCCTTGTCAAAGACCCGTAGACCTTCTACAAAGTCCTCAAAGTTGCCCTGATCTTTGGATCGGGAGATGTGCTGGAGCATGGGCAAGAAGGTCTCAAAGTCCACCAGCTTTGTGCTCATCTCCTCTGGTCGGGGTTTCCCTAGAACCTTCAGGACGTCGGCGTTGGTGGGGTTTTGACCAAGGGCTCTCATCACGTCTCCACATTGAGCGTAGGTTATCTTCATCTCGCCCTTGGGTGTGCGGTCGAACAGCTGAAACGCTTCCTTGAACTCCTCGATCTGGTCAGCACTGTATTCCAGTGTGATGCTCTTTGGGTCAAAGTCAGGCTCCTTAGGAGGTTCTGGCTCTGCTGGAGGTGCTGGTTTGGCTGCTGGGGCTGGGGCAGCGTCCTTTTTCGGTTCCGGTTTCTTGGGCTCTGGCTTCTTTATTTCTGTTTTCTTGGGGGCCATGGTGCTGTGGTCAGGGAGAGCCTCCTTGGTCCGGGCTGAGGGTCAGAAACCAGCAAGAGGGGGTCAGGATCAGGCACAGAGGCAGAGATTGTTCGTCAAAGCTTTTATATCATCTCACCCCAGGGAAAAGAGATCATACCCTCTAGTCTGGCCTAGGGCACACTATAAAAGGAAGAAGTCCAAAATAGACGTGACTGCACATGGCGCCAACAATGAGCTATTGTCCTCAGCTGTTCTCAGAGTTAGATGACAGAGAGCCCCCAATACTAGACCAGGTCTGCGAGGCTTACAATCCATGGTACGACCATCTTTTTACGATGGTGAGGTTATAAAGCGAAGATAAGGGGTTGTTGGCATGGACCTCTCTCTTTTTGTAGTGTTCGAGACCTTAAACACTTTATCTGAGAAATAGACTCCATTAAACTGCTTTGTTTTTTCTTTACCATGAGTCACGATTGCTTCTAATATAACTTTGCTGGGGAAATCATCATGGCAATGTCAAGGCAAAGCAAAACTGTGGTCTGAAATTTAGGAACGCCTGCCAAAATCTCTTTCTGTAGATTTTTTTGCTTTACTTTTGTTTTTGATTTTTTTCCATACCTCCCACTAGACAAATCATGTCTTAGCAATATTTCAGAGAGGATTTCATGCTGACATGAGATTATCTACTGTATATGCTGCTTACTTTATCTTATACTGTTGTTAACCCATTGGTAAAGAGCGGGTTGAAGAGGTTCTCACGCCAACCGGTTAAGATATTCATGTCAATAAATTCTTCAGTTTGTCTTTATAGCTTGACTAGTAGACAGTAAACTTTATAGTGTAATGGTAGACAGTGGTGGTCTTTGTTACAATATGGGGGTATTGATTTAAATCCTGCTTCAAACAATACATCATGCTCAACTTGTACTGTTGAAAAGATTGGGCATTAAGTGCTGTGAAATTGGCAGGTTTGTCTAAACTGGGTCTCTTTTTTGGGCAATGAGCCACTTTATTTTGTTTTAATCATGTCAGTACTAGAGAAGAAACATAAAACCACGGGTCGTGTTTCATCAGCAAACTCCGTTTATTGGGACAAATAAGACAGATTGGTCCTTGAGCATTCATCGTACGTCATAAAAAGGTACATCTGCACATGGAGAGTAGATGCAATGGCTCGTCAAAGCCCTATAGACTAAAAGGGGAATCAAAGAGCAAGCGTAACGAGGGTGGACGTCCTCCAGGCACTTTTGCCTCATAAAACCTGAGCATCAAACGCAGGTAGACATCAAATGTGCTTTTTCTGGCATGTGCCCCAGACATCCAGATATAAATATTCAAGGAAGGTGCCACAGATTAGCTTGCGTGTTTCTGCAATACGCAATATGAAGTGCAGGAACGGAAGCTGGTATGCTGGCACAGATGATGCCAGTTTGACAAACCAAACCCAGCAGAGGTCATGTGACCAAAATAATTACATGGCAAAGAGTCTGAGCTCATTATTCTGCAGGAATGAAGCAAGGACAAAGATTGGGAAGAGGATGGATGGCCGCTATGATTCTCTTGCATCTTTATGTGTAATGTATCTAGAACCTGAATCTAGAACCTGATTTACGGATTTGAATGCAGCACAAAATGTGCCTTTAATTCAGCTTCTAATAATGTATCTGAAAATAATATTTGATTCACTAAGACCATGTCTTTCAACGCAAACTGTGTAGCTCCACCCACTGACTCAGTTTCTACTTCATGTTTTTGCAAGATGGCACGTGACTCACAGCCGGAGATACCAGGCATGTGTCTGACAGACATGTGCCTGACATGTGTCACCTGTCTCTCACCATGCGCTATTGGTATATTCATGTGTCTGTCTGCTTTTTGTGAGAAACCGTCCAATCAACACTCAGATCAATAAACCCATCCCCATGATCTCCAACCACCCACGCTGGAGACACATCACACAGTGAAGATGTTTACAGCTGCAGATGTTGGTGAAAGCTCAGTAACAGGCAACACTTTTACTGAATATACTATACACTGTACTGGTCTATTGTTTACACCAGGGGCGCCAACACTTTTTTGCCTTACGAGCTACTTTTAAAATGACCAAGTCAAAATTATCTACCAACAATTACAAAAATAAATAAATAAATTTAAAAAATGCAATAATATTAAAACTTAATAATATTATTTATATAACTGTCTAGCATGTCTAGCATTCTTCACTATGTTTGCTATTCATGCACATCTTTGGCCATTACTTTTTAGAATTGCACAGTTCGAACATAATCCCTAAACTTTGTCTTTCTTAGCTTGATTTTCAGTGTTGTACATTTTAAATATTTTTTTTAAAATAAACAGTCCGTTTTTGGTTTCTTACTTGGCCCAGCTCCCTCACTCATTTTTAGACCATTTTAAAAGAGAAATACATTTGAAGCTGCTAACTAGGTGACTTGATCGCTGGCACGGTGCACGGTGACCATTGGCCTTGTGATACAAAACACGAGATGTCAGACTGGCTGTACTGTCAATCAACTGTCAAATACCACAGTGGGGATAGATGATAGGCTAACACCCTGACATGCAAGCTACCCACACTTCCTGTACTGTAGTGTCTTCAGTGGTTTGTGGTTCACTTATTTTTACGTTGTGAGGTCTCCCGTGTGTGGTAGAGTTTATTTTCAAAGGCAGGACTTTGCAATAGACCTGAACGTACCTGAACATAGTAGAAAATGTCGAATAAACGTCTAAATCCACTGTGCCCAATATATTGATCATGAGCGAATGGTTGATCGCAATCTACATCTACTACGTTCAGTCATATAGGCCTTGGGTAACAGTGTAGTTGGTTGGTCCCTTGCTCAAGGGTACCTTGGTGGTGCTTGGGCTGGGACTTCTGAGCTCTTAACCAGTACTGCACCACTGCACACAAATACTCATCATCGGCCATTTTATCAGAAACACTAACCACACTGGTGCCTTTTTGTAGTTACAGATTGTAGGCCTGTTGCTGCACATTTTATCAGCCCCCACCAACTCCAGTCAATAGGGTCAGTAAGATACTGGTCACTTTATTAGAAACCCCTCTATTGTAGCTCCCACCGGTGGTGTACAGATACCCCAACTGCTGAAGCCATCGGGAATAAGTTTCTGATCACAAATCCATAGATATTGAGCAGCGGGCCAATCACATCGCAAAAGAGAGGCTGACTCGATATACTGTAACCTCAGTAACACAGCTAGGCTCAATACACTCATTCACACACAGCCATATATTTCTTAATAGCATTGTTTATTCAAATAAACAAATGTGCAAATACATAAATAAATCTACCCTAGCCCCTGCTGTAGTCTAGAATTCTGCTGACCCTAGCGACTGAAGAGTTGTGTAACAGAGAAGACTTTCCGTCAGGCCTTTTCTCAATGTAAAGCCTCTATAAATATTTATTTGTTGATGGAGAAATCCACGTCCCTTTGTTCGCATGGAAATGAGTCGAGTGTGCATCGCTGAAGGTTGATGGAAGCCGTCCGAGAGCCACTCTGCATCCTTACAAATCGTTTCTTCACTCGGAGAGGTTAATCAATGTGCAGCCGAGCAAATCAACGCTCAATGACAGGGAAAAAGCGCTGGTGAAGAGAAATCATTATAATCAACGTGCCCCTTCGACAACCACATGTGACCAAAAGATCTGAGCGTGAGAAAGAGAAAGAATTGCCCCAATCCGTCGACCGATTTTCTGATCCTGTACCGCGGCCGTTGCCTGTCCCAGCATTTGAAGTGCACGCAAAATTGATTTAGCGTGTTGTTCAGACATGAACATTTTGTTAGTGGAAAAGCTTTTGGGGTCGGGACGGTAGGGGTTGAGGGTTGGAATTCCTTTCTTCTGCAGAGTGCCCTCAGTAACCCCTCTTAATTAGCCATTGCACTTTCGGACTGGAGCTGCGAGGGCTGGAATGCAATCAATATTTGTTTTTCGATGAAGGTGCTACAGTATGTATGATTTCATAGACGTTGCCATAGCAACAACAACAAAAAAAAAAACTAAACATGGATTGCAGTGCCAGGAGGTACTGGTGTGCAGATTTATTTCTGCGTTCATATCCGTACCTTCTGATGCAAAGTGTGAACCAAACATCAGCCTTTCAATGTAAACGTAACATCTACTTTATAAAAAAATATCTTTTCTAAATGGAATGGTTGATAGTTGGAGGGAATTGCGGTTTAATATGGGGTTATAACACTATGCCCCGTATGTTTCTTGTGTTTAAAAGCTCAGACACTAGAAGCATAGTGTAAGAGTAACAGAAATACAGTGAAACTAACTGAGACATGATACAGAACTGTACACCTGTACATGGGCAGAGACAAGGAACGAGAGACAAGAGGGTGGGGCAAAGGCGGGGCTTAGACAAGAGGACATGGCAAAACAGTAATAAACACTTAAATATGAAACATAAGTACTAGGACCTCAGCTTCAAATTGTTTTTAATACATTGTTGCTTGAAAGTTTCTGAACCCTTAAATATTTTCTATATATTTATACAAATGTGACCTAAATATTCATTTGATATTATATTTATTATAATTATAAAAATGACATTGGGTCATTTAATGTTTTAATAAAAAATGCATCCCTAAGATGTTTTTGGATTTTTTTCAATAGTGTTGAACAATTTTAGGAAGGTAAACTGAAGATACCAAACTGGCATTCAAATATATCCTGGCTAACCAACTACAATTCCCAAGTTCCCAGTCCTGTTCCAACCTGCTCTGCTCATTTTTCTGCGCTCCTAACACACATGATCCCACCAATCACCTGCCAAACTTTACCTTGGTAGATGCGCATGTGTTAGAGCAGGGAACCCACTCAATGTGGCCAGAGGCCTCCAGGATTGAGACTGGAATCTACAGAGCTGCGAAAGCCATCGAGAGCAAATGTCACAACGAAATGTCTGAATAGAGTGACTGGACTAGACCAGACCTGAGTAGTAGGCTGATGGTTTAAGGTTAAACATGAACACCAATAGATTGGACATTGAAAATGCCTGTGAATGTGAGATTTGTCTGACCCCACCATAGTTACTGCACATTACGCCATAATTACGGCTACTCTGTAATGGGACCCATGCATTTGTTGGACCTTAAATTGGCGCCGCCTTCTTCGGTCTGCTCTTGAAAGTTCTCCCGCTAATGTTCCTCGCAATTGACAAATGATGAATTAATGAACCTGGCCCATTTCATTTACAAGAGCGAGGGCGCGCACAGGACGGGCCCGCGTAGAAATACCATTTTAATCTATTACAACCGCTTTCAGTTCCAGCACACAATGCAATTCATCATTGTGGTCTGGGCCAGTCACGGTATTGCCTCATATGATTGTATTATCCATTTAGCCTCTCCTTACCTGATCCAGCAAGTCCCTCTCAATCTGAGGTTGGAGGGGGGACGAATAGGCGTGCTTGGAACTATCGAGCAGGGGTTAAGACCATTATCCTCCCTGTCCTTTGCTTAGAGGTCATAAGAGAGTTTCGGAGGCCTGACAGCTTGTCTGGGCTTGTTAAATAGGGAGGGTGAAAAGAGAGAGAGAGTGTGTGTGTGTGTGTGTGCAATGCCATGTGTGTGTCAGATAGGGAGAAGTTGAGTCACGGATGAGTGTCAAGGTCACACTTCCCCAAAGACTGAAACTAAGTGCCTGGAACAACAGAAAGAGTAATGAGACTGAGTAACAAGAGACATGTGCACACATGAGCACGACCCAGATATACACTTATATACACAATATACACATCTGAACAAGTTGTTTGCTTAATGCTGTTGTGGCGCCATCTTGGATGGGACGGGTGATTCCATTGTTCATCCATTATTATCTAGTTCAGTTTACGGGGAAGCTAGAGACGATCCCCGCAGACTATGTGATGGGTTGGCCTCCTGTCCAGGGTAAACCCTGCATTGTGCCCAGAGACAAACAACCATTCATACACACGCGCGTCTATGGACAATGTAGAGTCGTCAGTCAGTCAGTCTGAACCACACACCTTTAATCATTGGGAGGAACCTAGAGGAAATCCACACGTACACTGGGAGAGCTTGGATCGACCTTCCTCCTGTGAGGCAACAGCGCTAATCACTGAACCACATTGCAAGAACCTTGGAGGAACCTTGGAGGAACCTTGGACCCTCTAACTGTGTAGTAACCCATTCGTGATGCATTTACCAACAATGACGTATTCAGTGTTATGGCTGAATTGTAGCAGTTTAGCAACTGTTGGTTTAATTTGAGCTTTGGGTGGTCTGTTATATGGTCTGCTTATCTTAGACAAGACCTGAACTCATGGTGGACTTCATTAACTGGAAAGAACTGAGCAGAGGTGGAGAAACCAGATTGGAATTTATTATGTCACTAAAAAATTAAATCAGGCCACTCACTTTATTGACAGTACCAGGTTGAAGCCACTTTAGCCTTCAGAATTGCCTTAACTCTTAAGGCATGCATTCAACCATGTTTTGGAAACACTCCTCCTGGATCTTTGGAGTACAGTGAACTCGCTGTCATGCTCAAGAAACCAGTTTGAAATGATGAATGGTGAATTATCCTGCTGGAAACAGCCATCAGAAGATCGGTACACTGTGGTCATAAAGTGATGGACATTAGTAACAATACTCAGGAAGGCTCTGGCATTAAATGAATGCTCAAATGCTTTAAGTTGCCGGCGTGTGATTGGCTGATATGCTATCTGCGTGGCCGGTGAGTGAATAATTAATTATAAAAGTCCCAGACTGTCTCATAAACCCATAAAACCTGTGGCCTTCAACAAGATGTGAAGAACATTGAATATGTAAAGCACAGTTTCTATACCTAAGAGCTTTTTTTCATCAATTCAAGCCTAGAACCATCTAGAAACTTGTCCAATTTTGTCCTACTTAGGTTCTTCAACTCTACAGAACCGTTCTTGAAGGGAACCATAATACCTTAATAAGGCCTTGCTGTGTACGAGCGACCTGTCGGTGTTAATCCCTGGTTCGGCCTGTAGACCTGCTAGCATGACCCCAAACAGACCAGTGTGTCATGTCATTGATTTATGATTGCTTTTGAAGGCATCTACTTGTCATTCTGCTGTGGTCGCTCTTCCTCTCTCTCTGGCTCAAAGGGAAGCTCCTCTGTCCTGCCCTCCCCTCCGTGTCTACCGTTCTTTATGGTTTAGCTGTCCAGCCAGACGTTGAGCCCTTAAGCACGGAGATAAAGGGAAAACTGGAGCAGGGGCCAAACAAGGGGGACCAGGGAGGCTAGCTGCGGCAGCTGAACGCTCTAGGGGTCTAGTTGAGGCTTGTGGGGCCTGTGGAGGTGAGCATGGCTGGTGTTGCGGCTGACATTTTCACCATGGCCCAGAAGAGCCCAGCGATCTAATAAAAGAGCAGCAGGCTTCAGGCGCCTTGCACCAAAGGCCTAAGAGAGTGAATCAGACACCCAGGAGACCCCCCACCCCCCTTAGCCTAGGCCGATATCTGAGCAAGGCTAGACAACTGACAGCTGGTCCTCACACAGCCCTTTCACCGGGTTAACTTTGGCCATTCTTCCCGCCAGACTGAGCATGCTTAGGGCGAGGAAAATGATCCACCACGCGAATGCTGCTAGTGGCATTGTAATTACCTGACCCATTATGCCCCGGGACCTCGGAGAGTGGCAGTAATACTGGTACAAATCTTCGATTTAAATGCATGTAACCCAGTCCCAACCCCTTTTCATTTACATTTATACACCTGTCTAACCTTGCTACCACTCACTGGCCACTTGGCTTCTAACTTCTACCTTGTGTATTCTCTAGCCCTGGCCACTTTAATAGAAACATCTTCCTCCTACTTCCTTTCAATGCCCGATTTATTAGAAACACCACTCACTCCACTCACTGGCCACTTTACTTCTGATCCCTACATCGTATTTTCTCTGGCCACTTTAATAGAAACACCTACCATTTAATTGCAACTTTATCAAAACATATTGCATTTTCACTCACAGGCCAGATTATTAGAAACACCTGCCTTACTTTACTACCACTCACTGGCCACTTCTAAACTCTTCATTGTATTTTCTCTGGCCACTTTAATTGAAACACCTATCGTTTACTTCCTCTTAATGGCCACTTTATCAGAAACACCTTGTATTTTCACTTACTAGCCACTTTACTAGAAACACCTTGATCTTCCAGTGGCTGGCCACTTTATTAGAAACCTTGTATTTACATGAGCAATGTTTTTTTAATTAAACATTTAAAATCATCTAGATCATTTTCACAGTTTTAAAAATCAATCTAGTTTACTTGCTAAAATATGAAGGGATTTTTAAGTAGAGATCTCATTTGCATATCCAAATTACATCCAGACATGAATCTTTATTATAAAATAACTTTTTTATTCACTTTTTTACTGCTGTAACTCCAACCACTTAAGGCTGTATCGTCATAACTGAAGCTACTTCCAAAGCTCTTACTGATGTTCCTCTTCAAAAAAGCACACACACACCTTAGCTGCCTTTAAAGAGCAACTTAAATGGCTAAAGAGGAAAGGCTTGCGTAAGGTAGAGGAAAGGAAAATAAGTGAAAATTCAAATTTGAAACCTGAAAATTTGACCCGTAACAAATGTTCCATTCCTGGTTGACCACCAAAACGGCACTTAGGGCTTTTATTTTTTTGTGTTTTTGCTTCACTTTCAGTAGAAAAAAAATCAACAAGCGCTTATGCCTGTATTTTCACTGTGAGATTCAGCCATGAGGGTTTATGAAAAGACCATAGGGGCCCCTGTTGTGGCCCCGGTTCTGAACAGAAACTAAATGTATTAATTTCTTACGATGATACGTGCTGGCACGAACATGGGACCTACAATGATGCAACGTTCTAGACAGACTTAGAGCGCTACACACACGCTGTTCTGCCTGGAGCTGTATGAGTAGCAGAGCGAATTCGTCAGACGTGAGGGTGAACTACTGCCGTCCAGCAAGGACGAACGCAAGCTCAGTTTCTGTAACGTGCTGGTGGGGGGACCAGCACGGAAATTTTAGAGTGGACCCAAATGCAAAAACGGCCAGAAAATAATAAATAACCAATGAGTCACACCTCTCTAATCATACCCACAGCTTCGGGAGCTCGTCACCTCAGCTGGGATTCAAACCCCGGTCTCCAGCGGAAGAGGCCCAAACCACTAAGCTATATGTACAGCCTCCTTTTAAAACTGGGGAAGCGGCAGTAAGGCCAGTGTTAGAGGCGGAATAGCGGTGGAAAACAAAAAAAGAAACAAAAACCCACCGCTCTTGAGGTAGGCGGGAATAGAGGTGGAAAACAAAGAAAAACAAACGAAAACCCACCGCACTTAAGCGCGTGCCAGGTGGGGCTTATGGCAGCCACAGGGAAATGTCTGCCTATCCTTCCTGCTTTTCTCTCCCTCTTTCCTCTCTTCTGCTCTCCTTGCTGGTGGTCTGGCAACGTGCACACACCAAAGTACACACACACAACAGCAAACAACCAACAGAACAGAGGGAGTTTGAGTCAGACTAGTGCAGTCTAAACTCTTAACCGAATTACCGACCGGGTAGAAACCGTGTTGTCAATTTTACAACAACCAATGACCCAGCAGCTAGTGCTGGGTCGTGAGGGCTTTTAAAGCCGCCCTAACAGGTGACAACAATCACGGGTGATTATGCCCCGTGACGGGAGCGCCAGTGTGTGCTCTTGCTCGACGGCAGACACTACCGCCTGCAGCAGATGCGTGTCTGCCCCCTCTGGCCTGGCAGGGTACTGCGGTGTCTTGGTGCTCGCCTGCCCCCTGGCGAGCCCACGTTACAGTTTCCTAACGTTCGCGTTTACACATATTCACGACATTGAAGTCCAGTTTCGCCAAGTTAATCACGTCTTAGTCTCACTGTCTTTGTGAATAAGCAAAGCCATCGATGTGGCCACTTTATTAGAAACGCGATGCCCTTTCAGTCACTGGCCACTTTAATAGAAACACCTACCTCTACAATTCTCCCCATACTGTAATGTAATTAAAGACACCTTTAATTAAAAGTAATTTGATTTTAATTTCAGGTGTGTTTCATTGCTTCATTAGTGCAGGGAGCAGATACATGGGCTTGCTTCTACCATGTGGAGTCTGCAGTTTCCCTTGTTCAACATGAGCTGTAAAGTTTAGTTTGATGGTGGAATATTCTGTCTCGTTTCCAAAGTCAATCACTGATGGTGTGTTGTTGTGGACGACACTACTGTAGAGTGACCACTCCATCTCCATCAGTGAACTCTGGTAGGATCGTTGGTCCTCTTGGTGCGATAAACCAGATTTTGATGCAGATTTGTTTTTTTTTAATTTTAAATTAATTTTAAAATGAATTTTAATGAAGAGATCAGACTGGTTGCAGTAGTAGATTCTGTAGTTTTAGTTTCGCTTTCTTTAACAGTGAGTCTGATGATTGCATGAGCTCCATTAATATCACAGGTGTAAACTCCTACAGACAGGAGTGATATGAGTAGAGAGAGATTTACTGGAGAGTGAACATTAAACAGCTGTTTCTGTACTGATCACTCTCATCACATCATGTTGTGTGTTTCTGTTATATTTCTTCCAGGTGAGTTTTCCAGGTGTGGTGTTCAGGTCAGTGCAGGAGCACAACAGTAAAAAAAAAAACAACAATATGTAAATATACAATGAAAATAGTACTGAACAAATATAATAAACAATAATATACAATCTACAATATGTGGATTTATATTTACAAATATAAGTGTTAACAATATATAAGTATTTTTGTACATATAAAATAATATACTATTTATAATGATAAATATATACAAATGTGTATATAAATGTGTATAAATGGACACTCATTAATACAATATAATACAATAAATACAGATATAATCTAAACTCTAATAATTAAGAACTCTAACATTCTTAAATCTAAACGAGATTCTTCAAAACGCATCGTCGGCACAAAGCGACGCTTGGAGACGTCGTTAATGTGATATGAGCCTCTGTCATGTGTAAGCTTCAAATAATTCTTGTTTCTTCACTGGAATATATTGAGAGCAGAAAACGCAACGAGCTCTACGGAGACAGTTCTTCACAATAGACCCTGAAATAATTTGGTCGCATTCTCCGAGCTTCTTTTCAGAAAAAAAACGAGAACTTGTCCTTTGAAGAAATCTTCGGAAATTTTTTTTAGAAAGAATAAGTGGAAACATGCGGCGCATTCATAACAGATAATAAGACGATTTGATTAAAGTTGTAAATACAGCATTTTACAACTGAAGATGATCATTAAAGATAATCTACTTATTGTTGCTTAGCAACCCCTTGCCATCCTGTCAAATTTGATACGGATTTTGCTTTCTTTATATCACCTGAACGACTCGCGGGCTCTAATAAAGGAGTCGTCTTGGCCGCGTTTCTCACATAATAACTTCTTCACCTTTAGAAAATGAACGTACGTCTGTACTCGCTTTTCTCATTACCTCAAAATTGAAGAATTATATCCCTCATAACGAGCAAGCGAACATAGCTCCAACCATTTTACGGACATCTGTATAAACAACGTAATTAACCGTGTGAGTGATGAATGTGCGACTGCTGGCTGTGTTAAAGCTTTGGTTTCTTAATTATATGACGAACGTTGCTCCGTTTTCTTTCTTTTTTTCTTGTCTCTTCCCCTTCGTCCTGGATGGAATAATAGAAACTGAAAATTTACAAAAGGGAAAGTGCATTTCACAGTCTACTGAAGCAAGACAAGCAATTTGAAATTAATCAAAATATAATGCAGTTTATGATGTGATAAAGAGGCGGCGTTAGTTGGAGAAAGCAGAGTTGTTTTCCCTGACGACGTTCTCGTCACACAGCTTTTTCCTTCCATCCTTTTTTGTTTTATTTTTTATTTATTTGTATATTTTACTTTCCTTTCCTTTTCTACAGCATCTCTGAACTCCAGGACACGGATCACATGCTCACATTTAGAGTGTAATTCCCAAGCTGAAGATTCTTATTGGATGACTGAATACACAGAGCTGACTAGTGAGCATTTACACATGGTATTTTGAGGAAGCAGCAATTAACTTCACTAAGAATGTAGGAATGAATGAAAAAAGAAAGAAAGAAAGAAAGAAAGAGAGAGAATGTATGAATGAATGAAAAAAGAAAGAAAGAAAGAGAGAGAGAGAGAGAGAGAGAGAGAGAGAGAGAGAGAGAATGTATAAATGAATGAAAAAAGAAAAAAAAAGAAAGAAAGAGAGGATGTATGCATGCATGAAAAAAGAAAGAAAGAATATATGAATGAATTAAAGAAAGAAAGAAAGAAAGAAAGAAAGAAAGAGAAAGAAAAAGAAAGAAAAAGAAAAACTAGAAAGGAAAATGAAAAAAAACAATGAATGAATGAAAAAAGAAATAAAAGAACGAAGGAAAGTATGAATTAATGAATTAATTAATCTATGATTGAATGTATAAAAGAAAGAAAGAAAGAAAGAAAGAAAGAAAGAAAGAAAGAAAGAAAGAAAGAAAGAAACAATTAATGTATAAATGAATGTATGAATGAAAAAAGGAAAGAAATAAAAGACAGGAGAAAAAAGAAGAGAAAGAAAGAAAAGAAAGGAAGAGGTTGTAGTTTGAGTAGACATGGATGTTCCAGCACCAGCTTGACAATCATTCGCGCCCTGGAACAGGAAGCATGACACTTTATAACCTGTGTAATGACGTACACCTGGAAACTGGGCGGGGACACCAACAAGGAACAGGTGACAAAACAAGGCGGGGCATTCGAACACAGACACAAAACAAGGACACATGGCAAAAACAGGAAGTACAGACACAAGCAAACACAGGGCTGGTCTGCTACAACTATGGGCACCCAAGTCTCACTGATGCATGATGGGAGTGAAGTAATGGGATCAGAACAGTCAGCAGCATTTAGGGACCTGCTCAGTATTAGACGGGAGGTCTTACTGTACATGTGCGTTTACACTGGGCAAACTGGCCATAACATTACATAACATAACATAACTTAACAGTGTTTGGTACTAATATAAACATAAAAATAATAATAATCATTAATAACAGCAGCAGTTCTCAGCTGTTTTAAGGGTCCATCAGGCATGGAATCCATGGACTAAGACTTGTTGGAGACTTTGTCCTTTGCAGCAAGTGATGAAGGCAGCGTTTATAAACCAGTATGAATTCATCACCAAGATGGCAGCTCTGTAGAGTAGAGGTCTCTCCACCTTCTCACTCTCTCTCTGGTAAAGTCCTGATGAACTTGCTCAGAGATTTACAGGGGAAATGGATTTGATCCTATTGATTAAAGTGACACAGGTCACGTGTGTCTAATGGAGAAGATGCTACAATAGAAAGTAAAAAAAAAGAAAAAAAAAGAAAAGACAATTCCCTGACGGCTCATTATCAGAATCAAAATCGGAATCAGAATCAGAAAACTTTATTGATCCCAGAGGAAACCGCTCAGGCCGCTGTACAGAGGGACAGACAAACTGACAACACAGATACTGAGTATCAGCAAAGAAGTGTAAATACAAATAGTGATTTAAATAAAAAATAGCACAAATAAATAATGAATTAATTAATGAATAAATAAAATGTTATTTTCGACTTTGGTGCAGCTTTTTATTTTTTATTTTATCCTTTATTTTATTTGTCATTTTATTGTGTTCCATTCATTTTTATGTTTGTTTTGGAAAGTAATAAATAAATAAATAACTTTTGCAAAGAATAGAAGGAAAAGAAAGGTGGATGGAAGGAAGTAAAGAAAATAAGTAAGAAAGAAAGAGCAAAAGAAAGAAAAAAGAAAGAAAGAAAGAAAGAAAGGTGGATAAAAGGAAGAAAGGAAGGAAGAAAGAAAGTGGATAGAAGAAAGAAAGAAAGAAAGAAAGAAAGAAAGAAAGAAAGAAAGAAAGAAAGGTGGATGAAAGGAAGTAAAAAAAGAAAGAATAGAACATTCGATGAAGGAACAGGATGGAAAACTCTATCTTTCTATCACATATCGTTTCTCAGCCGAATCCTGATCCACACTGTTCAGTTAAACGCAGATTATTGATGGTGTGTGAGAAGAACCTCACAGATTCAGGATCAGGTTCTCCAGTTTGTTCAGCCATGTTCCATGTAGCAGCACAAAGCTGAAGCTCACACTCCAGCCACTCGCTGAGGTCCCTCAGTTTGGAAAAGACACACGCTCCTTGTGTGAAGGTCCAATTAGGGATGTTCTGGGTAAACTGGATAAATCAAGGCTTATTAGCCTGTCAGTAGAAATGAGTGGACCAGCCATCTTCAGCAAGCACTTGATTGGATTGGAACAAGTCAAATGAGCTTGTGAGAGACGCAATGTCACTGAAGGTGACCTTCAGATCCTCCACATGAACACTCCTCAGAAGAAGGGAACTTACAGACCTTCCCACTGCGTTCTGTCCATCTTCATTTCCTTCTCTCTTTAGTGATATCTTTTCCCCTCTTTCTTTTTTTCTTTCTCTTTCTTTCTTTCTTTCTTTCTTTCTTTATTTATTTACTTCACCTTCTTTTTTCTTTCGTTCTTTCTTTTTTCATTCATTCATACATTCTTTCTTTCTTTCTCTTTTATTCATTCATTAAATTTCTCTTTCTTTTATTCATTTGTTTTTTCTTTCTTTCCTTCTTTCTTTCTTTCTTTTATTCATTCGTTTTTTCTTTTTTCTTTCTTTTTCTTTCTTTCTTTCTTAATTCATTCTTTCTTTCAGTCATTAATTCATTTATACATTTTCTTTTTCTTTCTTTCTTTCTTTCTTTCTTTCTTTCTTTCTTTCTTTCTTTCTTTCTTTCTT
>JBBIGC010000082.1:7501521-7527365 GCA_037576955.1 Lepidarchus adonis | reverse complement strand
AGATAGATAGATAGATAGATAGATAGATAGATAGATAGATAGATAGATAGATAGATAGATAGATAGATAGATAGCATTTGTAGATTTGTAGAACTGCAGATAGGTGGATTCCTAAAATGTTTAAAATCACTTCGTAACCCTTTCCAGCTTTATGTAAATCAACTATTTTTGATCATAGATCCTCTGAAAGCTATTTTTTGCCGAGGTATGGCTCACATAAGAGTATTCTTCTTGCGTAAAACATTTGGGTGTTTTTTATCAGTCAAAGTAGCTCTGCTCCACATCTCCAAACTCATTTTTATAACAAGCCACCAGGTATGCTCCAATCAGCTTTTATACTTCTTTATACTCATACTTCTTCTACTAGCAATATGAGTTGTTTATTGTTTGGTCTCATTAAAGACATTGAAATATCTTTTGTGCACAACATTTTTGTCAATATCCTTCAGCTAGATGAAGATGAGATCACATTTTCTGACAAATTAATGCAGAAAACCATGAACTTCCAAAAGGTTCTTTTTCTTAGTTATATATATATATATATATAATACAAGGAAAAAACATGAAACAATTGCTTGGTATGGTAATAAAACCAGAATTTTACAGTTAAAAGCTGAGCTATTAAAATAGTAATAACAAAAAGATAAAGGAATAATACATTGACATAGACTTAACATTTTTTTACCCTGCCTGTTAAATGCAATAAATGGAGGTGTCTAACAAATATTAACTGGCAAATTAATTAATTTCTGATAAACCAATTAAGGCCATCTTACTGCGAGATGACAGCGCTACCTAAAATATATATATGTATATATACATATAATATAGTGTATATTTCATATTCCACCCTTAGGAACGATGACGAAAATGCCAATGGAAAGGTGTCTTCATTATTTATTGTGAAGAAATGAGAAAAATCTAACCTTTCAGTGCACCCAGAAACTGCCATTGATGTACATATATTCCTTTTGCGCACTTGTATGTTATTGTTTGCGTGTTTGTGAATATGTGGATATGGATGTCTCGTGGATCACCATAAGCTTATTGGTGTTACCTTCCTTCAGCAGTGCAGATGGCAGATTTTGCCCTTTCCTGCATTCCGCTGGAGCAAACCGTTATTTCCTGCTTTTTTTCCCCCGTGTGCAGACAGAGCTCATTGAGTTGTGGCGGTGAAGAGCAATGGTGTGCTAGACGCTGAGCATTGAGGATGCAGGCAGAGGGAATGTGAAGCACATTTTACATTAATATAGTCCAGGGAACAGAGTCTATTACCAGCAGGGAATGAATTCATTTTTGGCAGCTGGTGGATGGAAATTAAAATCATATTCCCCTCTTCTCTCCTTTCCACAGTCTGTGCACAACAACTTGTTAAGTCTGCCATGAGCACTGACATCGTTTTTTTATATGTATTTTTATCTTTTTCTCACTTCTGTGGAGTCGGGAACAATAACCGTCTCGTTGTTAAGTGCTGAGCAGGAACGATATTTCCCAGAACTTCACACTGATTGATGTGGATGAGAATTTCATTTAGTTTAAAGAAGTTTGAAAGTTGCAAGAAACTCCAGCAATAACTTAGGGAAGGAGATCATGGCGTGAAGTTAAGCTGATTGTTACCAATGGCTGGCTGGAAGCCGTATTTGTCATCGTAGCGATGTCCTCACGATACATTAAGCACAAAGCAGCGTGATTCATCCAAACGCTGTAATTAGAACCTGGCAAAGCCGAATGCTGGCAATTCAGGTGCAGGCACAGCGACAGGATATGGCTGATCCACACACACTGACTCGTTCGCCTCATTGGAACTCATAAAACCTGGCATTAATCAGAATTTCCAGTCGGTTGCCGCTGATGAAGGTGAACGGCACTGCAAACTCTTAATTTCCTGGGTCGCATGGGTGCACTGAAGGGGTGTAAATATTTCAATGAGCTGTTATTATCCTTTAGAGCAGGGGTCCTCAACTCGTTCTGAAGGGCCGACATCCAGGACAGATTACTCGTTTCACTCCTCACTTCACATGGCAATGAACAGACGAGTTAAACCAGGTGTGTTTGAGCAGGAACGTCTAGTTTTAGAGAATTCACCATGTTTGATTTTTCTGGGCGACTTTGAATTAGTACTGGGGAAGCTATTAATACTCTATAAATAAATCAATTAATTAATAAAAAAAGGCCCTTTTTAAAGCATGGTGTTCTTGTCTGGGTGTAAAGTTGAAAGTGAGTGGTGTTATCCACTACACTGTTTTACCTTTCTAAATAACTGCTTATTGTTTGAGGTTCATTTAATCTAACATAGATCATGGATAACAATGTAATCCATGGACTCAGTTTAGCATGAGGAGTTTGAAGTAAACTGGCAACATTTTTAATGTTCATTTGAAGAAAAAAATCTATAAAGATTAAAGAAACAACATTGCATTGAATTTCTTTTTTTCCAAAACTTCCTATTATTTGGGAGTGTGAACACAGAAGTGGAGATTAGACAACATACATAATACATATTTTATAATTTGAAAATAAATATTTGAGTCTTTGTACATTTTTTTCTTTCATCCTAAAATAAAAATGAACAAAAAATGGTCCATGTGAATGAATCCTCCCTTTAGATGAATGCATCATGGCAAGTCAATGCATTTTTATACCCACATACTGTATACTGTATTCTCACCTTTAGAACTTTTCTTTAGATTCCTTTACTACTCACTTACTAATGGACTTTACACAAATGAACATTATCCTTCCAATACACTTTCCTGTGCAGTACAGCACTGCTGGTCCCTAGGCTGAGTCGTTTTATTTTTCCTGCTATATATCGGTACCCGTGAGAGTGGTAGGGGTTTCTTTGAAAGTTCCCCATATTATGTTGATACACTAGAACCCACTACTGAGGAGAGCCCATTTGAGAGAACCATGTTCCACCTAACTGATCATTAGTCAGTGAGGTCCACCTGTACACTAGGACCTTCTGACGCCTCTTTAAACAGGAATTATTACTATTTCTTTTGTATTTTTTAAATTTATATTTGTTGTCTGTTACTAGTTTTGACCAGAGGAGGATGGGTCTTGGTTCCTACAGTTTAAGGAGTTTCTCCTCACCTCTGTTGCCTCATTACGGCCTCAGACCTGGATTATCAGTTGGAACGTCAGTTGTAAAGAAACTATACAAATAAAATGTGACTTGAAATTGATTTTATATAATAATAAATGAAGGGGTAGATATCTATCCTCTTATAGAAAAGTCTCATTAATAACACTTGAGTGACAATGTTCAGCAAGTTTGCGGTGGTATCTCTGCTGGGTTTAATTCCTGGCTGAAAACCTAAGTCTGTTCTGTCTGTAACCCTGTGTATGAGTTTCCGCCTGAATCCTCCCATAGTCCAAAGACACGTCATGGTGGACTGTAGATGCTAAGTCGCCCCAGAGAAACGACGGTGTATGTCCGTGCATCTGGTGACCTGTCCTTTTGCCCTGTGACTCCTTCTCCATCACCCACGTGACCCTGGTTAACATAAGCAGCTCAGAAAAGGAAAAAACGAAGATTCTGAACCAACTCCACCCATACGCTTTCTGGTTCTTGATACCACGGAGAGTGAAGGTGATGTGAAAGTGACTATCCGTCATTGTGAACACACCTCATCATTTTCCCATCCAGCTATCAACAGTGAAGTGTCATGGGACAGTACCTCGCTCTAGAGTTCCTCAGTGGTGTCTGGGCCAGGACTTCACAAGGACAAGGTTCTAACCACCTCTGCCCACGAATCTGTTCTGTGTGTATTAGATATGATAGAGTGATGGTCACAGATTTCATACCATACTGATTTTGAGTCCTTGCAGCTTGTAGAGAGGTCACTGCTTCAATGGACATATTAAGGGCAGCAGGATTTTTTAGCATGGGTGTAACCTTGGTGTAATTCTTTTTCTAGTAAATTGGCAAAACTGCAGTAGACTGACATGCAATGACTTTTCATTGTTCACATGCTTGCTGCTCCAGTTTTTAGTGCACCTTTTTCTACTAAAACTGGGTGTTTCGTGATGCAACATGCATTTGCACTCTACTGTATCCTACTGGAATGTGTTGCAGACAGTAAGAAAATGTGACTTTAATAATGTGGCCATGGCTAGTGTTTTTTTTTTTTTTTATTGTGGTATTGGTGGATTGAATGCACCTGCAATTTGGAAAACTTATTTTTTTTATTATTATTTTTAAAAATCTTGTTTTTTTATGACTCTCCTGCAGTGTATTGTTGGCATTGTGTTGCTGGTTGAGTCTTGCAAACTTCTCTTGGCTTCCAAAGCACTTAAAAGTGGTTCGAGTAAATATAGCAGCACACTCCCGACATGTTTATGTAGTATGTCTAGAAAGTTCTCTCTTATAGTTATGACTTTTATGGCAAGAAAATGAAGCCTGATATGAAAATATTAACTGTGGGCATACAGGGAAAAAATTGAGTCAGATACTTCATTCCTGTTTGAAAACCATTGTAGTCGATGTATGAATGTAGTATACACTTGCACTGAAAAAGTGGATCAAACCAAGTGCAGGAAATCACTGAACTGTGTTGGAA
The DNA here is from genome assembly GCA_037576955.1 of Lepidarchus adonis. NCBI lineage: Eukaryota > Metazoa > Chordata > Actinopteri > Characiformes > Lepidarchidae > Lepidarchus > Lepidarchus adonis. Next base: position 7,522,800 of record JBBIGC010000082.1, on the reverse strand, counting down.
AATGGCCCCCAGGACCTGCACTCCTGTTCTAGATAAATCAGATATTATTTTCATCCAGTTACTTGAATACTTTCATCCTCTTTTATGCATGACCTCATATAAAGTGAAAAAACTTGTCGGTTAAAATTGTGTTGTTTTATTAAAGACAATGACAAAGTGCATGTAATGATACTCAGCTTTCTATTGCTGAAATTGCTCAAAAGTTTTATATAAAAACTGATGTTAATAAAGTCATTTCCAGCTCTGTTATGCTGCTACAATAAAATTAATAAAAGTAATAGTTCCTGATGGCAGGGAGATTTAGAACTGAAAATGCTTGTAAATATGTTTATGGTCATTATTTGTGTTATTAATGTTTTTTGTCAAATTAGTTATTAGTCAGTAATATAGTGAGTTGAAATTAATGGCACATGTTTTACATATGACAATATAGAAAATATAATGGGTCAATGTTTCCCCCACTGTTAAAATTCCTTCATTCATTGCATGCCTACTCCCATTCATATTTTGACATTTATTTGATTGAATCATATTCATTTTGATGAAATCCAATGCAATCATTACTATATATAGTATCTCACAAAAGTGAGTACACCCTTTATGTATTTTATATTTTTAATGGGACAACACTGAAGATATGACACTTTGATACAATGTAGTCAGTGTACAGCTTGAATAACTGTAAATTTACTGTCCCCTCAAAATAACTCAACCCACAGTGATTACTGCCTAAACTGTTGGCAACAAAAGTGAGTACACCTCCAAGTAAAAATGTCAAAAGTGTAAATTGGAATCCTCTTCCACACCTCCATGACGACATCAAGAAGCTGGTGTATGTTAGAGACCTTGCAGTCCTCCACCTTCTGTTCAAGGATGCCCCACAGATGCTCAATAGGGTTTAGGTCTAGTAAAATGTCTGGCCAGTCAAGCAACTTTACCCAAGTTTCTGTATAAGGCAGTGGTCATCTTGGAGGTGTGTTTCATGTCAATACTGCCCTGCGGCCCATTTTTTGAAGGTAGGAGATCATGATTTGCTTCAGTATGTCACAGTACATGATGGCATTCATGGTTCCCTCAGCACTGGCAGCACTCATGCAGCCCCAAACCATGACACTCCCACCACCATGCTTGACTGTAGACAAGACACACTTGTTTTTGTATTTCTCACCTGGTTCTCACCATGTCCTTAGTCTGCTTGTCTTCAGCAAACAGTTTGGGATCTTTTTTATGCATCATTTTCAGAATAGGTTTCCTTCTGGGATGACAGTCATGCAAACCAATTTAATGCAGTGTGCAGTGTATGGTCTGAGCACTGACAGCCAGACCCCCAACCCTACAACCTCTGCAACAATGCTGGCAGCACTGATACATCTATTTTCAAAAGACAACCTCTGGATATGACACTGAGCATGTGCACTCAACATCTTTGGTTGCCATGGCATGTTCTGAGTAGAACCTGTCCTGTTAAACTGCTGTATGATCTTGGTCACCATGCTACAGCTCAGGTCTCATAGCCTAGACCATTTTTATGTAAAGAAACAATTCTATTTTAGGTCTTCATAGAGTTCTTTGCCATGAGGCGCCATATTGAACTTCCAGTGACCACTATGAGAGAGTGTGAGAGCGATAACACCGACTTTAATCTGAGATCTTGTAACACTAACGAGTCACATGACACCGGGGAGAAAAAATGACAAATTGGGACATTTTTATTTAGGGGTGTACTCACTTTTGTTGTCAGTGATTTAGACATTAATGGCTGTATGTTGAGTTATTTTGAGGGGACAGCAAATTTACACTGTCAAACGAGCTGTACACTGACTATTTTGCATTGTATCAAAGTGTCATATCTTCAATGTTGTCCTATGAAATATTTTTAATTAAATATTTACAAAAAAGTGAGATTTTACTCAGATTGCGAGATACTGTATATATACAAAAATGCAAAAACACAAGTTCACCTCATTATAATGTAAATCTTTTTAGCATATTTGAACAAGCAATTATTTTAGCCTCTTTAATATGGTACCTACAGATAAAGGTGAAATACTAGAACAAAACTACAAGAAAAAGTTGCTTTTCAATCATTTATTCAACAAAAATATCAACAGATAGTCTTCTGTAGAGAAAGTAAGCATGTTCCATGCAAAATCCCTTCTGCTGCAAGATGAGGATTTTCTTAACACATGCCACTATCACACACCAATGGGGTTCAAGAGCTTTTGCTAAGCTCTTCTTTTTCTAGGGCTTCTCTTTGAGTCACTCCTTGGTGGATTTGCTAGTGTTTAGAATCTTTATGTTATTGAGAGGTCCACCTCAGGTTCAGCTTCAACTTTTTACCAGATGGCCTCACATTATCTTCAAAGAGTCTTTGATGAGAATTAATTGCTGAATCAATGACGCTGCTGCAAAAGGCAGCTAAGCAATATCAAAACATAACATTTCCACCACCATGCTTCATAGTTGGTTTGATGTTTTTCTCTTGAAAAGCTGTCTTTGGTCTATGCCACGCCTGTGTACTGTTACTGTAGCCAATCAACCTCCACCTGCAAGAGGTTCTAACCAATGGCCTCTAATCTGGTTCTAATTCTACAGACTTGAATGAGTGATAAATATACAGTAAGGATAGACTTTTTCCAAGTGACTTACCTGTTTATTTAAATTATGAATATGACTAAAATATCATTGTTTGGAATATGATCACCTTTATCTGTAGGCACTGCATCAAAGAGGGTGAAATAATTACTTATTGAAATATATTGAATGAGATGAACTTTTCACATGGCTGTAGGGTAAGAGCTGAATGTAATATGGTCATTATGCCTTTGCAAAAATATATTTTTGAAATATGTAGTTTTAATTCAGCATTTACATATATTATAAATATTATAAAACATTTTACATTACAAATTTACATTGTCATATTTTATCATTGCAATTCCATTTGCTTTCAATTTCCATGTGGTTGAGTTGTTTGTCAATAAAATATTTTATCCCAAATATCCCTTTTATCCACCGACTACTTTTCTGCCTTTACTTAAAAGTGGTACAGACAAGCACTGCTCTTCTTATTAAATATAGCATTTTAATGAGAAATAGATTATTATATGAAACATTCATTTGAAGAAAGCTGATATAGGTTTTTTTTGTTTGTTTGTTTGTTTTTTTCCCAACAGAACAGCAGAAATTACATAGACAAGGTATTGAAAGCTGTTTGCCAATCAAACTGAACCCACTGAAAGACCTACAGGAAAGGTGTGACTGTATTGTACATGATGTTCTGTAAAAGAGGCATAAGAAAAGACAGCTTATGTGCTTTATGCATGGGGGGGGCTAGGTGAGGTTTGGTACCGGCTGGTGATTTCTCTTCTTTTATCTCAAAAGAACGGGATCCTGTCTTGTGCTAGAGTTGCTATGGACCGAAGCTGCTCCCCGTAGAATTGCGATGATCTAAGAAAAGCATTTGGATTCCATGGCTATACCAAGGCAATGTAGCTATTTACACATATAATGTACATTTTAAGTGTTTTCCGTAAAGGGGGACATTATGGCCCCTGGCAAAATGGTTATTTTTCATTACATGCAGAATACAGCTTGGACTGACAAAGCTTTCCTTCAGCCCTCTTCTTACTGACCGATAGGACATTCCTGATAAAACATAGATGATGTGGATTGTAGAATTTTCTGTAAAATTGTAGTGAAAAAAGGAAAAAAAAAAAACAATTGAAAGAGGTTAAAGGGATAGGTAACAGGCACTTAATAAGATTGGATAATAACAATAATAATGAAAATAATAATTAGGATTTATCACACTAATGTCCCCTTTACCCCTAGTCTAAAAGACTTTAGTAATTACAGTCAAGCTGTACGGACAAAATGGTTAATCAGTCTGGCAAGTCCAAGAAGTTAGATCCGAAATGTACTAAAAAATGAAGATACAAAAGAAAATGTTTCAAAAGATTGTATACATACAGTATATAGGTGATCGCAAGCCTAAAATCAAAATATTCAGCATATTCAAACATTTAATTTCACTGTTCTTAAGATCCTTCAGTTCTGACTATATTCCATCTGAGCACTGTGCTATTGATCAATAGATCAAAAAAATATAACAATGAAAAAGAAAGAAATATTTAAAAAATGTACAGTAATTTTTCACAAAATAAATGTGTACAAGCCTCTCTTTATTTGCCACCCCCCTGGGAAATGTATGGCTTTATGTTAGTCTCTTGCAAATGTGACCGAACGACCAACAAAATCTCTCCTCGGTGCTGAGAACAGGAAAAAAATGAAAAGGAAAGTCAAAAAAGAAATTCAAAAAAGCTTGACACATTAGCAGTCACAGGCTGTACATTTCGCGAAGCTAGATTTGCGAATCAGCGTTGATTGTTCATTTTCGGGTCATAGACGCTGCGTTCTGAGAGAAAATAAGGGGACTTTACCTTGCTGAAGAAAAGTGATGGAGAAAACACACCAGAGGTAGCCCAACAGACAAGATTCAGCTTAAGTCACTCAAGCTCAAATGACACGTCTGACTAGCATATGGCGATTAGCGTTAGCATCAACAAAACTAGAGCTATAAACAGCTGTGTTTTAGAGCAAAACGACTGACCGGCTGGTTGCCTTGTAACATGCCTGCACTCAGACTCACAGCCAGTTACACTCAGAGGGATGTCCCAGGGTAGTATGAAAGAACACTATACAGCTAACAGGTTTCTTCTGCATCCTTAAGTCAAAGACCAAAGTCTACCGAGACATCGGGACAAGTCTTCAAATTAAAAGATGAAACCTCTGGTCTGCATTGTTACATTATTAAAAATGTTACCCGGTAAAGAATGGCAGTTTCAGATGTACCTTTGTTCCCTCTGAGTAATATCAAGGCCTCTTTGTCACCACATGTTGAATTAAACTTTTTTTTTCTTCTCTGTTCTTTTCTTTTCTTTTCTCTTAATGCTCCATTAGGAAGTGACAGACATGCTCGGACAAATATGGTACAGTCATGTTCATTTTTTCTTTCATTATCTTCTTTAGTGAACTAAAAGACGTAATCTCTGTATTTTTAGTTTCTTATGTAACAATTACACTTACAAAGTTGTTAATAGTACATCAAAAAGCAGAACGAAAAAGGTCTCAAATGAAAAAAAGATTTTTTTTCTTTTGTTGCTGTTGTTATTTTGTTCTCCCCGAACTGTTTATATTCAGTAGTAGCTCTGCTCTTCCTCTAGCTTTTCAATTTCAGCAAAGTTTGGTAGTGAGATGGTCCGACTGTTTTAAGATTTCTGTGTTATACATGTCCAAGGCATGGTTGACGCGGATCATCTCGCTGTTGTTTAGCTTGAGCCGGTGCTTCAGCATACAGGAGAACAGGTCCAGCTGGGGCTTCCCGGGGGCCACTGGAGGTGCCAGGCGGTTAATCCTCTCTCGAATGTCCAGCAGCAGAAGCATGATGGAGGATGAGGAGTAGAACTGGGTCCCTTGCGTGTAGGACTGATTGACCTGCTGCACCGCACTCCTCAACAAGTCGGCGTTAAATCGCAGGCTGTAGCCAAACACCTGGATGTCAGATATCTTGATGTAGATCTGCCGCTTGTTGGGGTCGGACAGGTCCACTGGACCTTGGCCTGTATCGTTGCGCAGGACGGTAGGCACCTTTGCTCGACTGCGCAGATAGATATGCACCGTCTCAAAGAATGTCTTCCAACGGTTGCCAAGAAGCAAGGTCCAGTTGAAGCACTGGGAATTCTGCAGTCGTATCTTTTCCCACCGAGGGTACCCATGCTCACCAAACGGCATGCTCCAGCCTTCCGAATGGCTTCCACTGAACGGGTTGACATAAACAAAGAACATGGGATCTACGCTGCTGTTCCTCATCTGGCATATCTTCATGGACAGTCCCACCATCATGTGCAGGTAGTCCATGCGGTTCTTGTTGCTCTTGAGCGTCAGGGACATACGCTTGCGCCAACGAGGGTCGAAGAAAGTCTCCAGACGCACTTCATTGCTGATGAAGGTTGTGTGGATGTAGAGGCGCGAGTCCATCTTCTGCAGCAGGTACTTAAGCTCCAGGTCCTGGAAGTCCAGGTCCGTCTCGAAGCTGATGAACTGCTCACTGCGCTCTGAGTCCACGTTCTGCGGCTCGCAGCGCCCACGGTACAGCTTGTAGCCCTTGTTGCATGAGCCGCACTGCGAGATGTTGGCCAGGCTGCACATGGCACAACTGTTGTTGCCACCGATCACGCAGGGGATGGGCCGCTGGCACAAGGTGACACCCGTGTGGCACACGCATGTCCGCTGGCTCTCCAAGAAAGTGCCCCAGAAGCCATTCTCGTTGCAGTAGAGGAAAGACTGCACCCGGTTCAGCCACTGCAGCACAGATCTAGAAGGCGTACAACAGACGGGAAGAGACAAAAGTGGATAAAACGGACCATTAATAATACGCCATTTAGCTTTCAATGCTTGCTGTTACAGAGGATTAAGTAACCGTCACAGGCTGCTACTGTTTGTAACAGGTCAGTCAGTAAAACTGATAATGTATTCTGTCAAAAGAGAGACCCAACTTTATTTCCCAATGCAAATCGCGTTCCCCTCATTTCCCTCCCCCTCAGGGCACTCCCTTGTCATTCTGACAGGACCTGCAAGTTCTCCCTGTCGGATGAGACGGAAAATTCTAAGACATCAAGCTCAAGGTTATGATGACACACTCGTGAACCCAGATAGCGAAGACTGATGACCCCATCACTCTACAGATCAGGAGGATCTCAAGCCATCGCCAATAAAACGATCAACCAGGGAGCTGGCAGTTAAGGTGACGACGGAAACATCCTTCACATGCGAGTCTGCACTTTTGTGCCAAGGCCACTGTAGGAGAATCAGAAGCCAACATCATCGGTGCTTAAGTGATTATATACCATGAAGCGGAAATTTCGAATTCTGATTCATCAGATGTCTGCATGTGAGGGGGAAAAAGGGATTTCTTCCAGTATTACATATTTAATATTATCCTATTTAAAATTAATATCACCAGTTTTGTAGGCAAAGGCTTTTTGCTCATAAAATGCTTAGTGTGTTTCGTAAAACCCATGGGATTTCTTGCAAAGGAATATGTGTAAGGAAATTATTAAACCCTTGTCTTACACTTTTATAAAGCATCAGTGAGAGACTACACTGCAAGTGGTGCATCGGAAAAGAGGCCGGCGAAATATGAAGCGAAATATCTTCGTACTGACCTTTTCAACTTCAGAACGTTTCAACGGAGAACATGCAGAAGACCTTTCCAGTTTGGGAAAACCATAACACCGAGATAAACAAGATGCTCACATAGGGAATCGGGAGAAATGAAAAATGTCCTGACTGTGTAGCGTATGACCTTAAGATTAAACTTCAGATTGTTGAACACCATTGTGTGAGCCTCTGTGGCACTCGTGGCTCCTCAAGGTTCAGTGAATGAATCCAAGAAGAAGACGGGACTGCAGATGTTCTATTCACTTATCGGCCTTGGTGTCTTTTGGTTATTCGTGATTGGCCCATGCATCCAATGATACATCCTTAGTCGAAAATGTAATTTTACATCCAGTGCACTTCAGATTATGTCGCCGATTAAAGCGTTTATGCTGGAGAGCCCTTGTGATGGCTGAAGGCATTTAATATTGTCTTTTCCTACTTATTTGCGATAAGCCGGCTTTATGTAATTTGCAGCACCAGGCTACAATATGTTCTGTTCAGCTTTTCATCCCACCCTGCCCCCAGTGTGTGATTTTAGAGCAGCTTGGTGCTTTTACTTTGGAATGGAATGGGATGGAAATGAGTGGAAACGAATGCTGTTTGTTTTCACGAGTCACAGCACATTCACATGCCGGTAATGGGGTATCAGACAGCTTTTTGGTGCACACTGCTGATGACATACATCATCGAAAGCACCATCCAGATGAGTGCCGGGAAAACAAGGTTGGGGAAAGTGGGAGCGGGGGTAGAGAGGCGATGGTAATGAGGAATCTAAGAGTTTTCTGCTTTTCCCCTCTCATTTGGAAAGGGAAATATCCTATGAGCTTTGTGTTGTCACTTCCAGCATTGCTACTTTAGTGCTTTGTGCCATAAGCTTGAGATCTGTCGCATAGATACATAGACAAATGCCAGGAATTCATTATGGTGAAGATGATGAAATAATCAGTATTTTATTTTACAGTCCCTTCAGTTCTATGTATTAACAAGACAAGTGTGCGGTACTCCAAAGCGCTAGCTAATTATTTCGCGTATCGTGATTGTTACCTCCAAAGCAACAGAAGCAAATAATAGGCAGCTGCGGCCTAAAGGTAAGAGCAGTGGGTTTGATTCACTGGAACCAGTAGCAATCTGAAATGCCTTTGAGTAAGACACTTAACCCCTACTGTTCCCCCTGTACGTGTCTCTGGACGACAGCATTAGCTAAACGCTGTAGCTACAATGCTAAAAACATTTAGCATAAATGTAATGTGGATCTAGGTCATTTTGGGCCAAAGTAGGATGTTATTATTTTGGAATAAATAGAGGGAAATACCCAGGTTCTCAGAAAAAAATACAAAACTGTCAGCCATAACATTAAAACCACCTGTCTAATATTGTGTAGGTCCCCTCATGCACTGTGCACTGTGTTCTGTTGCCTTTCTATCAGAACCAACATTAATATTTTGTGCCACAGTAGCTCTTCTCTAGGATCGGACCAAAAAGGTTGTCTTGTACACATCACTGAGCCTCGGGTGCCCATGACTGTGTTTTGCCAGTTCCTTGGTTAACATCCTTTAAATCACTATTGGTAGGTTTGAAGCACTATAAACCAGGGACCACCCACAAGGCCTGTTGTGTTTGAGAGTCTCTGAGCCAGCCATTACAGTTTGGCAAACACATTCTTACACTTGCCCATTAAACTAACTCTTTACCCCTTCCCATGACAGAAGCCACTGTAATGAAATGTTGTTCACATCAACTGGAATTAATATTGCCATGACTGTTGGACGTCGACCAAACCCTAACATTCAGCATCTTATTTCAGCTGTTTATAAAGGAACTTATATTTATTCATTTGGCTTGTGTCAATTTTGTCCAAAGTGACACTTCAGGATACAGGTAAAATTGTTTTATAGTGAGTTCTGCTAAAAAAAGACCAAAACATTTCCTCTTAGACAGCAAGTTCTCCAACATGAAGCATTAATGAAACTATCATCTAAGCAGTTCCAGGCTGAACTAACGCGTATGTTTCTGATAGTTTTAGGTGCTGAGTTGGGAGTTGGTGGAGTAGCTGAGTCTTTAAGGGCTTCATGAATATAGCAAGAGAATCAGTAGCACTAATGTTGCTGGGCAACTCCTTCCACCAGTGAGGGGGAACAAATAAGAAGGTGGAGGGGGTGTCAAAAGTCGTATTCACCCACTGACCGGAATGATCTGGAGGGTGCATAGGTACGGGTCAGTGCGGTAGGTCAATGTAGGGAGAGAAATGTTATAAAATGCTGGTAGAAGATCAGCTAAGCTGCTGAGTTTTAAATCTTCTGTTGCAGCTTGATTGTCTTGATGATAAAGCGGCCAACAAGGATTTGACATTTGAAAAATCGGTGCAAATTTTTCAGCTAGCGATTATAGTGTAGAAGCAGAGGTTGCCACAACTTCTAAGGATGCACACTTTAGCCAACAGTTGCCATTTTGGGTAGTGGAACGGAACACATCAGTATAGCCAGTGTGGTATTTAATCAAACAGAGCGGTGCAATTAAATGAGGAACCAAAGCGTGGTGCCCATCTCTGCTTATGAGAAGCTCCTGACCGCGGTTATTGCCCTGGCTGATGGCTCGCTATAATTGTGGTCGTTTGTCATTAGCTGTACCTGATAAACAGTGGGTGGAATGACATACACTGGGGGGGCTAGGAGAGAGGGAGGGAGCGAGAGAATGTACAGAAATAAATGGCGCTTTTGTTCAGCTTCACCATGCAGTCCACCCACACTACTCTTCTAACTGAGTTAATAGTCATGCAATCTGCAGGTACACTATTCTCACTGCACCGCAAAGCTCAATTATCAGGTGGACGGGTGCACAAACGCATGGACGAATCGATGGGTAGATGGATGTGAGGTGCAGCAACAAAAGCAGGTCATCCATTGCATTCTTGGGAATGGACGAGTAGACATCAGAGGACGAGGAGAGCACAGAGATGTGTATGCACATGCTCTTCAAAAAGAAGGTTGCCAGAAAGGGTTCTTTGCAAGGTACCAATGAAGAAACATTTCCATACTTTCCTTTTTTTTCTTTAAAGAACCATTGAACATGAGATGAAGGTTCAAAAACGATAAATTCCTTATACATCTAAAGGGTTATTTAGATTTCTAAGGTTCTTAGGAGAACCTGTGTCTTCAACACAATCAATGTTAGAACTCTTGGTAGCACATTTCTTCTAGGAATCATGGTTCTGTGAACTGTTATTACTACACCACTCAACTCCTCGTCCACACACTGATCTTTAACCAGCTGAGACTCACACTAGGCTTGACTCCCTACATTGGCTTCCCATTGTGGTGCAGTTCAAGCCCAAATCACTGAGATCAGTGGGTGAACATGGCTTGGAGACTCCACCCTTCACGTTGGCTCTCACGCCATCTGTATTTAGAATGTAATGTGTAATTTATAGTAGCATTCACTTCAGTGTTGTCCTGTGCAAACAGAACACTTGATTGTTCCTGTACTTTGGATGTCACAAATGGTTAAAGCTACCTCGCAAAATGGTTATAGATATGTTGCCTGATGCTTAAGACATGGTAGACTAGTTGTTGGTTGAATTTAGTGGAATTTTTTAAAAAATGGATGGGATTCCCATTATTTTGTCATTGTTTGAAACAAATTGAAAAGAACTGGAGACTTTATTTAATCAGGAAAAGCTTTCAATATCTTGAATCTTGATTTTTTCCCCTCTCCATTATGTGAAAACACCAGCTGGGTGAATTTTATGAAGAATTGATCAGTAGAAATATGCCAAATTTTAATTCATGTAGAATATAGGATAAAAAAATTGCTTTAGTTGATTTAAGCACCATCTACAAAGTGATAGGTAACCAGTGGATCAATAGGTCAATACAGTTTGACACCTCCTTCGCAGTCTAGTGCAAAACTAGATGGTGAGGTGAGACAGTGTGTTTAACAGCTACAACAGTTGGGTGATGACCAAGTGTTTTTGACTTGGTTATTTCCTCTGTTCTGCCGAATTGTCTCCGAATGTGGTTCATTGGGAAGCTTTCTTGAATTTTAAATAAACTGTATTCTTCTGCCCTGAAAACCTCTGGCCAGCTGGGTGGCATTTTTTGTCAACCGATTCTGCTGACGCTTTCCAGTGTCCTGCCGGAAATAAGCATCCCGAGTTGTCACTATAGATTCGCTGAAAGTAGATGGAGAGAAGGAGCTCATTCTGCTATTTGCCCCCAAGACAAAATTTTCTTGAAGCGCTGAAATGTTAAACTTTATGCATCAGCTCTTTCAATCCAGCATGGCAGGAGGACTCGTACGCATTTTTTTCTGAGGGAGGAGAAATTGCGAGGTCCGCAAAAGGGCATTAATTGAACAAAAGCCAGGGGATTGCTGAGTTGGACTTCTCTCTGTCCACAACTTTCCATTGGAAAGTCAGGCACGGATGAGAGCAAACTTCTAAACTAGCCGAGCGCAAGATAAGGAAAGTTTAGGAGCTTAAATGAGCTGGTAGGGTTGCTTGAGAGGTAGCTGCCGAACACTAGAATTAGCTTCGGCAAAGTGAATGATTTTGCATTATCATGTCTTATTGCAGTGGTTATATCAGGACAACTTTCCCTCATGACTGTCCGTCATCAAACTGGAGGCAGAGTTTATTTTTATCCGTCTGCAGAGCGAAGCGCTGTTGCCTAACCCCTGCTCCTGGAGTCCGAGGGGAACACGGGGGCAGTTTGCTCCCAATAATGAGCCACTTGTTTCTGCTCAGTGTCAGCAAGAAACTCCTCCCTTAACGGGCAACCGTCCCTCTTTTCCTGTGGGCCAAAGAGCAGGTCGCCCGGGACACACTGAGTGACAGCCAGTCCAACTACTTTGCGTCGGAGCACAGGCTCTGTAGGCTCTGCTGAATGCTTCTGTATACATATATATATACACACAAACGGATGTCTGTTCACTATGTTTTTCCATACGTTCCATAAGTTGGTACATAGGCGCATCTCATGCTCCCGAAGCCGTAGTGCTACTTCCGGTTGCGTCCGGTTGCTTCTTTTGCGTCGTTTTCTCATTACCGAACCCTGCAAGTGCTCACATACATGTACACCCCCACAGGAAAAACTGCCAACGTCGTCTATAAAGAAGAGCTGTAAGCCGTCCCCCATCAGTTTCCCGTTTATTTGGACTGTCACCATTCCTGCTTTGTTCCTTTACCTACAAATCATGCTGTTACCATGAATTCCAAGTCCCACATTTCCCTCTTCTCTGGGTACTATCCTTTCCGAGCAACGCCGGGTTCCCTGCTAGTATATACACACTAACACAATTAGCCCTCAGTTTATGCTCTGGAGAGGTATGGAGACACCTTGATCAGGTTTTCTATTCTTATTTGCTTCTGTTTCAATCCTGTGGAAAGCAATTTCTTTCAAGCCTTTTAAGACCAATAATTAATACTTTGTTTTATAGGGAGTGATGGCGCAAAGGGTTTAGGAGATGGGTGGATATTATGTCAGCCACAATTCAATAACCAAACAAAAGAAAATGAAGTAAACACTGAAAGGAATAAATTATTTCATAGAATGGCCTTTATAATAGAAAAATAAACTTTATGGTGAAGGAGATAGGAGCATTGGCCGATTTTATACTTACATTCTTTTAATCTTGGTTTTTGCTTCATTTGCTCCCATTAAAAATGACTCTTTGGTGCCATGTTATGGTTGGTTCCCCAAAGAACCAATAACATTTTTTTATTCAGTGTTCTTTCTCTTTGTGTGGAGTGTACTCTGTGTTTGTGTGGGGTTCTCTGGTTTCCACCCACAGGCTTGTGGTTTGGCTACTCTACATTACCCATAGGTGTGAGTGTGAATGAATGGTTGTCTGCCTCTGTGTTGCCCTGTGATGGGTTGGTCTTGTATCAAGACTGAACCCTACATTATGCCCATAGTCAGCTGGGATTAGTTCCAGCTTAACCCACAAACTGAAATGGCTAAGGTGGTGTGGATGGAGTACTTTCAAAATCCTTCCCAGGTTCCACCGATATTGAGTGCTTCCCATAGAACCATCCACTCTAAAACTTTCTCGAAGACAAACTCTCCAAAAATTGCTGTTATTCAAGCAAAGCTGTTGCGAAATATCCTATTACCATGGGCACTCGCCTATTTAACAGAACGATTTGGGAGATTAATTTTCTAAAAACAGTGATGGGCTGTTCGCCTCTTGACAGTTTCTCGAGAGATATGATGGGCACGCGTCTTCGTCAATGGAGTCCATGAGTGAGCGAGAGGCCTTCAACTTTTTCCACCAAAAGTTCTTGTGTTTAATGAGCGTCTGCACCGTTACAGGTGGACGGATACGAGATTTGAAAGGTGCGCTGAAAATCTGTCTCTATTAGGCCCCATTAAACGGAGTGTTATTTCAAGACGGCGTCTATAACCAAGAGGGAACCACTTTCAAGCGGTTCCGTCTTTCTCCAGAGATTGTTTACGGGGAAGAGTTATTACCCCATCGTGCGATGTATTCGAGTTTATTCAAATGGGATGCTAATTTGGCGCTCTGGTTCCAAACTAGCCGCTCTGACTTTGAACTGTGAAAATAGGCCTCTCTCATACATAGGAATGGGTTCTCTCGCCCCAATGAAACAAACAGAATTCTACTTTGAAGCAGAACGTTTAAGGAATTAGGGCAGCGAACACTTTCTTTCCGTTGAGCTGATAAGGCCAGAGCGGCGGTGAAGGTTCGTGTTTACCTGGCATTAGTCGCTCTGTTCCTACTTATTCCTCAGGCACCCTGAGTCCATCTCTCTTTCTCTCTCTCTCGCTCTCTTTTTCCCACCCTCCTCCTTCCTTTTCTCGCCATCAAACGTCCTTGATGTGTGCCCCACAGAATCCTGACTATGCTCTGCTTGGCTTTGATAACGCTCCAGCACAAACCTTGTCAAAGCCGCCGTCGAGGCGTGGGTGTGCCACTTCCACATTAGAGGCAGCTGATGTTCTCGCCTTCATCCACAATAAACAAATATTTTTGCTCATTTATTTATTTATATATTTATTCTTCCATTTGCTCCACGCACACTCGGCTGATTTTTGATGCATTTACGATCCTTTCATGCAACCAGCAGTTTCGCACTTGATTTCCTTTGTTGTTCAGTGATATATGGTTTTTTTTTTTTTTCCCCTGAGAATTCATGTTCCTCTCTAATCTGGTTGTCAAGCCTGCCACCACATAATGCAGAAAGAAATGTTCGCTGTGTCTTAGATTACGGTTTTATCTGCAAAAAGCCAGCCAAGCCCCACACAACCCGACTGAGCAGCTGAAGTTGGAATCACATTTATTTACACCTTTTGTTACCTAGTCGCACTGCTGATACAATCTGCGCTGGATCGTGGCTCCAATATGTGCTCTCATTGGTCCAAAAAGCTTCCATGGCAGTAGAATATTTCTTATTATGAGGAGGACTATATGTTGCATTTTTATAGATATTATTAATGAGATTTTAGAACAATCTTTTGAATAATTTATTTTTTTAATCATACATATCAGATACACTGACAGTTATATGCAAAAGTTAGAAGCTTTTTTTGTTATTTGTTACTAATTTGTTGAGTTTGTTCCCTGTTAAGGATGCCAAGAAATTGCCATCCAGACACATCATCCAGAAGCACCTGCACAAATGCAACATTTTCTTCTTAAATCAAGTTTCAATGGGGGCGGTAGTATTAGCTTCTATTCTTCTGGGAAGATGTTAGAACATCTGATTGCATTCAGCCTCAAGACCATTGGCCAGCTGCGTCATCCCATAGAAAGTGCTATAAAGCCTAATTTGGTGGTTCTAGCCAATAGACACTATTTTTCAGTGCTGTTCTATGGAGATGATGCACTGTCTGTAGGTAACTGAACGTCTGGTTCAGCAATGAGCTGATTTTAGGGGCTATGGAAAGTCATGGTGTTAAACTGTTTTTTTTTTAACATTGAAGAAAGTTGAGGTGTTTCAGTAAAAGGTAAAATGCCTGATCACATTTTCTGAGCATCATGGCTCAATATTAAGCATCCTTGCACCATTAAACCTCAACTACAAGTGTCGAGTGTGTACAGCAGCAGTAATCTAGCATGGTCTATGAATTATTGCACCATAATAAAGCATCTTCCACCAGTCATAAACCCCTTCAGTTGTATTTTCAGCCCTCTATTGCCATTCATAACCTTTTCTTCAATAATGTGGAGCCTTTTCAGAACTTTGACTCCATTCTTCTTCTCTTTAAAGGGCAATTCCAAACATTTCTTTCACAATTCCTGCATTTAAATTGTCTATGATATAGAGTGTGTTTGGTGTGAAATAATTTATATTTAAGAAACTCACGGGCTCCACAGTTGTGGCAAATGAAATGAATGTTGGATTCTTCTAAAAGGAACTTCCCTCACAGAAAGTTCTTACATGAAATGGTTATGAAGATGCTGGCTAATGCCTGAGACTATATTTTATGATAATTCTGAGATAGAAATAACATAATTAGTAGATCCTGGCACTAAGGTGTCAATGGAAGGTAAATTAGTACTAAAAGGAAATATTTTACTAAGTTTACAGCTGATTTTATTGTACAAAAACATCGACAAAGAAAAGAATCAGACACTTTTTTGGAAATGATACTCTTAGGCCCTTGGAAAGGTTTCTTTTTCTGGGCATTTTGATTTTCCTTCCACACACAAGCAGCATTTTTGTTACTTGAAAACAGATTTTTTTTAAACACCTTCCAAAGTACAGATTTTGAAAATGGCATTTTTGCGTTTTCAAGTGAACGAGGAAAATTGAGATTTTCGTAAAAACTGTGTGACTTCATCTCCTTTGACGTTATGTTTCCTTAAATCCACCTTCCTCTGCTGAGGCTTCTGATTGGCCAACATTGCTATACTATTTAATGTGTGTACTGGCATTCTGTGGACAGCAAAGAAAGAATTTCATGCTGCAGGGAAACATGTTTTCTACTTATGACAATAAAACAATTTGAATCTTGAATCTATGGGGTTTGGGTTGGTTTGGCATGCCTTTGACAATGTATTTTGCCATTTACGTGTGGACAGAGATATTTTTTGTTTTGTTTTTACAAAAATAGAAAATCACCATTTTCCAATAAGGTTACCCATAGACAGGGCCTAAAGCTGCTGCTACCAACTATGGCATATTTATGGCATATTATAACTGTGGCAACGTTACTTGAATTTGACCAAATCTTCTAACTGAATTTCTTACTTTTACAGATTTTATTACAGATAAATGAAGACATTGAATTCACAACATATCAGCAGATATATTTGCATTGTACAGATGTTTATATTCAACCAATATTTCAAACCAATATTTATTTTAGGTGATACTGGAACACTATGGCAAAATGCATTCATTTATAAGAAATCAGCACAAATGCTTGCCAAAATTACCAAACATCAGCACTAGCCTAAAATTTCCACATTCGTAAAATGTCTGATGTCCCATTTTGTCCCTTTTGTGTAAATATACAGATTTAGAATTTTAAGATTTATAGGTATCTATTTTAAATATATGTAAAGGTATTTTTATTTTTGTTAAATGTACTTTTTAATGTATATTTGAGTGTATTCCTTTGTATATCTGTACATATTTGATTTATTTATGGCAGAACTGAATATAAGCTGACTTTACAATATTCATCATTCCTTATAAACACTCATAAGACACATGGAGCTTCACTGAGGGGGTGGAGGTTTGTGTTGGAGAAGTGACATCTGGTTCCATTCATCACCATTGTAAAAATGTTGGCGTTTTTACATTGAACAATTTAACACCAAATCTAATCTGAACGGCTTTGTTTTACTTCACAAACATTAAATTATGCAAAATTAAGTGCTACAGTCAGCAGCCAGTGATCACATTCATTTGGCTTATTCTTCAGATCAGACATCTGCAACGTTTAATAAATTCAAGCTCGGACATACAGCACCAGTCAAATGTGTGGACTGAACGTATGAATTTATTTGTCTAATATTGAAAACCTTTGTATCTAACGCTTAATGTCTAAAACATTGGAGGAAGCACTTGGGAGGAAATGCAAGCATGGGGAGAGCTTCTGCAGTCCACATATTGGGATCGAACCCAGGATCTTCCTGCTGTGATGTGACAAAACTAACTACTGCACTACCATGATGCCATGACTGCGTTTTACATTTAGTTTTAAAATTTTACATACCAAAACTTTATTAGGCATAAGTCATCTAGAAGCAAACTCTCAGTGATGAAAGTTTGATGGCTCTCAAATCTTCAGGAGCATTTATCGTCAGTTTTTGGGACTTATATATATATATATATATAAATAATAAAAATCAAAGGAACATAATAATAATATACAGTATATTATATATATAATATACTGTATATTATTATTATTATTATTAGTAGTAGTATTATTACGTTCCTTTGATCTAATGATGAGCAGCAGTTATTAGATCTGTGGTTTGTCTTCGTATAGGGAGCTTCTAATGAAGAACCTCTCACACTTGGGGAAATCTAGGGAACTTGGGTAACATGAGTCATGGAAATCTCAGTTTAGGCATTTCATCATTTTTACTACCATTAAGGATGAATCAGTGTTGGATTTTGGTCGATGTTCAATTGTTTTTACAATTGCCAATGCAGAAACAGAAAACATTTAAAAAATGTTGGCACTACATTAGAAAATAATTATTAAAGAATAGAATTACCGTATATCCTTTAATAATAGCCTACCTCTTATTGATGTCCGTTTCCAATAAATGCCGGGTTTAAAGAGATGCCGCGACAAATAGACACCCCTCCCTTTACTGTCTACCTCCGGGTTTTAACAGAATTTAATCCCTAAGAAACGATTTAAAACAAACCTCTGATTTCAGAAAACAGTTATTTGAGTGTAATGCATGTAATTACTCATTTCTGTAGCGATATCTGAGGGTTTTTGACGGATTATTACAACATTTCCTAAATGCTTTACTGTAATATGAGATGTTCCTGTTGACGGCTGTTAATAAAGCACAGTGCTCTTCAGTAAAGCCTCTGCAGCGTCATTACATGCACGAGTTACGTCATAATTCTAGTTACGTCACACTCAGAGAAACTGAACCCTGATGTAATATTGAAACTGAGCTCTGCCGACTTAACCTGAAGAATTCATCCCAAAAAAGATATACGTTTGATGATCATAACCGAGACAGTGCCTTTGCCGAGTCAGGCTCTGATGCAAATCACATGGTAAATGAGCATATGATGCAAATCGCTGGCTCCTTGATGCATGAGTTTGAAAGCGATGTGGTTCACAGAGAGCAGAAGCCGACAGGAGAAACAGAAACTTATTGCTGTATTCGGTGCTAAACCCCTCCCACAATAACAGCCAATCACAGACAAGTGTCACCGTCGAACAGATAGAGGGATGATTTTAGTCGTGATGTTTTATCCTCTGTCAAAATAAATGAGAAGAAGCTGCAGGACATTTTGTGGCCATATATACCATCACCATTCCGTCTGTGGAGAGGAGAATAATAGCCTAAGGAACTGCAGATGCCTCTTAACATTGAACTCCTGATTTTATTTATTCATAATTTTCTTCTCTTTTTATCACTCTCCGGTGTCGACCAGAGGAGGATGGGTTCCCCTTCTGAGCCTTGGTTCCTCTCAAGGCTTCTTCCTATAATTAGGGAGTTTTTCTTGCCACTGTAGCTTTGGCTCATTGGGGCTCGGACCCGTATTCTATAAACTCTGTAAAGCTGCTCTGTGACAACGGCAGTTGTAAAAAGCGCTGTATAAATAAAATTGACTTGACTTGACTTGAAAGGCATATAAAGTGAATTTTTTCCACATTGTGTAGGCCCAAATAGAAAAACTTCAAGAACTTCAATTACAGGTTTAGGGGAGCTCTTGCAATAGCTGATCATCAATGCAAATCAAGTCAATTCAAGTCCATTTTATTTGTACAGGGCTTTTGAGTTGCTGTTCCCTGAATCATGCTAACTATCTGTTCTAGAGAGGCACGAGACATTAAAGGTTAGGTCAGGGAGTCAATCCCTCTGATCCGCAGTGCCCGCACATGCCCTGGAGACGCTAACCTCCTTCAACAGGATCTCAGCTCAAGAGCAAGGTCAAGCTTAGACATCACGTCAGTTTCATCCACAGGACACCTCGCAGCAGAGAATTTGGATCTTTTGAGTTCATTCTGGGTGACAGTGTGGAACAGCAGTAAACATAGCTGTGTCATTAAGGAAGCAATGTCTTTCAGCTGCCTACATGCGGAACGAGGCATGTCATCACAAAATAATAAGACCACTTTTCTTTTCCAGGCTTGTGCAGATGGTGAGGAGACACAGAACCCTTTTTTCATAACTGAGGGCATTTTTTTGGGCATTTATTTATTTATTTATTTATTAATTTTAAACAGCTGCAATCAATAGTTGACAAAGTTGATAAAATGCTGAATACCAAGAAACAACAAAAAATTAAAAACAAGAGTATATTCCAAGCTTGTCAGTGGTCAGTGTTTATTCTGATAGACTTCAATATACAGTAAAACAGAAATAAATGGGAGTGGTGTAGTCCAGGTCACTCTGCATGTTTAATATCTATGGCTTTGTTCCTACCTGGAATTACCATGTGACTACCATGTGACTTGTCTTATCTTTTACCTTGACATTTACATTTACATTTACATTTACAGCATTTGGCAGACGCTCTTATCCAGAGCGACGTACATGGTGAGCAGTTGGGGGTTAGGTGCCTTACTCAAGGGCACTTCAGCTGCTGTCTGGTTCCGAGAATCGAACCTGCAACCCTTCGGTCACAAACCCACTTCTCTAACCATTGGGCTATGGCTGCCCCACAGATGCAATGTGAACAAGCCAAGTGAATCAAATTAAATGACTAAAGACTTTTTAAAGTCAAAAATACCTTCAAGAAACTCACAACTGGAATCACATAATGGCAAAGATTATCTTACTTACATTTTCTGATCTACTTCAAAACACTGCAACAGTACCAGTGTTTTGTTTGGCCCAATGTAGGCCAAATCTAATATAATATAAATGGCCATTATAGTACAGGGGGTCCTCGACTTATGGTGTACTGTACTCGAAAATTTGTAGCTATGACAGTGGCCCAAACCCCCTTTTTTTTGTGTGTGTTTTTTGCTAATGGTGTGAAAGTGAAAGAACCTTTATTAAAACACTCAAAAATGAAATACAGAGCCTCAGGTGGATGAATGTTTCTCTGGTGGACTGACAGACGAATGGCCCCAGGGCAAAACACTGTAGACGCTTATGCAGGGGGTTTCGACACACAATGACGAACGGAACCCCAGCGTAAGTCGGGGACCCCCTGTATATGCTCATCTGTCAAAGTTATTTATGTATTTTTGTATTTTTTTACCCGCCACCAGTCGGAGGACGATTTTGTTTTTTCGGGGGGTTTTTCCTTGCTTTTTTTTATTATTTCCAAATTTAAGTATAAAAATACAATAAACACACTTGCTGAGAAAATCAATACAGGAAGGGGGAGGGGAAAAGAAAATAGAAGAAAAAGAGAGAAGAGAAAAAAAGAAGAGAAGAAAAAAAGAATAGAGAGAAGAACTCTGCATCCACACCTGAGGACAAATATACAAAACAGAACACCCGACAGCAAGTTAATAATGGAAAAAGGACATGGCTCTCCATCTAGATAACCAGCTATACTGCCTATGCTGCAGTATAAAAAAAAAGTTTGAAAGCAATATTGTCCAATAATATTTCCATGCAAGACAAGTAAGTAATTGTATATGTATTATTTCATTTTAAAAGACAATTGGTTACATTACTAGTTTTACTAGTTAGCAAACATATTCACTTTTTCAAATGTAGGCTACATAATGCTAAGTGGTAAATTAGTGGATTAGAAAATACAATTACAGTCTTTATGTGCTCTGATATTAGCTTAAGTGTAATAAAACATAACTTCATATTCTAATAATTATGACTGCCACTGCCACTGCCACTCACTGGTGGAATGAGCTTCCCAGACACATCAGAACTGCGGAGACTCTCTCTACCTTCAAGAAACACCTCAAGACT
>JBBIGC010000082.1:7378946-7393508 GCA_037576955.1 Lepidarchus adonis | reverse complement strand
TGTGTCGTTATCTCCTTTGTTTGACGTCAGGGTGTGTGTCGTTGTCTCCTTTGTTTGACACCAGGGTGTGTGTCGTTGTCTCCTTTGTTTGACACCAGGGTGTGTGTCGTTATCTCCTTTGTTTGACGTCAGGGTGTGTGTCGTTGTCTCCTTTGTTTGACACCAGGGTGTGTGTCGTTATCTCCCTTGAAGTCAGAGTGTGTGCTTTTATCTTTTTGTTTGACCTGGGGGCGTGTGCTGTCAGGAACCAATGTTGAATACATGTGATTCTTGAGGTGCTGCCTAAGAAACCATCATTCTACTGAAACAAATATAGGCACAAGGGTTGGGGAGGACTCCAGAAAACCATCGTTATGTAATACAGTCTGTCATTTCACCACAAAAAAATCACAACTTGAAACTATTACGCATTAAGTAAACTATACATACACTCTATACAAAATATGTGATGAGTCCACATTTCCACATGTTTTTAGAAAAAAAATTACATTAAATTCTCCATGCCAAAGTTTGTCTACATTCAGTAAAAGGTGCAAGTGCCAACATCTGTGATGACATGGGTGAGTTGCATGTATAAAAAGGAACCACTCTAAGGTGTGTATTTGGGTTTTAGAGAGACATATGTTACCATCAAGGCCACATCTCTTCCAGACCGCATCCTGCATGTGTAACATGTAAAGCTGAGCAACTGAAGCATTATATCTACATATCGACTATATATACAATCAAACTCCAATCAGTCTCTTAAGTATCAAGAATATTATAAAGTTTAATGTAAAGGAAAGATGTCTTTCAGTCATCAAATTCTAATTTTGTGTATATTTACAGAATACACTAAGGTGGTCAATAAAAGATGTATTTTTGTCAGTAAAATTATATATATATTACAGATTTTCATTGCAATTTGGAAAATATCCTAAATATTCTGAAAACAGGGTTTACAGTTAAATATTTTTCTTATTCCTGACCTTATCATAGGATGAGTTCAACCCAGAGTGGCACTGCAACCGCCCAGGCCAGGATTCTGTCTTCACTCTATCTGGGCTTGTAGAATCTCCCTCCATCACTGAGCACAATGGTAGACTGGGCCTCTGTTAGCTAATGTAACATAATTGGCTGTCAGCATTCTTTGCCAATTGTGTTACACTGTCCAACAATGTTAGCACATTGAAATAACACATTGACGTTTTACATTAGTCAAAGAAAGTACCTGCTCACCTGCACCCTCCCAGTAGTGGTGATATCAAGTGAAAGGGGAAGTTCTAGCCAATGAGTGGAGTTGGAGACAATTATATTAGGCAGAAAATTGGAAATCATCCCATTTTTTATAAATAAAGTTACAAATAATCAGAAGGATTCTTTATATTCTGAAGCTGTATCACAAGTAAGAGACAAGGAAACAGGTTATGTTTTGATGTCTCACTAATTTTGGTAAAAAAAAGTCACGGTTCATTTCAGCCCTCATTTGGGCAGGAACAGATTCCATGGACTGTATATTGATGGTTTGCAATGATTCTATGAAGAATAAATACATCCTTCTTAAATAATTTTTTTTTTACCAATCTTCATTTCATGACAAATTTCCAAATTCATTTTTTAAGGAAAAATGAAATATTTTACAGGAAACCTTCATTTGGAGTCATTATCTGTCTGATTTAAATGTGTTTGTAACAAAAATAATCAAATTTGAAGTCGTCTCAAAAATGCATAAAAAGGTAAAGGTATAGCCTTTTGTATTTTGCAATTTTGGTGAAAAAAATCTCGGGTTAATTTCAGGCCCCATTTGGGCAGGAACAGATTCCATGGACTGTATTTTGAAGGTTTGCAATGATTCTATGAAGAATAAATACATTCTTCTTAAAGAAAAGGGATTTTTTTTACCAATCCTCATTTCATGACAAATTTCCAAATTCATTTTTAAGGAAAAATAAAATATTTTACAGGAAATATTCATTTGGAGTCATAATCTGTCTGATTTAAATGTGTTTGTAACAAAAATAATCAAATTCGAGGACGTACCAAAAATGCATAAAAAGGTAAAGGTATAGCCTTTTGTATTTTTGCAATTTTGAGTCTTTATATTCTGAAACTATCACAAGTAAGAGACAAGGAAACAGGTTATGTGTTGGCAGTTTATTTATGGCTGTAATTTTCTGTGTAAGCACATTAATGACGTTCACTAAAAAGAGGTAGGCAGTGCTATAGGTTGAAAAGTACTGGGATACATTTTTTCAGTGAGGTCCCATTGGTGAGCAGTTTACCAAACCCAAACCATTTCAGATCATTATCCTTATTTTCCTGCAGAGATGGAGATGCACCCATATCGGCTGCATCCAGTTCCACTCACTGTAAAGGGATCATTTGAAGTGGACATCCTGTTCAAATCATAGGCCTGAAACATGAGCCCTTTTCTGGTGGCACTTTCCTAGAATATACATGCTGACTCTATTTCTTACTTGGCACCGCATATTGACTCCCACACTACCACCTTTTATTATACAATCACTGTCAGTTATACTGTGGCTTTAGAAGCCACAAAGCATGAACAAATAAATAAAAAAATTGTATTTATCACACTTTTTTTACTTCAGCCATACAGGCATTCATGAGTTCCTGCTGGAATGGGTTCCCCCTCTCTCACCACAGCTGTAATAATACCTTTTGGTCTGAACCCAAAAATAGACCCAACACCCAGTGGAGAACACTGACTAATTATGTCAGTTAGCAGAAGCTTATGTTGGCTAGCATAATGTTGAATAATGGGGGGAGGGAGGGCCACACTGCTCAGCCAAAGAGAAAAAATCCAATTGTACTTTCTTGGACTCCTAGCCAAAAATGCCTGTTACACCACTGGGAATCAAACTCACAATGGCCAGCACTTAGATAGTTGCCCCAATTAGCATGTAGCTTAAAATGGTTTATATGAAACATAATCACATAGAGAGTTTAAAGTAGGGAGAAAAATGCGGTGTAAAATATTTTATGTAAACCCAATGCAACCCAACAGGTGCTGACAAATATTTTGTTAGATTTTATTGTATATAGTATTGCAGTCCTGTTGGACAAGCTGTAGCTCTCTGCGATGGACAAAAATTAAGATTTTCTAATACACAAGCCCAATTAAAATGACAAAGTAAAAAAACACTTTTTAATAAAAACTTAAAGGCATGTGCATAACAAAGCGGTGGTAATGGATCTGAGAATAGGGTGGGCAGGAAATAAGGGGGTAGTTCCTTACGAGAACATTTCTTTCAGGATATTTAGTGTTAATATAAACTTTTACTTTACAGTTCACAATTCATAATTCCTGTTGATAGAATACATAAGTGATTGTTGCCTTAAAGAAACCAGAAAGGGTTGAAGTTGAGAAATAAAGCAATGGAGTATTTGCACTTTACCTGCACCTAAGGTTTAGGCTTACAGTTTGGGCTTTTGACAGGTCAGGCCAATTATACACCTGGATAGGACGTTGTGAAGGTTAGATTACCTCAGCAAATGAAAGTATTAGCATCACCATGGTACCTGGAGATGGGCCAAACTTCCTTGGCAAACTTCATGAGCAGAACTTCTAACTGGCTAGCAAGAATACAGCTAATTACAAAAGAAGTGGATAAAAATGGAAAAAACAAAACAGCTAAAGGAATATATAACAGTATATTTACAGTATATTAATATCGCTTGGCCGTTCTAAAACCTTAATGTATGATTTTTATTTATTTGCTGGATTGAACATATTGAAAGTTAAATAAAAATGTCTGGACACTCTTCCAGTCAATCCACGATTAAGGTCTCAGAGCTAATTTAACTCAAACTTTAATCCAAATCAGGTAACAATCCGGTCAGAGCACATTAAGTGATGTGTTGAAGTTGTCATTTGCTGATTTCCAAATAAAACAAACATGAAAAATAAATCATCCAACGACCAAATCTCAAATCCATTTTGGGTTATGGGGAAGCTGGAGCCGAACCCATGGGCTAGGGCAGGGTTCATCCCGGACAGGAGCCCAACCTGTCACAGGGCAACACAGTGATACTCACACCTATGAGTAATTTAGAGTAGCCAGTCAATCTAAACCACAAGGAGAAAAAACGGAGAACCTGGGGAAAACCCACTGAAGGAGGGAGCGTCTACACTCCACACAGAAAGACTCCTGCGGCCAAACTGGGCACTGAACCCAGGGCCGACTTGCTGTGAGGTGCCACCACTGTGAAAATGCATTTCAAACACAGTCTTGCTCTAAAAGCTCCACCACAGAAAGTAATTACATGAGATGGTTATGAAGACTATATGCAGGACCTGGTTCTATTCACCAAACTCACATTATTCACTCACTCCACCATTGAATTCTGCATCGAAAATCTGGTGAAGCTTCTCTTTTGCACTTTGCGAGGACCCAAAAACTGAAATAAATGCAGACGAATCCACCTACAGTACCTCCTAAAAACACCACCTGCCATATGTCGGAGTGGGCGTCATTGGAACAAAACTTTTATTTAGCTTGTTTTTTTTGGCATGCGAGGTTTAACCAGTGAGTTGCATCAGTCTGCAAACTGAAGTTGCAAATGCAATTTGGGTTTTTTGGGTTTTTTTTTCATCTGGGTGCTTCAGGGTTCACAGTGCAAAAGCTGGTAACTCCACCCTGAAGATCTATATTCAAAACTATGTGACACTGGCATGAAAACTGACATTAACCTACATAAACATTTATAAAGAGTTATAAATTACAGCAAGGAGGTTGTGCTTATGTCTGCTTTAGTCAGTTTTACAATCATTTCTCCTCTGAAACTGGGGTTTGTCAGTGTATTATGGGCGAGTGTTTTGTGCTGTCGCTTCTCAGCAAGAAGGTCTTGGGTTCAATCCCTGAGTTTGCGGCCAAATGGTTGTGGGTTCAATTCCAGGAGAAAGACAGCAGGCTGAACCCAAACCCTTACTACTCACTCTGTTTAAAAGCATCTGCCTAATGCTGTAAATATAGTTTATGGCGATTGTCAGTGTGAACACACCCCATCGAACAAAGTGCACCACAACGAAATGTGACTTTAAACCCATCCATATATGGAGGAAGAGGCAGGGCTGTTGTGTAGTGCAACATTACCTTCTTCTGTGGTACTTGGGCCAGGATTTGAATCTGCAACCTTCTGATCACAAGAGCAAGAACCTAAACACTTTGCAACCACTGTTCTACCAAAGATGTTCACTCCCAGCTTCAAACCAGGGACGTTTCCTGTGTGAGGCATCCAGGATAACTATTATACTATGGAAACTCTTCACCACTGGTTTAGCCTCACAATGTGTGAGGCCCAAAAGGTTTGGGGTGCCCTCTACTGGCTACAAGGGATTTACTGAAAAAAACACTAAATGAACATGTCTACATTGACAACATTAACCTAAAGCAGCTCTGAAACAATTCTCCTGGTGTCTAAATGTGAAAGAAACAGTGCTGGGTCACTCATGATTGTGCTAAAAGTGCTAAAAGGCTAAAGCTGAGGCAATCACCTAGACTAAGATTAGCAGACTTTCCAACTAACCAACATGGCGGATCGTCTCCCAATCACACAGGCTGACTACAATGGGGAACCAGTAGGACCATCCGACCCACTCAGAGAGCATGGTCTTTGCGCTCTCTTGAACCTACGACCATCCAATGAGAGGGCCAGTGCTGCATCACCTTTTAACAGCTACACCTGGTGCTTTAAAGGGTTTTTGCTTAAAAATAGAGAATTTGCTGTGGGGCTGTAGAGCATTTTACTTTAACCGTGACAAAAAAAAGCTACTCAATTATGACACTAGCCTTGCATTTCAGATTTACATCACACGTTTAAGTTAAACCCATTAAAAAGCTCTGAAATGTTATAAAGTCTATAGTCTAGGTTGTTTCATATTTGACCTCTATTTGCCACAGGTATATCTAATAGTTGGGTACATTTACAGAGTATTTCTGGAAAAACAATATGATTTTCTCTATTTCAATTGCACAGTCCATTTCTACTTGTATTAAACTATATGGTTCAAATCTACATATCATTTCTGCAAATCTTTCTTTTTTCCATTTACAGTAGATGCTGGATGTTCTGGGAATCAAAGCCACAACCTTAGGTCATGGAGGCCACTGCTTTCGTTAGCTAGTTGTCATTCCACAGCTGGAGTGTTTTCAGAGGTACATTTCACTAACCGCGTGTGTGTGTGAGACACACCCGCTTGAATCTGAAATGTAATTTTCCATGTTGTGCTCTGAAGTGCACTGCATAGCGTTTTATGTTTCCATCTTGTCTGTGAGGTTTAACTTTGGATGGACTGTCGGATGTAAAATCGTGTAAATATATCAAGTTTCTGAATGTGAAGACAGAATATATCATTAGTAAATAATTAGCCTGAATGGTTGTCAAGAGTTAGGCACTTTTCTTATCTTTTCTTTCTGCGTTTTGACTTTCCATCCACACGTACTCAGTTTGAAAATGCATTTTACGTATTGAGGATGAAAACAGGAGTTTTCAACAAAACTGTGCAACCCCCATCCCAACCCCTTCACCACCACCACCATTAAGGATCTGATTGGCCGTTGCTATATGGTTTAGGGTTATATCATCACCTGTTGCTTTAGCTTTTGATAGCTTTTTTTGCACTAATGTGGACAAATATTTGAATATGTGAATCTTTTATTTAAAACAAAATTGGAAAATACCCATGTGAACAAGCCTTTAGAACCTGTTAGAACATTTCATATCATATGCACAAACAATAAGTCAGTAGAGCATCTGTGTTAAGGTAATTAAAAGGGTTAATTGGCTAACGTTTGACTGGGGGCCCAGAAACACCAAATTTGGCCCCTGTAGGAAAATTCCAGGTGTGAAGTACTGTACTAGAAGTGGAGCTGATTTGTTTACTTAAGCATATGAACTGTCAGACTCAGACCCATACCATCACAGAGAAACTGGAGTGTATCTTCTAAGAAAACGTTAGGCCGCACTAATCCAGAGCTTAATCCATTAGCGCATCGCCGAACGGCGTTGGCCCGATTAGCATATTCATGATGCGCTGGTGATTATTGTTTGGGTAACCCCCTGTGTGGGCTAAATCTGATTTAAATCTATTTTCATGCTGCGAGAAGCAGGGGGAGCGGCACACAGCTGAGAACACTGGCATGGACCAGGCTCTGTTTGATAAGGACATTTGCTTAAGCAAGTTGCCTGTCAAAACAAATAGTACCCCCTCCCCCTCTCTTTCTCTGCCAATGACGCATGCTCTTTCTCTCTCTCTTGCTCCGTCTCTCTCTCTCTCGCCCGCTGAATATGTCTCCTCCTCAGCACACTAAAAAAAACCTCCTCAAAGCCAATTTGTAGGCTGAGGTTAAGTAAACACCTGTTTCCTGTAGAATCCCCCCAAGGCCCCGGTAGACAATTTACACCACTAACAAGCGCAAAATTACACCTGAGAGCTAGCACCAGCTTTGCCTTCACTTTCCTGAGCCCAAGAAGCAGCCCGAACAGCCAATTTGCGTGTCACCGCTCAGCCGCCGGGAGAGGAGGCGCTGGTCAGTTTAGCAAAGAGATGCTTGGGAACTGCAGGTATTAAAACGCTCATTGTGTGGGACAGATTTCTGCGGTCTGCACTCGCACATTTTTAGGACATTTTGTAAGGAATAGCAGAGAAAAGAAGAGTATCCTGCAGGACCAACATGACCCAGCTTGTTTTTTTAATTACATAGCAACATTCTCTTAGGATTATATACAGTATCATTTTAATTAGTTTAATTTAACAGGGAAATTTAAAGTGAAAGTGATTTTCTGTCATTGTGAACACACCACTGCACAAAATGACAAAATGTGTCCTCTGCATTTAACCCATAACACATTGAGCAGCAGGCAGCTATCAACAGTGCCCGGGGAGCAGTGAAGTGGGGACGGTACCTTGCTCAAGGGTTCATCAATGGTGCCTAGGCTGGGACTTGAACCTGCGACCTTCAGATCTCAGTCCTAACCACTAGGCCACCACTGCCCCTACATTGGAGGTGCTTGTTAATGATCTCAAGGCAGATGGGACCACAGTCACCAAGAAAACCATTGGTAACACACTACACTGTAATGGTTTAAAATACTGCAGTGCCCGCAAAGTTTCCCTGCTCAAGACGGCACATGTAAAGACCTGTCTGAGGTTAGTCAGTGAACCTGAATGATTCAGATCTATCTCTTTGGCCTCATATTAACTCGCTGTGTTTGGGGGAACACCAAAACCACCATCCCCATTGTCAAGCATGGAGGTGGAAACATTATGCTTTGGGGGTGTTTCTCTGCTAAGGGCACAGGACAACTTCACCGCATCGAAGGCGGGAAGGATGGGCCCACATACCGTAAAAACTTTAGGGACAACCTCCTTCCCTCTGCCAGGACACTGAAAATGGGAGGTGTATGGGTCCCATCCATGACAATGACCCAAAGCATACAGCCAAGGCAACAAAGGAGTGGCTCAAGAAGAAGCGCATTAAGGTCATGGAGTACAAACTTACAAGGGGGCCTCCACTGTACAGTATGTGTGAGGCGTTTTAGGGCTCATGCTGGTGTAGTGGTTAGCACTGTCGCCTCACAGCATGAAGGTCCTGGGTTTGGTTCAGTTCTGTTCGGAGTGTATAAACTCCCTCTCGTCTGTGCCAACATAATTGTTTAGGGAAAGGAAATTTTCAAAGTATGTCAATGGGCTTATTCTTCAGTTGTGGTCATTTTTTAAATATTAAATACTAACAATATTATGCAACAAAAACACAATTCATTTTAACATAAAAATATTAATGTATCCCATAGAATTAAACAGGCATTTTCATTAAGGCTGATCTGATGTAAATGTTCTTAAAATAAAATCTTCAAAACATTTCAAGTGCTCATTATTATTTTTATTATAGTATGTAACACACTAAAAGGCCAGAGAAACACAGACAGATATACAAATCTGTGTTTGTGTGTAGGCATGCGTGCAGGCATGCGTGCATGATTGTATATATTTTTGTCGCTGATCCGATGACCCCGTCTATACGTTGCTGCATGGCTCCTATATGGAGCTGTGTTGGGAACAGTGTGTGGAGATCATGCAGCACCGCACCGGAAAGGACACTGGAATCTGATTTGTTCACGCTCGAATGGCTGTAAATGAACTCACCCTATGATATTAGTCCAGGATGTCAGAGGTTGCGAGCATGCTCCCCTGGTGCTCTCTCTCCATGGCTGAGTTTAGGCTCAGTGTTGCATGGCTCTATAATAAAGCTCTGTTCCACTAAGCTCACCGTAATACACTGCATATGATAATGTGTGTTATGCCGGCAGTGAGGCTGTGCAAGTCGCCGGTGTAACCTAAACCCATCCTCCACAAAAATAATGAAGCACTGGTAACTGCCATTAAACTTCTCAATACATCTAACATCTACCAGCATAGCGAGCGCAGTGTTGGACTTGGTTCCCCTTCTTTTGTTTTAAATTGCTAAAGTTCAGAAGGTTGGACCAGTTTCAAGTCCGGAGTTTGTTATTGCTATCAGATGTCAACCAGAGGAGTCCTGGTTCCTTCCATGTTTTGTTGTTCGCTCAACAGTGGCTTGGATCCGGATTCCCTAAAACTTTTTTGTTGCAAAAAAACTGAATTGGAAATTCTCCACCATGTAGGAAGCCATCAACATTTTCTCTGAACATTATACCCCCCCCAATCCAGAAACCACACATATAGTTTCCATTTTCAACTCATTGTTATAAGGTTGATTGTTATTACTCACTAATCAGATGGAGTTATTCTACAGAGCATTCTATGAAGGGCATTCTGTTTATTGCTAGAATTGGATCTTGCTTCAGACACTAATGTTTCACCTCAAAATATCATTACCGCGGAGTGGAGACGGTTCTGCAATTAGCTTCACCTCCATGTCTGAACTAAAACATTTCACGTATGAGAGGAACACATATGCCATCTTGCATTGGCTGATGCTCAATTCTGCTTCTGAAAATGAATTTAGTACTCAGTATAACCTAAAGAAATGACTTCTGGCCACTATATGGCTTTGGCCACTTGTGTATCAGGGTAAGTCCTTCAGTTCAGGTCCTAAATGCCTAACCAATGGGATCGCTCGCTTGACTATGTTCTTAAATCCCCCAAAGGAAAAGTGCATGAGTCGACAAATTGCTGTTGGTTTGTATTCAAGAAAAGTTGAGTATTAGGCCATCTGCTGGGAAAAGAACCTGATTCTGAGTCGAACGCACAAATAAATCATTTTTAGCGTTCGTTCGCAGCTCTATGCACTTTCCAGAAAGCTGATCTGTCACCGGCTGCATTTTTCGTCATTTTTTGCGAATATTTTCTTGTTGCTTCACTGGGAGAATATTAGGCTGTATCTCAGCGAGTCGATGACAAATGTGCTCACTGTGAGAACGCTGCACTTAAGGCAGCGAGAGATAAGGCCTGATGATAAACAAAAGCACACGGAAAAACCTCCTCCTTCTGCCAAGTGCAGGTGTACCGTTCTCACCAGAGCAAAGGCCGACGACTTTTCTCGTTTAACCTTGCGGTGTCGACTGCCAAGCGCATTATGCATAAAATTACAAAGTGCCCACGTGAAAAATAATGCGAGGTAGGTGCCATACAAGTGGTTGTATTTGATGTTGTATAAGCTGTTGTGTAATCAAATAAGTTGTTTGTTTATGTACTTTTACTAGTAGAAAAAAAACCAACAACGACGGAGAGGCAAACGGTTCAGATGGCTTTGTTTGCATTTAGTGCAGACGAATTTAAATACGGCATTAATTTGTGCTCCTGCTCAATTAAAAACACCGAACCTCATGCACCCCACCCCACCACCACCCCCGTCTACCCTCACAGCGATATATTTGGATCTGACCCAAGAAAAACACCACTGAGAAAACAGGAGAGAGAGAGAGAGAGAGAGAGAGACATTGCCAATTCTGGGTTATAATAAAACAAAGGCGACTCGGTGAACAAACACAGCTTAATTTGACTCAACATTGCATGGAACATATGTCCACACAAACACGATGACTAATAGAATAATTCAGGCTTCAGTTTCCCTCCTTTTCCCCATCCAATTCTCCTTTTTAACCCTTAGGAGACTGGAAGAGCCTTTTACTACACTTTTGCTGTACCGTATTTCCCCAACGATTGGCTTATACACTGATTTTGTAAACCTGGTATTGGGTACAGCTTGTTTAAATGTGAAGGCCTATCTATAAACTTGAACACATTTTCTAAAAGTATAATTCAGTACAAAAAAGACGACATCCCCAAATGATTAGTTGAATCTAAATGTACTGTTTACTGCAGCAATGAACAGTTTGAAAAGCAACGCAAAGCAAAGATAGATCAGTGATGAGTCAGTATAAAACGAGGAACATGTAAAGCATCATTGCTTATATTACCTTTCTCGTGCTCGGCACACATCCATGCTCGGAGGCCCACCACCTCGGCTGAGTGGCTGAGTGGCAGCGTCATTTAGGGTAAATCTCCAACTTTAATGCACTTCGGCCAGAGCAGAGACTCACTCAGAGGCAGAATTCTGTTTTGGGACCCGTGACTTTATTTATTTATTTATTTCTGTTTTCCCTTAGCACAGAGCTTTTCCATTTGCAAACTGCTCCAACGTGCGCTGCTATCCCAGGCTCTCCGCTAAATCTCGACTAAAAAACAGCGCTCTTTAAACTCAATTTCCACACTACCCACCTTTTCTCCACTCCACACACAACACAGTCCATAACACATTGCTCCCCCCACAAAACACCACTGGAAACCGAAAACAAACAAATTGCCAGAATTAGCATCGGTTAGCAGTTAGCCTAGCCTTCATGGTAGTCGATGCACCAGAGTTGATTCCGTCTAAATGCAGCATAGAATTTGCTTTACTAAGTATAACCTCACTCTGTTGGATCTGTTGTTCTATCTAGTCGACATCTCTTGAAACTGAAACTGTTTCATTTTCTGCTGCTTCTTGATGTCCTCCAGTGTCAACCAGAAGAGGATGGGTTCCCCTTTTAAACCTTAATTCCTCTCAAGGTTCTTCCTTCAGCAGAGGGACTTCTTCCTCACCTCTGACGCCCTTGGCTTTCTCATTAGCGGCTCAGATTCTGTAAAGCTGCTTTGTGACAATATCAGTGTGAAATGCACCATAGAAATACAAAAATAAAGTTTTACTTGATAAGAGAGTGGCAAATTTGGGTTTTGGATATGCAGGGTTAGGTTCTAGCTCCACCCTCCCCTTCCTGACCGCATTAATGTACGCAGTTATCATGATGTACAGGAAGAAGGCAATAGGGTGTGCAGTTTATCAAGTTTATCATAAGGAAAGCAAATCCTGAGTACAAACCAAAAATAAATGCAACAGCAAAGACTAACTGGAACACATGAGCTTGTATAGTAACTCAGCATTGAAAACAAAAGGGTATACAGTATATAACAGAGACGAGACAGGAGAGAAAAAACACTAAGACACAGCACTGAACATCTGTGTACAGGTGGAGGCATGGAAACAGGCGAGGAGCGACACAAGGAAAGCAGTTGGCGAATTGTCTGCCTGGGCCGCTGCACTGAATGTAATGAATGATGGCTTTAATGCCACCTTCAGTTTCCAGCTGAAAAGAGAGGGAACTTCTACAATAACCATGTGAGAACGACGGAAGAGGCTTCACAGCCCAAGTTGTTTGATAAAAACTGGGGGCAGGAACGTAGAGCAACAACAGATATTCTAGCTTCAAGATGTTTCTAATAAAGTGCCCAGTGATTATATGAGGAATAAATCTAATTATTGAGATTTATTTTAATATGGCAATAAACTGTAAATGTTAGAGGCTGAGACATTTATTAAGAAAGTATTTATTAGAAAACTCACTGATCTCTGTAGGTCAAAGGATTTTAAAGCATATGGCAGGATGTGCTACTTAAAGAAATCCATAAATTTGGCTTTTTAAAACAAACTGATTGCAGGAGCTATAAGCACAGTTACCTCTGTAAAGGACTGACCTTGCCATTGGGCTGAGTAATAAATAATGAACATAAGTTTGTCATTTTCTGAAATTGTAATGAATTTTAATGATTTCTACTGCTACTTTCCAGTAAAGGAAGAAAAATACCCACTCAGTATGACCATAATACAGCTGTGAGATTTCAGCATATTTATCTTCACTGAGCTTCAATAATGCCTTTATATGAAGCAAGGCCATAAAAATAATATATAGCAGGGGGTCTAGGTATGTTCAAAAAGGTATATTAAAAAGGAGACACAACTACACATCAATGCCTAACCAGTAACCCGCTCCCAGTCAATGTAAAATGTCCAAGCATTTTATTTTTAATTTAATCTTCTTTTCTCATAATTCAGCACCAGTCAATAGAACAATTTGGTTCAAAAAATCAAAATTGGGATTTTATTGCCCCGCATATGGACCAAACACACTGGGTAGTAAATGGTACATTATGAACTTTTATTTATAGGTAAACTAACTGGATTAATGTACAACTGAAAACTGTAAAACTAAAAACAAGTAATAGAAAGAAACAAAAATGTCAAACATTGCAAGAAAAAGTTTGACATTTTAAAATTATTTGACAAAGCAAAAATGGACATTTTCAATCAGTGACGTTCAGTTACTCGGGACAATGCATTGCAAACTTTTTACAAAATAATTTCTTGTATTTTGTGCAAAATGGCAATGGAAACTTAACCTTTGTCATTTTACATCAATCTAAAAAAAAATAAAAACTTTTCGGCAAATTTTCGAAAATTTCTATGAAATTATTCTTTAATGATAAGGGGTGTCATTTTTTAAGGCAGAGTTGATTTTGTACAAGGCCCGTGTAGGCTGCGTAGCTGCCTTATAATACGCTTGGTGGTCCATTTAATATTCATCTGCGGATGTGGAGCGATTTATCTCTGTAAATTCAGTGTATTAATCAGCAGGTCCTTCACCTGCACCCCCTCACACCCCGAGGACTGGAACTGAAATATGACTGCTCACAGCTTTGGCCTGCTTATTTATTTATTATTATTTTAATGAATAGTGTTGCTTAATTAACAATCGACTGAAGGAAGTAAGATCCTATTGATCCCCTGGAAATGCCATATCACATAATAAGTACCTTTTCATAGTTATTGTTATTAATTCATTATTTTTTTAATTTATTTGTTATAGACAGTGTTCAGAGTTTACGCTCGCCCTGTGTGCTGATATGGTCTGGGATCACATTTGTTGTAGTGAAACTGTAACATGTCCTGATAAACCCTTAACAAAGATGTCACAGGAACATATATCTGGAAGAGACGATGAAGAGCTCCATAGTAACTTTGCATTAGCATCCATGGTTTTGCTCTAGGAAAAGAGATGCTA
This sequence comes from Lepidarchus adonis, assembly GCA_037576955.1. NCBI lineage: Eukaryota > Metazoa > Chordata > Actinopteri > Characiformes > Lepidarchidae > Lepidarchus > Lepidarchus adonis. The sequence goes on along the minus strand of JBBIGC010000082.1, from coordinate 7,379,147 downwards.
ATAGCAATATCTCCCGCTGTACAGCTGGGTGTGTAAAACAATGAAGCTCTGCTGCAGCGTTACGACCCACACTGCTACATTGTGTTCAGTAATTCTGAGAGTCTGACTGCGTAGTTAAACTACAGCCCACAGTGTTACAGTACATGCTGTAATTCTGAGAATCTGGCTGTGTGTAGTTAAACTATGGCCCACAGTGTTACA
>JBBIGC010000082.1:7329446-7360891 GCA_037576955.1 Lepidarchus adonis | reverse complement strand
CGTCTTCCTGAAATGCGCTAACAACGATCAGAGTAACGTCCTCCTCTGCCCCTCACACGCTCTGGTCGCTATGGTAATGTGTAAACTTTCCTTTCAGAATAAGTTTTCAGTGCTGTTGTGGTGATCTCAGGGTTTTCTGCAATAACTTTTATTCAGAATACCGGCAAAGTTGATGAATCTAACATATTTAGATGCTACGGATTGAGATTGTATTTTTTTTTAAAAGTTGTAATTTTTGCATAGCCAGGTACTGGCCCACGGCCCGATTCGAAATGCTCCACGACCCGGTAGCGGTCCGCGGCCCGGTGGTTGGGAACCACTGCTGTAGGGGACTTCAGTCTGCTGGCTGGTTCTGGGGAATAGAACCTATAATCAGAAACCCACTTTTCTACCCATTATGCCTTGGCTGCCCCTCACACAAAGAGACAGAAATGTGTTTTCAGAGCAACAGTGCGCAAGTTTGGCGATAAACAGTGGATCATTTAAAGTGCAGAGAGATACTTGTGGGCATCCATGGCCGTATGGTTAGGACCATGCGCAAATGGTAGGTTGCAGGTTCAAGTCCCATTCTGCCTGATGATATTAAGTGTTTTAGCTTTAAGTCTAAACTTAATGCGTTTTTATTTACACAAGCTTTTTTAAACTCTTAATTTTGCGTTTTACACTTTTCCAATTTAACCCTGTAAATCGGTCAATATGTTGTATTGTTTTGTACAGCACTTTGGACAGCGATTGCTGTAGAAAATGTGCTTTATAAATAAAAAAATTACTTTTGCTTTACTGTTTCCTATGTGATGGGTTAAATTCAGAGATTTCATTGCACTTGGGATGGACTGTGGTACCTTAACTCTTTAAATGTGCAAAAACGCCAAGACGCGAGTCTGAGGAGCTTCAACAGGAGCTTACTGCTTTTGCGTGTTCAGTGCACTCAGGGCTTCAGGTATGAAGCTGTTCTACAGTCTTGTGGAGCCAAAAGCTTTGATACCAGTAGCCACAAAAGAAAATCGTCCAGGTGAAACAGATCCTACACAATGTTCTTGGCTCTGTTGTAGCATTGGGTTTAGTAGATGTCTTCATTGGGGTAGAGGCGCACCAATGACTTCTCAGCTGCTCTCAGCTACTTCTACTACATTGTAATTTCCATGCAACACAGCAATGCAGCTAGTGAGCAGACTTTCCATGGAGCTCCTGTAGGATTTGATGAGGATTGTCTTTTTTATTTCCACCTTTGGAGGTGCAGTTGTGGGTCCGGGAAGGTCATCCCTAATGTGGACGCACTAGAATCAGGTGTTTTTGACCCTCTCTACAGCAGTGGTGATGGTAGGAAGTTGGTGAGAAATGCTGGTTTTCCTGAAGTCAAATATCATTGCTTTTGAGCTTTTATTGGAGAATCGTACAGATGGACTTCAAAGTACATTGCTCAAACTGGATTGATGTTAGATTCCCTTTAAATCTATAAAGCTTTTGAGTCTTCACAATGTAATAAATATTTCAATCTATTATCAACCAAAAAGCCAGAGTTGTCTTATGTTTTAGAAAGATCTTTAAGCTCATAAAGCATATATGGCCGATGGACCAGAAATCCATGGACTTTCGAATCCAGATGATGAGGTGGAACCTTCAGGAAGTGGTGGCCTAGTGGTTAGAAAATTGCCACTGGTTTTTGTTGAAGATAATTTTGTCACCACATTTTGCCACCACTGCTTTGAACCCTGACACCCACCCAACAAATATGGTCAGCACCTCCATCAGCTACAAATATAATTTTTACTCTAACACCCTTCAAACCAAACTGTTGGGTTTAGATTGGTATTCTATTGTTTGACACAAGGAAACCCTTCATCACATTTATGTTTAAGAGTTTATAGTAAATCCTATTGAGAATTTGTGGCAAGATGTTCTCCAACCAATCTGATTGAGCTGGAGCTACGTATGTGCAAAGAAGAATGGGCAAAAACTGCTATCTGTAGATGTGTAAAACTGGTTGAGAGATATTCCAAAACACTTACAGCTGTATTTTTTAAAAAAAAAAAACATATCTTTAACACCATCTATCATTTTCCTTCCACTTAATATTTCTGTTCTACTTTATGTTGGAATATCACATAAAATCCCAATAAAATACATTGAAGTTTATGGTTATAACATGACAACATGTGGTATGGATATTTTTCAAGGCACTGGATGTGATATTCTAAAGCCAGTTTTTACTAAATTTACAAAATCTTGAGTTTTGTCATTTATTATGGAGAGACCTTTATCTAGGAACATTATCTAACATCTCTTCACGTAGAAAAACTTGATGTAACCCTATCTAGCAATCCATTTGTTGGTCACAAAATGTACAAAAAGTTTAGTCAGATCACCATAAATTCTTGAGCCAACAATGTAAACTCAGACCATCTTCTTTTAAACAACTTGCACATTTGTGGACAAGCTTTAAAGCTATAAAGCTAAAGTGGGTGGAAATTGCTTTCCACTGGGTATAGAAAGTGTTTTTTTCTGCATGGTTAAGCTCCATGCACAACATCATCTACTCAACACAATATACATCTCCATCCAGACACTGGAGATGATACAGAAGACTGCAGCATCCTCAGGGCACTTACTAAGAGATGGTCACACAATCTGAGTCCCGGCCTGGCCATATCCCCCAACATATTAATTCTGCCATTGACCTAATCCACCTCAGCATGTACTAAATGTAGGGTATGCTGCCTCCTGCCCCAGGGATGAAGAAGAAGATGGAGAGAGAACGAGAAAGAGCGAGGGAGCTGGGGAGATGAATGGAGGGTTCTCCTCGCTCTCTGGCGCCTTCTTCTGCCACGCAGAGTTTGATTAATGGCTGCTCATGCCGGCTCATCAAGGGCCAGTAAAATATGAGGGCATAAGTCAGGCTTCATCTGGGCCGAGCTCTGGCAGGTGTTCAGCTCCTCCTTATCAGCCTGCAGCCTCTGTGGGCTCGGCTGGTGGGGAAGCGCATCCATCTCCCTCACTTTAATCCCCTAATTCGGTGCGGGGCATTGATCCATCACAATCGCTCTATCTTTGGGAGCAAAAGGCGGGAGGGTCTGGGGCGTGCTGGATGATCCGTCACCAGGAAGCCGCACTTGTCCGGATTTCGCCGCACCCTGGAAGTGGGGTGATGGCTTTGATCGCTTCACTCAGGCGAGGTGACAGATTAAATTATAGTTCCATTTGTGGTTTGAATAAACCTGTAATCTTTGTGTATGAAGGACTGTACCAGAGAGGAGGCGTTTCACTCCAGATGAGACATTTTCCATAACAATAATAAATAAATAACGCCCCAGGGTGGCACATTGGAGCTATGGCAAACAACAGGAAGGTCCTGGGTTCCATCCTCGGTTCGGTACAGGTGCCTTCCTGTGTTTGCATGAGCTTCCTCTGGGTGTTCTGGTTTCCAGCATTAACATTATAATCCACAGGAGCTCTTCTGTTCTAGCCATCATAATAAGGCCTCAGATCCTTATGCTCCTGCTTCCAGAACATCAACTTCAAGGACTGACTGTTCACTTGCTGCCTATTATATCCCAGCCAGGTGCCACAGTAATGAAATAACTACAGTCAAACCCTGTTATCTCGCCAAACCCGTGGTGTATGCATTTTTCTCCCTCTGTAGCTCACCAAACTTCGGGCCGTGTTAGCGGGGTAGTCTAGATGCTAATTCTATAGGTCAATTGCTGCTGCTGCTGTTGGTGGGTGGATGACATTAACGTACGATGGACCAATCACTAATGCAGCTTCAGTCTGGTTGGTGTCTGGACCAATCAACACAGAAAACCCAGCTATTGACTCATGGTTGGTTGGTCCTGTCCACACTCCACCTCCGCTAGTATGACCAGCTTCAATTCTGAGTTTGTATATTGGAGTTTGTGAATTAGACCCAACGAAAGTTGCATTCTCTAACTGGTGAACAAAAAAAGGAAATACTTATCTGTCATCCCAATAACTGTACAAAGACGCAGCAGGATAACGCTGGAGATTTTACTGTTCGATTTCATCAGCTAGTTGGCGACATTCTCTCAGCCAAAAGCTAAAATGGCGGAACGTCTCAAGTGAGTAAAAACGCTTGCCTCTGGGGAAGCATGCTGAGCATGAAGCAGTGCTGGAAATGTGTTTTTTGTTTGCTAGATCACAAAATGTGACCATTACCAATGCTGTTTTACATGAAAAACCAAACAGTTTGGAGTTGAACTAGAATTTTAACGATTTTCAGTATTCAGTACAGTTGGCTGTGTTGTTTCAAGGCCAGGCGCAGCGTAGCGAGTGAAGTCATTTGTGGTTAAAGTGCAAGGGTCTTCACTTTTTAACCAGTTTTGATAGCTTGCCAACACCGTCATTTGCCAAATTTAGGGCCCAGACCAATAGCAGTAAGCTAATGAGGTCTGACACTCAGTCTAACTTAGGGGACGTGTTATGGTGGAAAAGTGACATCAGTGCCTAAAATCTGTTTTGCGCTATTTACTAGTCCGTCTTATCTTTCTAATTCAGTCATAAAATGTTCATAGATACTCCATTATTTGGTCTTTAAAGGTTTTTATGGTTATGCATCTAATGCATATAATATATATCTGATATATTATATAATTTTTTAAAATTCATTTAAAGTGAACTTCAGCCTTCAAATGTCACTAAATAAAAGTGTTACTCAACCCTGGTTAAAGATTTAATTTTTTACCCCAAGCAATCCAAAACTACAGCCTTAGAGCAAGAGATACACATGTAAACAAGTGTTTGATAGACAGCTTTTCATCAAGCATTAATTGTGGAGAGTGTTCTAATGGGTTTTCTCACCATCTACTAGATTTTACTCTCTAAACTGTGTGGCTCAGCTTTGATCCGTTTGGAATCATCTGGGATTTGAAGTTTATTTTTTAATTTATTTATTTTAGTGTATTTACATTTGCCAGGATCGTGGTGGACTAGTTCCTTAATCCCAGGATAATTGTACATGTTAGATTTTAATTAGAATAGCAGAACAACTTGTAATGTAGTTCTGCATAATTCAGCAGAACAAGGAATTTTAGATACTATCTTACTTCTCTTTTACTTTTTCTGTTCTGTCATGCCGTTTCACTGCATAAGCCATCTCTAGTTTCATGCAATATAAATACACTCAAATACCTTTTGAATTTCATGAGCGTACCTAAGCCAGCTGCATATGCTTTTAGAGTTTATCCCTTGTGTCCTAAATCCATATATTTTTCCATTTGTTTCAGATGCTAAAAATGACATTCATTTCTGTGTCTTTGGCTTAACTGAACAAATGGATGCAATTACAGGTGTCGCCAATTTGTCAATTAAGCTCAATTACCCAATCAAACTCAATGAACTGGGCTGCCATTAAAAATGCACCTTTTTTGATCAATCAGCAGTGATTCATTCAGTTCATAGTTTGCATATTAAAATCCCATATTCAGTAAAAAAAAAGGAATATATGCTGATTAACACAGCTATTCATGCATGTCTTAATGCAATTGCAGTCTTGCTCATAAGTTTACATACGCTGACAGAATTTTTCTAAGAATATGAATGATACAAAACGTTCTTTCACTCATGGTTACCCATTTATCATCAATCAACTGTGTTTACAGCCACATCACATTTTTTCAGAGTCCTGTATTTCACCTGAAGTCATTTGTGGTTTTCTCATTGCATCCCAAACAATTTTCCTGGCAGTTGTGACTGAAATTTTAGTTGGTCTACTTGGTCATGGTTTGGTTTCAACAGAACCCCTAATTCCACTTCTTAATTAGAGTTTGAACACTGCTGATAGGCTCTCAAATCCTTTTATATTTTCTTATATCCCTTTCCTGTTTTATAGAACTCAGTAGCTTTTCCCACAAATCCTTTGACAATTATTTTGCTTTCCCATTTACTTAGAATCCAAAAAAGATGCAAGGTTCTGTCCGGAGTCCAGAAACTCATTGACCTTTTATACACGCCCACTAACAAATCACAGGTGAAGATTGTTACACCTTTTTATTGCCATTCAAACTTGTTTGTGTCAAGTTGTGTGAAAGTTCTTAGGTTTAATCACCAGGGTATGTAAACTTTTGATCAGGGTCACTTGGGCAGTTTTTGTCATCATTATGATTTCAGAAGAGTAAACTAAATTATTTGACAATAAATGGCTTCATCCAACCACTAAGCATGAGTGAAATCATTTTTTTGTGTTATCATTCATATTCTCTGACAAATGGCCAAGAAATCATCAATTCTGTCAGGGTATGTAAACTTATGAGCATACCTGAATGTAAACATTTTAAATCTTATATGCTTTTCAACCATTTTCAGAGACATAGAATAGAATGGCATTGAAAAAGTTTTAATTGTAGCCTGGGGCTGTTAAAATATTGTAATTTTGTTTGGAACTTGCACCCAATTTTGCTGTAGCACCTGCACAGTTTGGTGGTTGCTCATGGCCTTGACCTGGTCTTGGTTTCAGGCTTATTTAAATAATCAACAGCAGTTTGTGAGAGTCGAAACACACAGTTTCCATGCAAGTTATGATGTTCAACTGGGTAAGTATTTGGGCCAGTTCTCTTTATTATGTGTGTGCCTTTCATTGATGATACTACTCTTCATAGCTTCAGCTATTTTATATCAAATAAACATTTGTCTGATATTTTTATACCCTCAATACACTCAGCAATATATTGCAGGATATTAAATCCTGTATGTGAAGTAGCTTTCTACTGTGTTTATTCTTATTTATTTGTTTTAGCTTTATTTTTTTAAAAATAGGGCAAAAAAGTATTTGGCAGCTACCGATTCTGAAGTTGTCCCACTTTTAAATTCTTTAAAAATCATACAATGTGATTTCCCTGATTTTTTTACATTGTGTCTATCACAGTTGAAGTGAACTGTGATGAACATTACAGACTCTCTTCTTTTTAAGTGGAACAACTTGCAGAATGGCAATTTTTTGTCCCACTGTATTCATCTTCAAACATATAAAAATATTAGAATAGAATTGTTTTATTTTGGATTGTAATCAGTATAACTAGATGCTTCACCAAAGCTTAAAAAAAAGCTTCAAGGAGGAACTTTGCATGATTATGTTTTCTGTTCAACTACTTTATTATTTACAGTCTGACCTTCACATGTCCAAACATACAGTGAAATTTTGCTTTCAGTCAGGGAATGTGTGTAGGTGTTAGTAAGACTATGCATTACACATTAAAAGTGCCTTAAGACTGGAAGGAGTGTTTGCAGCATGCACTCAGAAAAGTCTGGAGACGAGAGACATGTCGGCCTTGGATGTGACCGCTAACTTTTCAACAGAATATTCATCAGAGCGTGTAAAATAGATTTTGTTTTTAAAATCCACCAAACTGCTGCCTTGGCTCTTGGCCTTCAGGATTCTATTAGTTCACTGAAACATTCACCAATTTTGAAAGACATAAAAATACAGCCAAATTAAAAACACTGGGAGTCTCTCTCTGTCTCTCTCTGTCTCTCTCTCTGTCTCTCTCTCTGTCTCTCTCTCTCTCTCTCTCTCTCTCTCTCTCACTGAAGGCTTGTAAGCCTGTTGTATCTTGTGATTTACTTGGAGAAAAGACACAGACTAAACGTTAAAGTCACCATTTAACTTCTACTGCTAGCATGCTAATCACTATAACACATCAATACTAAGGGTGTAAAAATACAGTATATCAATGCATCAGGGATGTTCAATTATATCCATTACAATTAATTATTATCATAATATGCAAGTGTATTTTTTATTAATAATAATGATTGAGTGTTGCCATATATAAGCATTTAACCGACGTGCAAGCTGGAGGTGCCACAGCCATCCACGAGCTGGTGTCCAAGAGAGAACAGCTGATCTCTCACTGGGTGTGCCCACCATCTCCCTATCACTGAGCATGCCGTTAGCTGGTCTGTCTGTCTGTTTGCTGAGAAAAAATGTCAGAATGAATAAACCTTAAATTATAGCAAAGTATTCAATGCAATAAAAAGGTGAAATATTGAACTTCTGCATTTTAATGTTTCCTATCACTGTAGTCTGCTAAAAGATGCTAAAGGAAGTTAACTAAATAATCTTTTTAAAGATTATAGGATACTTAAAATGAAAGAAAAATGTTTTTAAATAAAAAAAATCTTTAAAATACACCAAATACAATTTCTTATTGTAATATATACATATATATATATAATATAAAATATATGTTTTTACACTATTATTACCGCAATAATATCATTGTAACAACACCATATAGTATTTCACAATCTGTTCTAGCTGTAGATTTGCCTTTGGCACCTCCAAAGCTTTCCTCAGACGACTGGATCTGACATTATTATTTTTTTAATATTGTCAGAAAAGACACCAGCTGAAAATACTGCAAATAATCAGCCCCTTATTACATCTGGGTGTCAGTTACTATACGTTCACGTCTACAGATTTGTATGTATCTCCCATCGTACGCTCCCCAGACAAGCTTTCCATCAGGTCCAATGAGATTACACTCAGATCCACTGGGGAAATGATGCAATATGTCTTAAATGGCTGTCCCATTACAGTCAACTAGCCAGACATGTGCTGTCTGTATGCACTGCTGTCCTCCGAGGCCGAGATCGCAGCGCGTCACCGGCATGATTGGGCCTCAATTTGATTTGACTAAAAGGCCTCATCGCTTAGATGCTCTTTTAGGCGGCTGTCAGTGGGATGTGTTACAATACAGGAGAGGTTTACATTCATCTACAACTCTATTTACGCAATCTTCTCTTGTTCTCCTACAAATCCCCTGATGTAATCATGTCTGGCAGAATAGCGGCCCATTAGTCTGCTGCTAATGCCAGACAGTCTTATTTTCTCGACCTCGCTCATGAAATTATGAAAAATCAGCCATTTTCCCCCCAAGCAGCCTTACAACATCAGGGTTCTCTCCGTCTCTTTTGGTTTGCTTGATTATAGTCCAAATCACACCAAAGTAGACATGGAACAGTCCTCTCAAAGGGTGGAATACATTAGACAGTCAGTGAACAGCCAGTTCTTGACGTCAATGTGTGGGAGGGTCAAACTGGCCAGACAGGACATCTCCAGACAGGGTCCTGGGAACCCAAGGCTCATTGATTCATATGGGGAGCACCAGAAGAGCTACTGTAGCACTCTGGCTTTGATAGAAAGAGGTTAAAACACATGGTGCTTTTCCACTGCACTGGTGCGGGTGCCGTTCTAGGCCGGTTTGCGATTTTGGAAGCAGTACCGTGCTTTTCCACTGCAAAAAAGTTGGTGCCGGTTCTGCAATTTCGGCTCCAAACCAGCACCAACTTTTTCCTGATTCTGGAGACGGGACATTTAAGCTAATGCTAGTCTGTGACTAGAAAAAGGAAAAACCGCCAAATACAAATCCAACTTCAAAAAGATGCAGAAAAAGTTCATTTTGAACATGAAGATATGATCTCAGTGCTGGAGAATTGTCTGAAAACACAAGAGTGTCACGCCATTGTTAGTTTGTGAAGTGAAGTGGGTGTGGTTTATGATGTAGTCACCTGGTGCCGATCCAGGCAAAAGAGTAACATGTTTGGGGCTCTACTGACTGTTATGCAGGTGCCTGTATATCAGTCCACTAAACATGTTGTGCTACACACAATTATAATGGAGCCTAATTGAAACTGCATGATGGTATAAAGTGCTGATTTTTCAGCACAGGCTTGTTTCAGGTTCCTTGTTGAGTCGAGCACGCCCCAGCCCCTCTTCCACAGCACACTCTTCTTCCTTTCTGGCAAACACTCCCACTGATTTCAGTCAGTGGCTTGACGCAATCCTCAAAGCCCTTACGCCATTAAAATGAATAAAGTAGAGGAGTGTTAGTTCTCCCCATGCTGCCTTCCTGAAACGCCAGGACCAACGCCACCAGGGTCTGATAAATGGGAAATTAGGGAAATTAATCAATGGGGCGGGCGTATTCCTCTTACATACAGGCACTCTGTGGTCAAAAGTTTGGGCAAACTCATTGTGCTTATCCTTTTAATTTCAATTATTAAGGAAAAAAACTACTAGGCCCTATCTTAAAATAATAAAAGTAATTATACTTTTATTTATAAAAAATACTTTTTACAGAAAATCAACCTGCTAATCTCCGTGCAGTTTGTATAAGGTTGTTTGAAGTTAAAAGGGGTCCCTAACTCTGGTCTTAGAGGGCTTGTATCCAGCCCAGTTTGGGGGCTTCCCTGCTCCCTGCTAAGAAAATATGGTAGACAGATTATGGGAACCCCTGGTCTAATAGCTTTGCCAGATCTTCAGTAGTTTGGTCTTCAGCCCTCTATCACTCTGTGTGATGTTAGCCAAAGAGGACATCATTAGCTGAGGTAAAAGAACTGACCTTTAGTGTTCTCCTGCAAGCGTGTTGAGTACTTTAAAAAGATGTGGTGGCTCACCACAACTCCTCAGAATCCTGTAGGAGACCTAACTCACAGGTGGGATCTATGACATAATGTGTCAATGACTGATTGCCTACATTTGAAAAAAAGAAGGAAAACTGATTACTTTTTGCATTCAGCTAACTGCCCTCACTTTCCAGCAACTGTCTCCTCAGATGAAAGAAATCTTCTGTGGTCTCACCAGGCTTTAGAAATGGGAGAGAACGTGAAGAGGATGACCCCCCAAACAAGGATGACCCCCCAAACATTCTGTCAATCAAGACAAGGAGACATCTGTACTTACCTGTCAATCTCTTTTCAGCAAATAGCAGGAAGCTGTAGCTTTTCCCTGGATCTTTGAAAAGACCCAATGCGATGACTGGTTAGTTCTTTCCTAACAATAAATAACACCTAAAACGCCTACACCCAAAAAACACCCCGTCCATTCAAGTACCTAAAAGTTAGTTTAATGACGCACTGTATTTCCCCAACGATTGGCCGAAGCTTATATGTGAGTCTTACAAACCTGGCGTTGGATGCGGTGTGCTTAAATGTATAAATAAAGTATAATTCGGTACAAAAACACGACATCCCCAAAAGTTTAGTTGAATTTAAATGTACTGTTTAGTGCAGCAATGAACAGTTTGAAAAGCAAAGCAAAGGTAGATCAGTGACGATGTTCTTTCACTTAAATGGCAGCACTGCATTCAGCCTCTCTTAACTTTTCAGCCCTTTGCTACATTACATTACAACCTAGTGTATAATAAAAGCTGAAAAAAGCTAAATTTAACAGAAATAAAAACAACAAAAGTTTGTTGTTGGCTGGGAAAAGAAGAGTTTCTCATTTTATAATAACATGAGGCAGCTTATCTTAGAGTTAAAAAAAAGCATTTTATGCAACATAGGATGGGACGGCCTATAATGTGGGGTGGCCTGTCGTTGGGGAAATATGGTGAAAAGACAGTATGTGTCCAAAAGTATCCAGGCACCCAATGATGAGTGAATTGAGTTATTCCAAGGTGTTCAGTTGTTGCATGTGGCCTTAATCTCCATAGAAAAGTATTGACCAATAGAATAGTGGGGAATACGGCTCTGGGTTGTGGAGCGTTGGAACTGATTGTTCTCGAGTGATGGAGCTCCATCCAACAACTTTGGGATGGGTTGTGATCAAGAACATTTCAGTAGTGCAATGTTCCAACATCTAGTGTAGTGCCGTTCCAAAGTGCACACTAATTTGTCTGGGAAAATATTAAACATTTTGTTTTATAAAAGGCAAATAAAGGAGTTTGGATAAAATGATTTAGGACAGAAGACCTAGTTCATTGTCTGGTTGCAATATATCGGTATCGACGTTTAAAAAACATGAAAATCCTGCGCTGTAATTATGGTTCACTCTCCAACAGTATTGTGTTTTAATGCTACATTTCGGATCATGGGGAAGCTGAAGCCAATCCCTTCTAACTATGGGCACAAGGCAGGAATCACCCTGGAGAGGGGGCCAACGTATCACAGGGTAACACAAAGACAACCATTCACACCTATGGGACATTTAGAGTAGTCAGTCAAGCTAAACCACAAGCTTTAAGACAGAGGGAGGAAACCGGAAAACCCGGAGAAGTACATGGATAGAGTTTGTACACTCTTCACAAAAATACTTCTGGTCCGAGGACTGAACGCTGGACCTTCTTCCTGTGACCAACATGCTATGGTACAACAAAAGTGACCGAAACCGATGGGTTAGCCATTAATATAAGGGCAAAATAATGTTCTGCAGGCCAATTCTTTTCCCTCCAGCATCCTGTTCCTCCTGTGGACACCCAATCTGGACCTGGAACATGTCAACTTCCGATTGAACCCCTTCTGGTGAGCAAGTATTGATGCAGGGACCACGGTGGCCTGGTACGCATCCGGACGACCTGTTTGAAGCATTGGGGGCGCGAGGGCTACGGCCAGCTGTGCTCAGTAGAGGTTCATTGACTTTCCCCTCCAGAGCTAAAGGTCGATGGGTGTAGAGTGAGACTCCTCCCGCTCTGGGTGATCGCTAATGAGGCTCATCCGCGATATTTAACAGCTGGCCACCATCGAAGTCACAGCCATTGTGGCAGAGAAATCGTGAGAGTGGCACAACGTACGAGGAACATCGAGATTTCTGCAGTTTGGCCAGTTGGGAAGTGAGACAAAAAAGAAGAAAGAGTCGTTTGTCCCTGTTCACGCTTTTGATGGAGGAGTTTGAAGCGCGGGATGATGACATGGTTTGAAATGCGCTCCTCTAAGCCATCAGTCATTGCACAGATGCAGAGAAGACGAGGGAAGAGACTGATTATAGCAAGAGCAGTTTATGTCAGACTACTCAGTGTCATGAAGTTTTGCCTTCTGACATGTTTATTAATTAGAAGAAAGTCCACGTCTTCATCTCAAGCCAGCGCGTAAACTGCAGTGACAGGTTTCAGCAATGCCTCACTGCTTAGAGAAGGGGGGGTGGAGGAAGCAAAGGCAAATTAAAAGTCTTTGCCAAGTTAAAACCAAAGTAGTTTTGTTGAAGGAAGTGGTTGAACAAACCTGTTCCCTCATACAGCATTGCCCTCCAGTGGAGGGACTTTTTTTTCCCCTTGGCCGACAGACAGACAAGCAGACAGACAGACATTGCCAAATATTTGAATTCACATGGATATACATTCAGTATTGTGCAAAAATCTTAGGCCTTGTGTACATGTAAGAGTAGTTTAGAGGCAATAAGGGTTTATTCAAATAAAATAAACCCAATAAAATGAACAGCACATGTTTGTGAATGTGATTGGCTCCCATTTCCAGAGTTCTCCCTGTGGAAGCCTGGAATTATTTGCAGTAACCATCAAATCAATGATTGTTTAAATCAATGGCTGCTGAGAGAGTTTTATACATTCCTGTCATGATTGGAGGCGTTGATGGGGAATCACCAAACCTGGGTTTTAAAAATATTAATGCTTTTTTGTTTGTTTGCATTTATTTTAATGATAACTACAGTTTTTGCTGCCGAAAGACACTCACTGCTGAGATAAATGGGAATAAACAGTTATATATGTTTATAATTAAAGAAAAAACATTTGGTCAAATTTGTTAAAATTGATTTTTAGAAAGAAAAATTTAAATATTTCCAGTGTAAATGTATGTATTTTGTCAATAGAAGCACATGTACGATTGGACACCTACAACATTCAGAAAAAGAGACAGAGGCCATTTTCCATTTTCACCTTTCCCTTCAATTATGCTATTAGTTTGGGAACTGAGGAGACTAACTGTTGCGGTTTTTGTCCATTTTTCTCAAAAACAAGACTTCAGGTCTCCATGATGGATAGATCTAGGCTTGCAGGCATTTCCAGACCACACCTTTGATGATTCAAGATTGTCAGAGCTTGTGCATTGTTAGCTTTCATTAGGTAGATATGCAGGGAGGGGCATGGCCAATGTCAGCACATTTGCACTGGGATCAATGATGATAAAAATGTCAGGCCTAACAACACCCCTGTTCATGATGAGATTAAAACAGTATATTTTCCGTCCTGGGCTGAGGGAACGGTAGATTTTCAAACAGCGTTTCCATAGTAAACCTTTTTGTCCCAGAATTTGTAGGCACCACATTTCAATTCCCTGCCTCACAATCCATCTGGCATTCCCAGAAGTGACACTGTAGTTATTTATTTATTTATTCAGTTTCCGGGAGAAGTGATTACATCACCAGTTTGTCAGTTTGTTCCCCTGTTGTCCAGGCAGGAGGGAGGAGGAGGGTTTTCTGACACGTTATATGTATTTTTTTCACCTGCTCTTCAAGTTGCATGCAAATCAAGGCCTCTCTCGCTCTCTCTTTTTCTTTCTCTCTCACCTCCTGTGCGGGACTGTGTGCGTGTGTGTGCATGCGTGTGTGTGGGAAAGCAAATTGGATCGAATGTAATTCAGTTCGCACAAGGGGGAATGAATCAATAATGCTGAGAAATGGCTTTCAACAGAAAGTGCCTACCTTGTTTGGAACGCTTTGCGTGCACACTATCGGTCAGGAGTGTGTGTGTGTGTGATTGGAGAAAGGGTGGTAAGTCATACTCCAGTGAGTTGTGCCGAGAGCACCAGGTAATCACAACTTATAGTTTTCTCTGCTTTGCAGCGCTCCAACTTCCGGCCTTGTCTCGATTTCGCTTTTATCTTGAGTGAGGCACTCAAGGAAGAGTCGCTTTTCTCTTGCCATTTCTCCATTAGAGCTCAGACGTGCTGACTTTGACTCTCATCTGAAGACAGACTGCCGACACTTGCTTGAGATGGCTGGACACAAAGCTGCACACACTTCCGCACACACGAATGCACAGTAGGACAAAACAGAAACGCACACTCCATCACACTTACGGCAGCTTTCCAGATTGTAATCTCATCTCTCGCAACCAGTGTTGAGTGCAGGCTTTGATTCAGCCGCAAGTCTGTTGTCTATAGAGTAGGTTCAGCATCTTCAGTGCTTTTTCAATTAGATCTTTTCTCCTAGACTGCTTTATATTGTCCATAATGGAAGAGAGGGATAAGCTGGATTCCATAATGCACATGCTTTGTTTTCATTAAGCAATTAAATGCAGTTAATATGCTTTTTTAATCATAACTCTTAAAATCTGTTGGCAATTTGCAAATCAGGGCTGTGTAAGTTACTGAAAATGAATTACTAGCAAAGATGGCTCATGGCTCAAACTTCATGAGAGAACTGTCAGTCAGTTGAATTGATGAATTGCACTCTTTCATCGTCTACAGTGCATAACATTGTGAAAGGATTAAGGGAATCAAAGTAAATTTGTAGTACAAGGGGTGAAACCACTAATGAACTTGTATTTTCTATAAATTATCATACAGAACTGAATCATTATATAGAGAGTATGCAATAAAATATTATAAAAACAGCATCTGATTTACTAAATTCTCTTTTTTAAAGGAAAAGATTCTTAATATTTTTCACTCAAAAACTTAAATGTAATTTGTAAAGATAGTAAACACATTAAGAACCATAGAATTAGTAATTTAGTAAGTTACTATCTACTTCTCTCAAAGGTCATTAAATTACTTTACTAATGACTACATTACAGCATGCTGTTTCAATAAATTTACATCTGAAATCTATGTAGTATTAGTTATATAAATTATAAATCTTATATAAATCTTAAGCCAACTTTAGAGTGCTATGTACACAAAGTAAAATTAAGTAAGCAGTTGCACACACTTGTGGACACTCAACAACCATGGGTTCCTCTTAACAGTTGTGTAAGACTCTGAAAATGAAAGTTGATGCCCACAATGCAGGAGAAAGCTACAAGTAGATAGCTAAGTGTTCTCAGTTTGCAGTTTGAGAAAATGTAATTAAAAGATGGCAGTTCAGGGGTCAAGATGAGACCAAGAAAACTCTTGGAGAGAGCTGCTCTTATGCTGGTCAGAAAAACAAACCAAAATCCCCAATTGACTGCAAAAAACCTGCAGGAAGATTTAGCAGACTCAGGAGTGGTGGTGCACCATTCCATTGTCCTTCGTGGAAGAGTCAGCAGAAGAAAACCTTACCTGTGTCATCATCATAAAATCCAATGTCAGAAGTATCTAAAAGAACATCTACAGAAGCCTGATGCATTTTAGTAACAAGTGCTGTGGACTAATGAAGTTAAAGTAGAACTCTTTGGCCACAATCAGCAAAGGCATGTTTATATAAAAAAGGAGCAGCATTAGAAACAATGCACCAAAGTTGCAGAGCCTTTTCCTTATATGGATACACAATGATCAGCCCATCGCTCTAAAACCATATATGGTTTAACAGGCCCAGTCGGCCCAGGTCAGGTATCAGCATCGAATTGTTTACCTATTATTATAAGTATTATTATAAACAAGATGTTTTCGATGATGGTTAATGCACTTTATCTTATTTGATCTAATCTCTACAATTGGTTCATGGCCTACACTGAAATGTTCTCAGAAGCATAGCCTCCATCCTGAAATCCTTTATTTATTTATTTGTTTGTTTTTCAATTTTTTTCTGAATGAAATATATTTCTGCCCACATCTACCAAAAGCCATCCATCACTGTCACTTTGAAATGTCACTGACATAGCGGTGTGATTACAGAGAGAGAGAGCAATGCCAAGTAGCCGTGCTTCCAGAAGAAAAACTCTAAATACTGAAACCTATACGGCACTGATGACTGCGCCGCAAAGGGGAGGTTTGTGGGTGTGTATGAGTTTGAGTAATCACAACCATTCATAATAAAGACACACACACACACACACACACACAGAACCAAAGAAACTTGTTTTTTCATTAAAGGCATCTTACACGTGCTGCACTGCTGTTGTACGGTCAGTCACCACATAGGACAACTTCCTCACGTTCTGTAAAAACTCAGCTGTTGATGATTTAAAATACACCAATCAACCATAACATTAAGACCACTGGCCAGGGATTTCATCACAGTGGCAGCTTAACAGTCGGAACAACAGGTCTTGTGGAGTGTCCTAGGCCGGCAGGAGTTAGTACCTACCAAACGTAAGGTCACCCAAGGCTCATTGGTACATGTAGGGAGTGAAGGCCTGACCACCTGATCTTATCGCTAAGAGAACCTCCTGTTGTATAAAATGTCAATGCTCTTGTAGAAATAGGTCAGAACACACAGTCAGAGCTGTTTCAGCAGCATGAGGAGCATCAATATGACACAGGGGGTCTTAATGTTAGCTGTATTTTTTTGTATATTTTTTGCAATTTTTTCTGCTTTGTGCCAAATGGTTGTGTTTCTTTTTGGTATTTATGAGTGTGATATATTTATTTGCGTGGTTCCAAATGTCAGGAATATTATATATATATATATAATATTCATAAATACCAAAAAGACACACAAAGCAGAAAAAAGTGCAACACAAATATAAGAATATATATATACATACAAATGACTGTATTTATACACAGCTCCAGTGCCAAAACATTGGGACGCTGTGTAAAATGTACAAAAAAATTCATAACCCCCTTTTTTGCAACAGAACATAGAAACTTATGTTCAAGTAAAACATATAATCCAATATTGAAAATGGGTCATATTACTGTTACATGAAAAATTCTACGACAATGACGACCCAGGACTGTTAAACAGCTATAATCCAATATCAGACAAAAATGTATACAGATGAGCTATGCTATGCTAAACTCTCCCATCTTTAAGACGTGTTACTGCATCAAAATCATCTGCTTTTTTTCTTCAGTTGGTTACTCAGTTTTTGATAGTTGAAGTTGAAGAGATCATTGCAGTTTTTGTTTTCCCTTTACACCATGTCCCAACCTTTTTGGAATTTGGGTTGCGCTATTAAATATCTTGTTTATTTATTTGCGTGGTTCCAAATGTCAGGATAATCACAGTCAGTGCAAAAAAGTTTGCTTTTGTTTGTTTGTCAACAGGGGATGAATGTTTGTTGGCACCAGGGTTGGATAAGGGTTCTCCCCGGGCACCACACAAGCTAGAACTGCCTCTGCCACTGACTTCTCCTATAAGGGATTTTGGAGTGAATGGGTCTTCTGCTCTTTCCTTTGGGCTGAAATTCTTCTCTGTGGTGTATGACAGTATTCGTACGAGGTGCAGCAGGTAGAGATTCAGTATAAACCCTTTAAGCATCATTGCGGATCCCAATCTCCTGCCTGCTTTCCTCTGCTTGCGCGTGCAGATAGACATATGGAGGCTGGAGCCTTTTCCTCCCCAGCCTGGCAGGCTAGCGCAGAACCCATTAGGGCCCATTAGTGTGGAGCTGAAGACGTCCCGCCTGCGCCTCCCACTGATAACAGCCTCTCTGCTCTGGCGCTCGGCGGCTGGATGTGCCCCTAATGAGCAGCCTCACGTGCCAGATCCAGAGCTTTTTCTGGGTGTCTGTTTTTAGAGGTCCCCAAAGATGGGAAGGGGAGGCCCACGATTGGCCAAAAAGAACAGCCATATAATTTAGGATATAGAAGGATATGTTCGATTATTATTATTATTTATATGAAACATTTATTTATATTTATATGTGTGTGTGTGTAGCGAAGCTGAGGCTGGTGGTGGGGGGGTGTTGGTGCTGCAGAGCCTCCTGGGTAATGCATTTTGGGTGTGTTTGGGACTGTTTTAAGGGGTTATTGTGCGGCTTGCAGTGAGCTTAGTCGGTTCAGTGTGTTGGGTTCTGACGCTCAATGTTCTATGTGTTGGGGGCGCACCTATTTAAGAGTTTTTTGTAGAACTTTCATTAAACTGACTGGGCTACCGCCCAAATCTGAGCATAAAAACCTTGTATCAGTCTCCATTATTTCCCTCGACGACTTCACACCCCGGAAAATCGCCACAATATGATCTATAAGTTCGCCAGGCGCATTTCTCTTATTCATGCGTGCATGTTTCCCAATCAGACTCGTGATAACAATTCAGGAATTAATTCCAACCGACATGATTCAACTATTTGTGAATCAGGGAAATCAACTCTGCTTTTCCTGTGATTATGTGCTGATATGTCACAGCACCTGTGTGCCATATGGTGGGTAAAGAATGCGTTGAGTTGTTAACATTAATTAACTCTCTTGTCTAAGTGAAACGACCGTGGGCATTTGCCTGTCGACAAGCTTTGATTCAGAGCACATCTTTAACGGGGAATCATGTTTTAACATGAGCCAGATCTTCACTCACTCTCTATGTCACATGCTCTGCAACTGTCCCCTGCCTCACTCCACCTTTCCATTGGTTTCCTGTGGGGTAGGGTTCAAAACCACATTCCAGTCACTTTTCCTGAACCGTTAGCATAACAAAGTAGCAGTGGGCTGGTTTGTGGTTGAGCAATGATGGGGGGGCTCTTTATGATTTTTTGTTGTTAGTTTCAAGATCAATAAAAAAGTCAAATTGCTTAATTATCCCACTTTATCAATGGTAAGGACTTCTAATGATGTTGTAGGTGTATGTATTTATAAAGGTTCACAGAACTCCAAGCAACAGTGGTGTCTTTGAAAACATGACATGAAAATGCTTTCGCTCGAAGAGACACACAGGGAAAAAATGGTGCTAAAGGTTTTAGCCCTGCTACATATATTAGACACAATGTTTATGGATAACAATGTCTGAAACAGTGTGAGAAGCTAAACATTCAAATCAGTTAGAGATTACTGATCACCTCGGTTGGGAATGTGTAATGATTTTTGTTAACGGGCAGGGTGTTGACCTCCATTAGCTTCATAGGCCTAGAGCAAAAATTTAAGAAGCAAACTTTAGGTGCTGAAAAGCTCTAGGCTGACAGTCGAAGTGTGATATTACTCTAAACTACTCCTTTAATCCGATGTTGTTTCCTCCCGCGTGGAGAGACAGCAGGACAATCAGGTGTGCCGTCTGGCCACAGCACCCCAGTGGAGTCCAATCTGTGACAAATAAACCGTTCCCTCCAGGACTGGCTCGTGCATTTTGGGTTTTTTCTTTATTGTATATCCTGGGGAATAGACTAGGCCCAAATTCTGGCATAATATGACAAGACTAATTAAAACCACCCCCATACACACACACACACAGAGAGAGTGAAAAAAAAGCACTGACTGGGTTGATATCACTGAAAATAACTGACTATTGCTTAATGAACCGACCTAGTTCCCACCAAATCAAACCCCCAAAAATGTCTCTTAGCCACCGATCAGACTGCCTGGTCTGGTATGGAAAAATTATTCTCTGATAGTTAGCAACTTTGCCTCTGTCTGATGGAGACAGAAAGGGGGATTACCCATCCATTCAAACCTTTGGGATACACTTTCTTCTTAAAGTAACAAAAAATCACCAAATTTTAAGCTAAGTCATAAAAAACGCATCAGATTGAAGGAGCATTTTGGAGCAAAATCAGACTTCAGCCAAAGTGTTCAGCATCTATTATTTGGTTCTTTATTTTTTGCTCTGGGCCTACAAAGCTAATGAGGCTAACAGTTGATGGAACAGACATCTTGTTTAAAAAAAAAAAAAAGTTTTAAATAGCGTTTTTACATTTTATATTATCAGTAAAAATCTAGGTGTATATAATATATTTGCCCCCTTCCTGATATCTTAAAAATATATATTTATAATTATATACAGTACAGGCCACAGGCCAAAAGTTTGGACACACCTTCTCATTCAATGTGTTTTCTTTATTTTCATGGCCATTTACATTGGTAGATTCTCACTGAAGCATCAAAACTATGAATTAACACATGTGGAGTTATGTACTTAACAAAAAAAGGC
The DNA here is from genome assembly GCA_037576955.1 of Lepidarchus adonis. Taxonomy (NCBI): domain Eukaryota; kingdom Metazoa; phylum Chordata; class Actinopteri; order Characiformes; family Lepidarchidae; genus Lepidarchus; species Lepidarchus adonis. The sequence goes on along the minus strand of JBBIGC010000082.1, from coordinate 7,340,262 downwards.
TAAATAACTGAAAACATGTTTTATATTCTAGTTTCTTCAAAAAAGCCACCCTTTGGTCTGATTACTGTAAATGGTCATGAAAATAAAGAAAACACATTGAATGAGAAGCTGTGTCCAAACTTTTGGCCTGTACTGTATATTTTTTGCATATTTGTCTCAGATCATCAAAAACAATGTTTGTATTAGACAAAGATAACATGAGTAAATTCAAAATGCAATTTTTAAACGATGACAGCACTGTATGTTCATATGCAAAAGTACAGGGATTTGTGCGCACATGTGATTGGCTACATGTGGAGGTCACATTTCGTTTTTGTGAACTTTTGTGCACCTCTTTTTTTCTTAAAAAGAGGAAAAGGTTTTAAGCAGTTGTAAGCCAGGATCTTGGCAGGTTAAACTAAACTTTAAGGTTTAAACTTAAACCTAACACATATACTGAAATTCGCACTAAGATACTTAGTTAATAGGAACAAACTGTCAGAACAAAACAGAGAACCGAACAGAAACAGAAAAAGTCAAGTGAATTGTATAGTGCTTTTTACAAGTGACGTTGTCACAAAGCAGCTTTACTGAATTGACAGAATCTGGGTCCGAGCCACTAATGAGGTGACAGAGGAGAGGAAAACTCCCTAAACTGTATGAAGAAACCATGGGAGGAACCAAGGTTCAGAAGGGGAACAAATTCTCCTAAGTGGTAACAGTGAAAAAAAATGAATGAATAAAAACTATCAGCAATGAGTCCAGTTTGAAGAGGTGTATGCAGCTCCTCGTGTACATGTGGGCCTCTGAGTTAAGATCAGGTCAGTTCCAGCATATCAGGATTGATCTGCATCACCATGGTCCAGGCAGCAGAGTGGAACAGCGTCACTGGTACCTCAGAGTAGCTGAGTATTCAGAGTAACCAAACTACAAAGAACTACACAGATCCGACAAGGCTCTAACCAAACACTGGTCTAAATTCTCCAGACAGGACACAGAACACATGGGATAGGTGGAGACAAGGGATGAAGAACAGGTAACTATGCTAACAAGAGGGCGGGGCAAAGGTGGGACATGGACACAAATACAAAACCTGACAACATGGCATGAGGCCAATTGTGACACTATGCAAAAAATGTGAAGTTATGTCAAGTTCAACAACAGTAATTGAACATTACAATGCGCAGAAGTGTCCTTGTATTAGGGCCCGTCTCTAATTGACTCCTGTTTCCAGTAAACGCCGGGTTTGAAGAGATGTCGCTACAAATAGATGACGGTCTCCAATAGTAGCCGATCTGTATTAAACGCTGATCTGTAGTAAACGCTGATCTGTAGTAAATGCCAATCTGTAGTAAACACCGGTCTGTAGTAAACACCGGTCTGTAGTAAACACTGGTCTGTAGTAAACACAGGTCTGTAGTAAATGCCGATCTGTAGTAAACGCCGGTCTGTAGTAAACACTGACCTGTAGTAAACACTGATCTGTAGTAAACGCTGATCTGTAGTAAATGCCAATCTGTAGTAAACACCGGTCTGTAGTAAACGCCGGTCTGTAGTAAACGCAGGTCTGTAGTAAACACAGGTCTGTAGTAAATGCCGGTCTGTAGTAAACGCAGGTCTGTAGTAAACACAGGTCTGTAGTAAATGCCGATCTGTAGTAAACGCTGGTCTGTAGTAAACGCTGGTCTGTAGTAAACGCTGATCTGTAATAAACGTCATTCTGTATTAAACGCCGGTCTGTAGTAAACGCCGGTCTGTAGTAAACGTCAATCTGTATTAAACGCCGTCTGCCGCAAACATCGGTCTGTAGTAAACGCCGGTCTGTAGTAAACGCCGGTCTGTAGTAAACGCAGGTCTGTAGTAAACACAGGTCTGTAGTAAATGCCGATCTGTAGTAAACGCTGATCTGTAGTAAACGCTGGTCTGTAGTAAACGCTGGTCTGTAGTAAACGCTGACCTGTAATAAACGTCATTCTGTATTAAACGCCGGTCTGTAGTAAACGCCGGTCTGTAGTAAACGTCAATCTGTATTAAACGCCGTCTGCCGCAAACATCGGTCTGTAGTAAACGCCGGTCTGCAGTAAACGTCGGTCTGTAATAAACGTCAATCTGTACTAAATGCAGGTCTGTAGTAGATGGCGGTCTGTAGTAGATGGCGGTCTGTAGTAGACGGCGGTCTGTAGTAAGCGCCGGTGTGTAGTAAACGTCAATCTGTACTAAACGCCGGTCTGTACTAAACGCCGGTCTGTAGTAAACATCGATCTCTAGTAAACGCTGTTCTGTAGTAAGCGCCGCTCTCTAATGACCCACCGCACTTTCCGTACACTTATCCTCTTTTTGTACCACCTGGGCTCCGCCCTCCTCCAGTGAATCATACTGTAAGCATCTGTAAGAAAGGGAAAATATTTAAATAAAATTTCTTTGTACATTTTACCCTTTCATCTCCACATCAATTATAACCCACAGGGTGATGTAGTGTGAGCGATGGGAAGGAAATGGTCATTTTATTTAGCATCAAACTTCGTGCGGTAACATACGCAAAAGAAAATTCAGGCGAAGACGCTGCGCGACAATTTGGGATGCGTACATTTTGTGGCCATAAATACCCATCACCATTCCGTCTCCGTGGCGAATAATAGCCCGTCTCCAACAACCGCTGGTCTCTTTTAAAAGCCTATATCATCTTCTTATCAGGTTTACGGGATTTGTTTTCTACATGTCATTGCTAGACACAAATGGGTGAATATTAAGTTGTACCTCAGCGTAGAAAACCTGCTCATTAGTGTCAGAAACTGTGGGGTGTCCCCAAACTTTTGACCGTACACCGCGTCCTGCGAACAGCATCTGAACTCGGGGCGAACACGAGGTGCCAAAAATAGGTCACGTCTCAGGCCGTGCAGTCAGTCGCGCAAGAAAACTGTAGCGTGGCAATTATCACTCAACTTCATCTGTGAAGCTCTTGCAGCGACTCCAGCAGCAGCTACACTTTATGGAGTCACCAAATGAAGTTTCACACCAACAATACAGGAATCACACCACGCTTTCTGCACAACCCCCATCCGTTCTCTCGCGGGGTGAGAAAGCTTAACACGAGTCGTTCGTGTCCTTAGAAGATGGTGGATGTGCTCCGTTCTGACACGCCGGCAATCAACCCCGTCAGCAGCGATGGAGAATCGGGAGGCGTCGGAGGCTCTCTGCAAAGTGCATTGTTAAAGTGTGACAAGATGGATGTTTGGGCCCAGCCTTGTGGAAAACATGATTCCGCTTCACATCTAATGGACTAGCTGGGCCAATCCTGAGGGAGCTGAGCAACTGTAAACTGCTGGGTATTGAGGTGCTTAGCTAACACTTCCAGGATCAAAACAAAAGGACTCATGGATTTCCAGCCCAAGAGCAGCCTGTGGTAGAGTTAATTGCATTGGAGGGCTTACGGGACAACATTTTATCCACAGGGGGTGAGAGTGTGTCCTCAATAAAGCTTTCAAAGGATGTTGAGGTTGGATCCCAAGAATATTCTGCCTAGATCCAAACAAACAAGCCCCAGGATTACACTCCAAACCTGAAGACAATCAGAAAAAAAATCAATCTGACAGTAATCCACCGGAAACCCAGTACAAGGCACTAAGGTTCACCAATCTCTAGCTTTTGGATGTTTTGAAACCCGCAAAAATATGGGTGTTTGAGTCATTGCATTGGCAACGTTAAACTTTCGGGACAATTTATCATTATACATAAAAACTGCCCAGTACCTACCTCTTCTCATTGACATTTAGAAGATGTCAGTTGTAAAAAGCGCTCTATAAATAAAATTGACTTGACTTGACTTGACTTTAGATTAAGTAGACATTGATGTTTGGATTTTATTTTATTTTTAGCGTTTATAATAATAATCATCATAACAACAACAACAACAATAATAATAATAATAATAATAATCATCATCATCATCATAATCAGCATAATAATCAGCATAATAATTCATAATAATAAGTTATATTTATATAATTCCTTTAGCAAACCCAAGGTCACTTTACAAATAAAACACAGCAAAAAATTAGAAAAAAAAATAATTTATTATTTTTAGATCCTAATCATTTTATTTATAATTTTATTTTTAATTAATCTTTTACTTGTGTTATTTTGTTGTGTTAACTTTACGGCACTTTGGTATTTTGTTTTAAATGTGCAATTTGATTTGACCAAGGCCTTGACCAAAATCAGGTCTGAACATATTTTAGCCCAAAATACTATCCTCAAAAACTAAACTGTAGCCCAAATAAATTCACACAAATCTAAATATTACACCCTAAAAAGTCAATATGTAAATTATATAAATTGTCTAAATCCCACTTGCCATTATAAACAACAGAATTGATGACATGTAAAATCAATTGTTAAGGACGTTGCTCTTGTGAAGGTCATAGGTTCAAGTCACAGCCTAGACACCACTTAGATTCCGTGAGCGAGGCATCGGCGCACTGCTCTGCTCCCTGAATGTTGTTGATCGCTGCCTATGATGGCGTTAAAGATCATAATTCGTTGTCCAACAATAAATCTGTCCAAACCCTGTAGCCTGAGAAAATGTTTGAACCAAGACAAATAAGTCTTTGCTCCAGAAAATATTGTCCAAGCTGACAGTAACTAGTGAATAACTGCACAACTGATACTGATTGGATTATGATGTTTGGAGGTGGGACGAACTGTCTAGAATTGCCAGACATAGCGTAACACTGTTTTGCTTCACATAGCTTTTCTTTTTTTTCTGCTCGTTCATAGATTCCATCATTTGCTGAAAACTCAATGACCTCTAGAGATGAATAATCCATTTTCAGCGCTAGGATAAAATGCATATACTGATGTTTCTTTGCGCACTGGCATCCTCCAGTGCATGTGTTTTCTTTTTCTGAGAAATGAAAAGCAAAAAGCTTCAAATTACCTTGAGAACACAGCCTCTTCTTATGTTAAAAAAACAGATCAGTACTCAAAGAATCCATTACATCTGGGTTTCAGAAGCATTCTGAAGGAGCTGCACTAGCACTGAGAGGTTTGTGGGCTTTGTCAAGACGACTCTGAAATCTTCAATAGCCCATCAATAGATCTTTCCACAAACAGATCAACTGCTAACTCATCCCTGTAGCCTGCCCATCACTTTGCAAATGAGTACAGCCAAAAACAGAGGGCGTGCTAATTATCGTCCTGAGGGAGAAGCTAAACTCAGACCAGAGTGGTGTTAATCAGTGACTGCTGAAGCATCAACATGGCAGAAAACTTCATGGGTCTTTAGGTTCACCAGGAAATGAGATGTGTGACTTGAGACCATGCATGAGATTGGACTAAATTACAGAAGTCTGACAGCCAGTGCTACTCAAATTGTGAATATCTGATGTTTGCTAGATACAAGCCTAAAGCTTTGATAAGATGATTTTTGATGATGATTTGATGCAATCAAGTTAACAAAATGCTTGTACTTCGTATTTTTAGTATTATCTTGGAAAAATGACTATAGGGAAATGCAGTAAATCAACTGCAATAATGAAAGTATATATTGGCATCACTTTCCATACCCATTAGGTTTGAGTGGCAAAAAATGCTGCATCACTGCGATTTTTAATAAGGAAAACTAGTACATTGGTGCTTAAATTAAAGACAGTTTAATTTTTACATTTCACTAAGGGTTGGCCTCAGACATTAACAATGACATTTCCTGAAATTAATTTGTACCTTACTTTAATAGAATTTTATTTGTACAGCGTTTTTTTACATTTTTACAACTGACATTGTCACAAAGCAGCTTTATATAATATATAGAATCTGGGTCCGTACTGAGCAAGCCAAAGGTGACAGAGGCAGGGAAAAACTCCCTAAGAGTAGGAAGAAACCTTGGGAGGAACCAAGGTTCAGAAGAGGAACTCATGCTCTGGTCAACATGAAGAGTGAAACAGACAGAGAATATAAATAAATAAATAGAAATTAGAAATAGCAATGAGTCCAGTCTGAAGTTCTTTGTGAGATTAGATCAGGTTAGTAGTTCTGGCCATATGAGCTCTCCTAGGAACAGGATCACTGGTACCTCAGAGTAGCTCAGCCGACACAGAGTGACAGAGAGAGAGAGAGAGATACAGAGAGAGAAAGAGAGAGAGAAAGAGAGAGAGATGCACAGTGTTGCAGGTGATTAAGAGGAGCTCTGACAAGACTCTCTATGACAGCATAGCTAAAGGGGAGAGCCAGGAAACCATAACCATGAAAACCTAGAAAAGCCTTATGTTTAAAAAAAAAAAAAAAAAAAGCTTTATGTACAGAAAACCATAAGCTATGTTGTTCGCCGCTAACCCTGCCATTCACTGACCTTATCTGTGCAGGTAAAACCAGCCAGAGAATGATTACGCCTCTACTGAAAGCTTGAATAGCTGCAGAGAGTAGTTAGCTTTTCTTCCACTCAGTGGGTCCAGCTGCAGAAACTACTTCCTGTTGTGACATCAAGTGCATAATATAAAACATATAAAACAGCTTCTTAAATTGGGTTGTCTGTCCAGTTTCCTCCTTGTTTTCAGCATCTCACAAGGCAGAACACTATACTTCTATTCACTTTCTTCCAAGTCATGAGAGCCATGATGATGATCTTGGTGCATCAAAGCATAGCCTGCCACTTGACACAGCTTTGCTCCATCACTCTTTCTTCTGAAGGTCCCTCCACCTTGAGCAGTCAAGTACTATTTTGTTAGGGTTGGTTGGGGGTGGGAAACGTTGACTTTTCCTCACCTTTGTGGGCAGCTAAAGGTGGATTTGATATTCCCTGTGTGTGTGCTTAGGCGGTCAGCATCAGAAACAGCCCTTATTCATGCTGACCTTTCTCTTGATGCCTCCCTCTAAGAGAGGGAACTTCCATCTCTCCACATGTGATGGCAGGAGCAGTGCGCTGAAAAACAAAAGGGCAAGTGGCAGTCTGACATAAAGTCAATAGGGAAGACGCAGCAGTGTTTGAACGAAGGGGACCAGTGACCCTCATCCTTTCGTCGCTGACTTTGAGTGAAGGCCGGGCCCATGTCAAGTGCTTAAGGAGGATTATATCCAGGATGTGTCTGCGTATAACCTCAGACCCATTAGCTGTTCTGGATTAACCCTTAAGAGTCTAGAGCAAAAGTCATTCATTTGCTAAAACATTCTAAAGGAAATGTGTTATTAAATATTCATTTACACAGTTAATTACATAATTTATGCCACTTTAATATTTACTATCAGTTCTTTTATTGGAAAAATGCATGTTTAATTCAATAGTTTGAGTTTTAGACGAATATCAAAAGATAAATGATTTTTGTGAGGTTGTTGTGGTTGTAATAGTAATGGTGGTTGCTGTGGTTGTTGTGGTTGTAGTTGTTGTAGTAGTGGTGGTGGTTGTTTTGTTAGTTCCTGTGACGGTAATGGTTGTTGCAGTGGTTGGGGTGGTTGTCGTAGTGGTGGTAATGGTTGTTGTGGCTGTCATAGTGGTGGTAATGGTTGTTATGGTGGTGGTGCATGTGGTGGTTGTGATGGCTTTAGTTGCAGTTGTGATGGTTGTGTGGTTGTTATGCTTGCTGCAGCTATAGTTCTAGTCATTGTAATGGTTGTTTTGCTGGTTTTTGTGATGGTAATGGTTGTTGTAGTGGTGGTGATAGTTGTAGTTGTTGGAGTAGTGGTGGTGGTTGTTGTGGCTGTAGCTGTTGTGGTGGTGATGGCTGTTGTGGTTGTTGGAGTAGTGGTGGTGGTTTTTGTGGTGGTTGTTGTGGATGTAGTTGTTGTAGTGGTGGTGGTGGTGGTGGTGATGGTTATGGTGTGATTGTTCTTGTGGTTGTTGTAGTGGTGGTGATGGGTGTTGTGGTGGTGGTTGTAGCTGTAGTTGTAGTGGTGGTGGTGATGGTTGTTGTAGAGGTTGTTGTGGTGTAATGGTTGTTGCAGTGGTTATTGTGATAGTAATGGTTGTTGTGGTGGTGATTGTTGTGGTTGTTGGAGTAGTTGTGGTGCTTGTTATGGCTGTAGTTGTTGTAGTGGTGGTTCTTGTGGTTGTAGTTGTGGTGGTGATGGTTGTAATAATGATGGTTGTTGTTGTTGTTGTAGTTGTGGTTATGGTTGCTGTGGTTGTAGTTGTTGTGGTGGCGATGATTGTAATGGTGATGGTTGTTGTTGTAGCTGTGGTGATGGTTGTTGTGGTTGTTGAAGTAGTGGAGGTGGTTGTTGTGGCTGTAGTTGCTGTAGTGGTTGCTGTGGTAGTTGTTGCTGTGGTGATGGTTATTGTGGCTATAGTTGTCGTGGTGGTAATGGTTGTTGTTGCTGTGGTGGTTGTTGTGGTGGTTGTGGTTGTTGTAGTAGTGGTGATAATTGTGGTGGTTGTTGTTGCTGTGGTGGTGGTTGTTGTTGTTGCTGTGGTGGTGGTTGTTGCTGTGATTCCTGTTGCTGTGGTAGTGGTTGTTATTGCTATGGTATGGGTTGTTTTGGTTGTGATTGTTGTTGTGGTGGTGGTGGTTGTTGTTGCTGTGGTGGTAGTGGTTGTTGTGGTTGTGATGGTTGTTGTGGTGGTTGTGATTGTTGTTGCTGTGGTGGTAGTGGTTGTTGTGGTTGTGATGGTTGTTGTGGTGGTTGTGATTGTTGTTGTTGTGGTTGTTGCTGTGGTGGTGGTTGTTGTGGTTGTAATGGTTGTTGTTGTGGTGGTGGTGGTGGTGGCTGTTGTGGTTGTGATGGTTGTTTTTGTTGTGTTGTGGTGGTTGTTGTTGTGGTTGTGATGGTTGTTGTTGTTATGGTGGTGGTTGTGGTGGTGGTTTTTGCTGTGGTTATTGTTGTTGTGGTTGTAATGGTGGTTATTGCTGCTGTGGTGGTGATTGTTGTGGTGGTGGTTGTTTTTACTGTGGTTATGGTTGTTGTGGTGATTGCTGCTTTTGCTGTGGTTATGGTTGTTGTGGTGGTGGTGATGTCTGTTTTTGCTGTGGTTATGGTTGTTGTGGTGGTGGTGGTGGTGGTTGTTTTTGCTCTGGTTATGGTTGTAGTTGTTGTGGTGGTGGTGGTGGTTGTTTTTGCTGTGGTTATGGTTGCTGTGGTGGTGGTGTTGGTGGTGGTTGTTTTTGCTGTGGTTATGGTTGTGGTGATTTTTGTGGTTGTAATGGTTGTTGTTGTGGTGGGGTTGTTTTTGCTGTGGTTATGGTTGTTGTTGTGGTGGTGGTTGTTTTTGCTGTGGTTATGGTTGTTGTGATGGTGGTGTTGGTTGTTGTTGTTGTTGTTGTTGTTGTGGTGGTGGTGGTTGTTTTTGCTGTGGTTATGATTGTGGTGGTGGTGATTTTTGTGGTTGTTATGGTTGTTGTGGTGGTGCTGGTGGTTGTTTTTGCTGTGGTTATAGTTGTTGTGGTGGTGGTGGTTGTTTTTGCTGTGGTTATGGTTGTTGTGATTGTAACGGTGGTAGTTGTTTTTACTGTGGTTATGGTTGTTGTGGTGGTGGTGGTGGTTGTTTTAGCTGTGGTGGTGGTTGTTGTGGTGGTGGTGATGGCTGTTTTTGCTGTGGTTAGGGCTGTTGTTGTTGTGGTGGGGGTGATGGTTGTTTTTGCTGTGGTTATGGTTGTTGTTGTGGTGGTGGGGGTGGTTGTTTTTGCTGTGGTTATGGTTGTTGTTGTGGCGGTGGTGGTGGTGGTGGTTGTTTTTGCTGTGGTTATGGTTGTGGTGGTGGTGGTTGTAATGGCTGTGGTTGTAGTAGTGGTGGTTGTTTTTGCTGTGGTTATGGTTGTGATGCTGGTGATTTTTGTGGTTGTAATGGTTGTTGTTGTGGTGGTGGTGATTTTTGTGGTTGTAATGGTTGTTGTTGTGGTGGTGGTTGTTTTTGCTGTAGTTATGGTTGTGATGCTGGTGATTTTTGTGGTTGTAATGGTTGTTGTTGTGGTGGTGGTGATTTTTGTGGTTGTAATGGTTGTTGTTGTGGTGGTGGTGGTGGTGGTTGTTTTTGCTGTGGTTATGGCTGTGATGCTGATGATTTTTGTGGTTGTAATGGTTGTTGTTGTTGTGGTGGTGGTGGTGGTTGTTTTTGCTGTGGTTATGGTTGTGATGCTGACGATTTTTGTGGTTGTAATGGTTGTTGTGGTGGTGGTGGTGACAGTGGTGGTGACGGTGGTGGTGATGGCTGTATCGATGATTGTGGCTGTTTGTTTGTTTGTCTCTGAGTGAGTTAAACAGTTCTACCTCTGCTCTGTGTATTGTCCGGCTGGTACTGATCTGATTGTCACAATGTGAGAAGCTTATTGAGGCGTTTGTGTTGTCATTTTTCATGAGGATGATGAATATTATAAGTAGAGAGCCCTGCTTCACTTCTGGGTAGAAATATCATAAACTGAGAGATTTTATAGTTTTATATTTTACTCCTCAAGCATCAGTCTTGGTAACACACCTACAGGACGAGAGCAGCTCATAAACTTAGCCTGTTCCACAACTGCATGGCCTGTATAAAGTCTCAGTGTTTTTCCTCTACCACTCTGGGCCTGTTCTCCTTTCCCTGATTAATTTGAGGAAGTTTATACCATTATAAAGTGGAAAACAAAGTACTCCCTCTTCAATTTATAACGCGTGGTGCCATAATCATAACTGCATGCTATTTCCGTACACTGCCGCTGGATATAAATGAGGGTTTTAACTAATGAGTCACTTAAACACTCAAATAGCCTTTATGCTGAAGACAGTGTTTGTGGGGGGGGGGGGCAGACATATACACTGTGTGTGGGGGGCACAGACATATACACTGTGTGTGTGGGGGCATTAAATGAATATATAGCATTAAATGAGGCGAGTCCCCCAGGATATAATTATCTAACCCAGCCTCGTCCATCTGGAA
>JBBIGC010000082.1:7280132-7299914 GCA_037576955.1 Lepidarchus adonis | reverse complement strand
CTACCCCGAGGACCTGTGTGTGTGTGTGTGTGTGTGTGTGTGTGTGTGTGTAAGGTCAGGGCAAAGGTAACAAATGAAAAAGGCCACGTGCCACTCGACTCTCTCAGCCAATGCAAAAATAACCCTCATCTGCTAGAACCAGGCCAGGGGAACCTTCAGGGAGGTTCAGGTAGGAACTGGGAAGAAAATGTGTGCGCGTTCGTGTGTTACAATTTTACACATTGTAATAAGGGCTGAGTGATTTTGAGAAAATATTTTTTGTTCTATATGCAATGTGCCAGAGCAGCAGTTCAGTTTTGTATTATCAGATCTTATTATTATTAAATTCCCCTAGTTTTCCTCAATACTGCAGAAAATCTGATATGATTAACCCTTATAGAGTCACCAGAATGCTAAACACTACACACTCTACGCAACATACGTTTTTATGACTTGAGTGCACAACGGGTCATCTATACACTCAGAGCTTTTATATTTTCTCTGTTTTACATTTGATTGCACAACTGACAAACCCACACTCGCGTAGAGCTACTATCGCGCACACTCGACACGTGGGGCACAAGGACAGGAGGCCAACCCAGAGACAGACAACCATTCACTCACACCTATGGGAAATTTAGAGTAGTCTGTCAAGCTAAACCACAAGAGAGTGGGAGGAAACCGGAGAACCTAGAAGAATTTAGTCACACCTTAGCTAAGATTCCCGAAAACACACAATTGCAGAGAGCCAACTGTGCTCATCTATGGATGACCATGACACCAGCAACGCCTGACAATTGTAGCACTTGGGAGCCAAATATTTAATGAGCTTGTCCCTTGTATTTTCTATAATTTATTGTACTTCCTGTATTTTACTACACTCTTCTGCCTGATTTACATGTCATCTCATAAGAACATGTTCAATGAATATTAATGTAGACGCTTCCTCGTAGTCCAGAAGACAATAAACCAGAAACCATGCGGGATATCGCTTCTCGATCCCATACGATCCTTTCAGCCCCATTAGCCAGAGGCATCACTTCCACTCTCTCTCTGCATCCCTGGGTATTGATTGCACTCTCTGCCCACACGATCAGCACACACACTCTGTCAGGTAATGCCTTTCAGCGAAGCACTTTTAGACTTGGAAGAAGCTGTGAGATTCAATTAAAGGCTTAAGAGACAAAGCCCTTCAGCATATATTACCCACGTCAGCAAAAAGACAGCATTTTAGTGCCCTGCCTTTAAGTTATTAGTAGCCTTTGTGTCTGTGTGAAAAATGCTAAATAATTTCATACATACAACACATGCTGATGTCAGTGTAAGGAGTACCTCCCCCAAGGGAAAAGCTCTAGAAAACATCCAGGGAACAAAGTTACAATGCCAGAATCTCCTCAATGTGATATCCATCAAAGCCCAGTGGCTGATAAGATAAAAATGGCTATTGGACTTGACAGTAAATGATGCAATTCGGAAAAGAGAACGGGCAAATGTTCCCCATTTGCAAAGGTTAAATCATGTAAAATATATGAAATCATATAAAGGGACTGACAGGATAGAGACGAGCTATCGTTTATATATACATACACCAATCAGCCATAACATTAAGACCAATGGTGAAAGTAAGTAGGCTATTAAGTTATTTCATAACAATGGCAAATATCAAGGAGCGGATGGGTAGGTGGGATATATATGTCAGCAAGTAAACAGTCAGTTCTTGAATCTAATGTCAAAACACACAGTCTGAGCTGTTTCAGCAGGTGGTCTTAATGTTATGGCTGATCATGAGGGGGACCTACTTAGGCAGGTGGTCTTAATGTTATGGCTGAGTGGTAGGCGATGAATAACCAGTTGGACTGACGTCAAATGTGAGTCTAAGCGTGAGTAGAAAGAATTTAAAATGGTCATGAAGGCACAAATCTATCAGGATGTTCTTTAAGTACATGAAAGCTTCACAATCTGTTCGCAAAGCTGGAAAATCAGAGCCTTCAAGTGCTTACTGGAGGTGGCACTTGCACAGTGATGTCATCCGTGTCCACAGGTGAGTCCAGCCACTGCCTGTCATCTGAAGACTGGCTGTCTGAGTAGCCCTTCCTCCGGCTCGACTGAGACAGCTGGCTTTTAGACCTTCTGGACATGCCATCCACTTCCTGCCCATCTCCGTTCTGCATTACAACAACAACCATAATTAAACTTCACTGACAAGCTGACACTTAAATACACATCTAGTTTGCATTCATATATAATTTATATAAACAAAAATGACTAATTCCTGTCGTTGTGTAATGAGAGTTCCACACTCTTGTGTGACTCCAGAGCCGGGAAGCCTTTTACACTTATTATACATCAGTTTTTTATGGAAATACTTCCTAAAACCACTGATATGTTAATTAGCCCTAACACTGGCTCATTTTACTGATGTTGCTTTGATGCAGGTCACGTGACAACTGTCAGTTGCACAGAGAAACAGCATGTCTTGGTTTTATCATTGCATGTGCAACACTTTTGAGTGTATATGCATATCTACCATGTGTGTGATGTGTCAAATGTAAAGATGCATACATTTTTTTAAAAAGAGTTGAGTTTAATTATATATCTTTAATTGTTACTTCAAGAGTTGAAAACCATTAGAACATTCAATGCTTCACATTCCAGAATACTCACAAATGGGTGGAGCTATGCTACAGCATTTGCTACACAATTATTGGCAATTATTGGCCCTGGTTAACATGTGGTAAAATCATTAATACATTAAATCTTTATTGTATAAATAAATGTTACACTAAAAATAGTAAAAAAAATAAAATAAAATCTGACATAACTCTAATGAATTAAAAAATAATCTATAACTAAAAACATAAATCATTTAATCAATTATTATTATTTTAAATAATATCACGTGCCACAATTATTTGCCCCCCAACAATTCCTATAAAATAAAAACATTTAGATAAAATGCTTAAAGAAGTTTAGTTTTTAGGTTAATTAGAGTAAAAAGGAACTTTTATTTAGTAATCAATGACTTCCTGTTTCCCTGGGGTATAAATCGGACATGACAGAGTCCTATTGCTCCAAGCTACTCTTCAACATGGGAAAGACAAGAGAACATGCTGTTCAAGTAAGGTAAATGACAAAAAACAAACAGTAACAGTTTGTTAAGTGGTACTGGGTCTTCAGCTGGGATGTGTGCTTTGGTCAGGGCTAAAATTGAGTTTTTGGTCAACAAACATTCTAAGTGGGTCATGGCATAAATCTAAGGATGAGTATGCAGAAAAGCACCTCATGCCCACTGTAAAGCATGGTGGAGGATCTGTGATGCTGTGGGGCTGTTTCTCTTCCAAAGGCCCTGGGAAGCATGTTAAGGTGCATGGCATCGTGAACTAGTTGAAATACCAGGACCCTTAAAATTTAAATCTAGTGCCCTCTGCCATAAATCTGATGATGGGTTGTTGTTGGCAGGATAATATCTCTAAACATTTGGCAAAATCTACTCAACAGACAACAAAATCAAGCTCCTCCCATGGCCAACTCAATTGAAACCTGTGGGGTGAGCTGAAGAGGAGAGTGCATAAGAGCGGACACAGGACTCTGGACAATCTAGAAAGATTTGCAAAGAGCAATGGTTTCTCTGTGTTCTCCAACCTTGTGTAACAGTATAAGAGAAGATGGAGAAAGGGGTTTGAACTTGGGTTCTGCAGCAAGACAATGATCACACCAGCGAGTCCACCTCTGTTTGGCTGAAGGAAAAGTGGCCTTGTCAAAGTCCTGACCTGAATCCTATTGAGATGCTGTGGAAATTGACTTTAAAAGGCGGTTAATGCTCGAAAACTCTCCAATATGGCTGAACTACAACAATTCTGCAAAGATGAGTTTGGGCCAAAATGTAAAAGATTTATTGCAAGTTATTGCAAATGCTTGATTGTAGCTGTTGCTGCTAAGAGCCCAACCAGTTATTAGGTTTAGGGGGCAATCACTTTGTCACACAGGGCCATGTAGGTTTGGATTTTTTTCTCCCTTAATAATAAAATCCTTCACTTAAAAAAACATGTGTTATCTTTGACTAATATTTAAATTTGTTTGATGATCTGAAGAAAATAAAAATCTGGAAGGGGACAAAAACTCTCACACAACAGTATGTATATATTGCCATTATATGGTTATATCGCATTCTTTCGGCCATGATAATGGTGTAGTGTGAATCTGAGATCACGACAGCCCTAGTGAGGCTGAACTGGTGTAGTTATGTATGTGTTGGTGTTGGTGACATGAGGAAGAGAACAAATTCAAAGCAAAGCAACATCTCATAAATAGACCATATGGAGAATTGACCCCATATTAATGATGACCAAGCAACAAAAAGTATTACTAATGATTAAAAACTAATGGGAAAGTCAATTTCGTTCTTTTTGTGTTATTTATTCCTTAATTAAGACTGAATGTTGGATTTGTTCAGTCTGTAAAGCTTGTTATAAAACGTCTTTTTTACTATGTTTGTGTGTGCTAAAGTCAAACATGACACTGGAATTTTTCATAATGATAAAAAAATGACAGTAAATCAGATTCTGCTGACAGACGTGATTGCTGCAGAATAATATCACTAATGTTTTCTTTAAAAAGACGTTACCTTTTCCGACGTGTACTTCCAGAGGTCAACGCTGTCCATGCTGTTCCTCTTGGTGAACTTTGGCCTGGCTCCTGATGGTAGGAGAGAAGTATGGTCAGTTATACGCTCAGATTCTAGCTTTCAGTGCAGTAGTTGTGTCACCAGTGTCCATCTCACCAACTAGGAGTGTACATATAATACGCTATAATACAATTTGACACATGATACTAGGAACTGCTGCCTCTCTTCTACCTCCAACCAGATCATCCATCTTTGGGGCCTCCTGCTGACCTGCCCCAGACTCAATCAGCTCCATGTGCATATTCTGAAAGCTATACTCAGTCCTGTCAACCAAAATAGGCTTTTGAATCAATCAGCCATAACATTAAAACCACCCTTCTAATGTTGTGTAGGCCACCAAAACTGACTGTGTTACCCTGTGTGTTCTGACCCTTTTCTATCACAGCAAACCTTTACTTTTAGTGCCACTGCTGTTCTTCTGTGGGATTGAACCAGCTGGCTGAGCCTTTGCTCCGTGTGCCCATTAATGAGCCTTGGGTCGCAGTTGTCCACTTACACCAACTACCACAGACCTGGAAGACCAGCTGTTTTGGAGATGTTCTAGCCATCACTTGCCAAAGTGGCTCAGATGTTTAGGCTCCTGTTTCTAGTACAACAACTTCAAGAACTGACTGTTCAATAGCTGCCTAAAATATCCCACCATCCTGACAGGTGCCATTGCAATGACACATAGTCAATGCTATTATCACCTGGCAGTGGGTTTAATGTTGTGGCTGATCAGTGTAAATATTTCAAACATAATTTATACAGCCGCTCTGCACCCACACTGTCCGACACTGTGCATCCATGTTCATTTTGCAGGTGCCCGTCTTGTGTCTCCTGAAGAACTTAATATTTCACTTTAAAATGTCTTAAATTCCTTTTTGTCGCTTTGTTAAGTGTCGAGTGTATAGAGCTTTATTTACAGATTTGTAAAAAATAGATTTTATTTATATTTATATATAGATTCATTTTTTAAAGATTTATAGCTTTAGATTTGTATGCAAGGATAATTTCTATATGTTAAAATATATATATTTGACATATTTTTCAAATATCTTATTTTACATTCTTTGTAAATGCACCTAGTCCTGCATGAAATTGCATTTTTTCAATAAACTGTGTGCTCTGTATATGGTTGTACTGACAATAAATGCCTCTTGAATCTCAAATCTTCAAACCTGAGATAGCAGAGTCACTTCCAGACCATACAACGTTAAACTGACGAGTAAACAGAAAATCACATTTACACATTTCCCCCTCTTATCCATTGTTCAAGCCATGTCATGTCTGAGGCCTGAAGCTAATGCAGGTACTGGAAATAACAAGAAATCACACCTTAACAGTCAGCATGGTGCCAACTGCATGCCCAAATCATCACACTCATGTTCAAACATCTCTGAGAGAGCAGCTTATGTGGTTTGCAACACCAATCAGCCATAACATTAAGACCATCTACCAGAGCAATGGGTCACTTCTACCAGTAGCACAACAGGACTTCACCCCCCACATGCATCAGTGACCCTTAGGTGCCCATGATTCAGCAGTTGTTCTTCCTTGTAGGTACTAACTGGAACACTTCACAAGACCTGCTGTTCTGAAGATGTTCTAGTCATTATGTGTTAAAAGGCTCCTGCTTCCAGCACATCAGCTTCAAGAACTGACTGTTCACTTCACCAATATAGCCCACCCCAGACAGGTGCCATTTTTAATGTTGTAGCTGATGGGTGTAGGCTTCCAATTCTTGTCTGGAGAGACACTGGCTGAACTACTGCATAAAACTGCATCTTTTTTCTGCTTGCAGGAGAACATGCCAGAAAGCCAGGAGCCATGCTTCCTCACACACCCTGACTGTTTCAAATAAACAGCCTTTCAGGCATGTTCTCTCGGTCACAAACACACACACACACACACCCTCCAGAGCTGTTCCTTCCTAGTCCCTGATTCACTGTTTCCCCGTCCAGCAGCACCACTGGCTCGGACTGACCTCAGTTGAACCCTCTCCAGCACAAAACTGCCCTTTTCTGTGAGGCAAGGGCAAGAGCAAAGCATGCTGGGTCGGTCAAAGCCATAGAGCTTCATCCAAGCAAGTGAATTCAATGCTGTATCACGTACTGCAGCTCAAACCCATGGTTTAACCAGGAAATGAGCGTTTACAGAACATACTGTGGTTTAAAATTAAAGTCCCTGATTATTCTTGTTTCTTCTCCTGGTGGAATGAACTGATCAACTAAATCAAAACTGCAGAGTCTCTTTACCTCAACTGTTCCGTGCCCACCTCAGCATCTAAGCCCAAGAGATACACACCAAAGAGCAATTTCCCACTCATTCTTCATGTTACTTACAGTGTGTTTTTAATGTAATATATTGGAATCATCAGCTTTAGTGAGGAAGAGGAGGGTTCTGTTCTCCTTTTAAGCACTGACAGCGATTATGTTGTTACATCTGCCGTCTATATCTAATGTACTAAAGCACGTAAAGACAAAGAGGAATGTCCTGGACTCTTTTAGCTCTAAATAATCATAGTTCATGTTGTAGCACTTGCCGTCTGTTATAGACTCGCTTATAAGCACTTAATGATGATGTTATACTAAGTGTTGAATTTCTTTGTAGCGCTCACATCAGTGCTGCCATGTGTGAACATTGTTTCTGTACCTGGAAGTCTCCTTAGACAAAAGCATCAGCCAATAATAAATGCGAATGTATGTTAATGTGAAATTTATTCATTTTAGGGTCTATTAACCACATAGCTCATGCCATCTGCTGACTAGGCCATTCTACGCTAACGTTCTGCTGATGTTCTGATGTGAAATATTTGTCTGATGCAACAAAAAGACAAAGAGGAACGTCCTGGACTACTAAATAGTAATAGTAAATAGTCCATGTTCATGTTGTAGCACAATTCACCCGGCCCCCACCCCACCCCCAGGGCAATCAACAAATCTCAATTTAAACCCCTATGCTCACAAATGTATCCAAACAGCAGATTTAAGAAAGATGGAAATAATAAGTATGAGAAAATGCACCAGTGTGATCCATTTTGTATGGAATGTTAGGCCTCGTCCACAAGGACTCGTAGTTCGCACAGGCTTTCAGGACTCGTGTTTGGTTGGCTGCACATTCAGACGGCATAAAAAAAGATGCATTTCATTTTTTCTTGTTAGAAATTTCTGTCGAAATCCCAAGTAGCACAAAGAAAGCTTCTTTATTGCATTTGCATGCCGATAAGTTAATGTTGTGGAGGTGTGGAATTGCACATGCAGTGCTTCGTTGCACATTACGCCATCTGAACGCGCATCTAACCAAACACGAGTCCCGAAAGCCTGTGTGAACTATGTGGACAAGGCCTAACATTCCATACAAAATGGCTCACACTGGTGCATTTTCTCACCCTTATTATTTCCATCTTTTTAAAATCTGGTGTTGGGATACATTTGTGAGCATAGGGGTTAAATTGAGCAGTCACACATTGAACCCAGTAGCAGGTAATGTTTTCTCTGGCTACATTGCAGTATCAGGAGGAATTTTAACATTAGGATGTCATGGTTCAGTTTAATAAAGTTATGATTATAGTATATAGTTATGTACACACTATATATAACACATACACTCGGTTTACGATGCACTTGGTGGCAGTGGTGGCCTAGTGGTTAGGACCTTGCCCCTGGGTTCAAGTCTGAGGACCTTGAGCAAGGTACCGCCCCCTTCACTGCTCCCCGGGCAGTAAAGGGGGTGCTGTTGACGGGCAGTGCTGTTGACAGCTGCCCGCTGTGTTAAATGCAGAGGACACAAATATTCTAAAGTTACAAAACCATTCCGGACTGTCTCATTACTGCCCCCACACGTACAGATACAACATTACAATCAAGTACCGCTACAAAACGCCTAGGTCACTCATTAGAACACAGCATGTTCATTCATCCAAGATTTGAACACCACTGTTCTTGTAAGTTCTCGTGAATTCTTGTGAGCTTGCATTTGATTCCTAAAGAACCATCAGAGGTACACAGACCTACATAGGTCTACAACAGCTTACAATTGTAACATTGTCCTGCTGACAAGACAAACTCCATCAGATGTTGTTCAGGACATTACTGATCTTCCCAAACATTACCAAAAAACCCACAGTTATTAAAGAATTCCAGCAAAATTTCTTCTACTTCCCAGAGCTGTTCACAGCGGTGGTGAATGGAACCAGATGTTTGGTTCCTCTAAAAGCTCCCTCACAATGTTCTTCCATTAAATGGTGTTGAAGCCTAAAGCATTGGTCTACAAGAGCATGGAAAACTCCTAAAACCGAACCCATTCATAGTGACCGGATCCCCCTAAAAAGTAATTTAATTTAGATTTTGCCATTATCAACACTGCATATAAACACAGCCTCACTGGAGGCGGGGAGTGGCTCTATTAATATTAGACACGTGACGTCTGGTTCCATTCGCCTCCACTGTTGAGAAATCCAAGGCACTAGTTTCCTCTACAGAAAACCATTTCACATCAAATCCACTTGCGAATGATGCAAATTTTAGTTCATACCTGTATCCATATAATCAACTCTGCATTAAAATACTGCAACACAATTAGTCTCTGCTCATGACATCAGCCACTAACTGAAGAGTACTAGTCAAAGTACAAAGCAAAATCAAATGTGAAAAAGTGCCAGTGGCAGTTATTATGTGCCTACAATTATTATCAGCTATTATCCATAATGAGCATATTTGACTTTACCTCTATTAAACAGCCCCGACCCCGTTCTGCAGCCGAACACTCGAGTGCCACATGAGTGAGACGTCCCTGGTGTATTGATAATTGCAGCAGTGGGATAATCGTGTGTCGTTTCGTGTAATTACAACTGCGCTGCTACGGCGGGTTTGTGCTAGAGTGGATGCTGCCCACTGCATACTGTTCTACCAGCTGGAACACTGTTCATCACTGATGACCACTCTTTCTTCATTACAGCACAAGCTGGGGTGTGAAGGAACATGTGTGTGTGTGTATGTGTGTAGCTAAGTGAAGTGGGAGGATTGTGAAAATGGGTGGGGCGAGTAGAGTGGACACACTTTGTTTTGGTTCACTAAAAACACACACATTAAAGGAAACTGCATGAAAATTTGAATGGCAATGTAACATACAGTAATGCGAAAAAAGGTTAGGACACCCTATAAAAGCCTGTGTGTTTCATGTAGATATGCAATCTCAATACTGGGAGATTCAAATAATACAACTAAACAATTAAAACTGAAGAAAAGCCTTTTCAAAATTTGTAAAATGTAATTCTACAAAAACTTGATTTCTGGTGAGGTATAAATTAGGTCACCACCACCTTTATTCTCAATTAATATGGCTCAAATCACACACAGGTGAGATGGTGAGATCAAAAGGGCTGTCTGAGGCACAAGTGAAAGACTTCCAAACAACTGCCAACATGTCCAGGTCTGGCTGTTCAAGTAAGCTAAAAGAAGTCTCCAAAACCCCTAAAATGCCATCACGGGACCTACAGCAGGCTCTTGATACTGTTGATGTGAAAGTCAAATCAGAAAGCGATGCGCAACTTTAACTTGCATGGGAGGTGTGCAAGAAGTAAACCTTTGGTCTCTAAGAGAAACATCAAAACCAGATTGAAGTTTGCAAGAGAGAACGTTGACAAAAACCAGGACCTCTGGTAGTGCTTTACATTTGAAACCCATGTAGATAACATTACTTCTTTCATCTCAGAAATATTGCTAAGATAAAGAATATCGTGTCATCACATGATTCCGAAAAACAAGCTTATGCTTTTGTTACCTCTAGGTTAGATTATTGTAGTGCTTTACTCTCTGGATGTACCAGTAGGTCCATAAACAAGCTCCAGTTAGACCAGAATGCAGCAGCTAGAAGTGCTTACTAGAACTAGAAGATATGATCACATCAACCCCATTTTGTCTAATCTGCACTGGCTCCTGGTCCTAAATCCTGATTTTTGCATTGATTATAAAATACTGTTATTAACCTTTAAAGCACTTAATGGTCTTGCACCACAGTATCTGACTAAACTCTTGGTCCTTTATGATTTACCCTGTCTACTTAGATCACAAGGTGCAGCTTTTTGCTAGTACCGCATACTGCAAAGGTCACAGCAGGGGGCAGAAGTTTCTCTTATAAAGCCCCAAAGTTTTGGAATAATATGGTAAATATTGTTCGGGACTCAGAGACAACTTCAATATTTAAGTCCAGGCTGAAAACATATTTGTTTATTCAAGCTTTCAGTTAGTTCTAGAAAAGGAGCAGATCCAGAGGGTTCTAAGGCATAGAGTTTTCTGATAAACTGGGATGTTTGGATGCTGTCGCTCCCCAGACTGACATGTTTACTCAAGTTTGTTGACGGTCGAGTGGTGGACTGCCTTATGTCCCAGGATGTCCTCATGTCTGTGCTACCTCCTGGCTCTCCTCTTTAGCTATGCTGTCATAGAGAGTCTTGCCGGAGCTCCTGCATGCACTCAGACCACAATATACATCATTCTTAATCACTCACAACACTGTTCATTAAAGGCTCGGATTCTGTAAAGCTGCTCTAAGACAACGTCAGTTGTAAAAAGCACTATAAAAAATAAAATTAGCTACAATTAGGACCAGTGCTGTGATTATGTTACTGCATTGGGAAATTGTGATAAATATTACAATTTATTAACAGCCATAAGTTAACTGGTAAATCTGGCTAAAATGGCATTATTTTGAAGCCTGGTTTGGATCTTTTGCAACCACATTACAAGTGTACAGTGAAGAATACAAGGGCAAGTAATTTAATGATGCATCCAGTTCTAAAGACACCACTTGCAGAGGCAGTCTGGGACATAAATTTGCAGTTAGCTGGATCTCAGACTTTCTGGGCAGGGTGCTCACAGTACACAATTAAAACATATGTGATTGGTTTCACAGGTTCATTTGCATTTTGGTCTGAGATAATACTATTGCAAGGAACACAAAAGAGAGAACAGTTACCCTGCATCTCGAATTCTGAACCACATGGAGACAGATCCCCTTCTTTCACTCCCAGAGCTTCCATCAGCTGTTCCACATTCATCCTGGCTGTCAGCTCTCCATTCCTGTCCCCAATCTAGAGAGAGAGCGACACAGAGAGACATAGAGAGACATAGAGAGAGAAAGAGAGAGAGAAATAAAACCTCTTATTTGATGGCATATTGATTTATTGTTCATGAAATTGTCTTTATTTGCTTTTATCCACAGTATTCTTTAGTTTAGTATCAGAACTTGATCAGAGGGATGCAGGTTCAAGTCCCAGCCCAGACACCACTGAAGGACCCTTCAAGGTACTGCTACACTGCTCCCCGGTTGCTCCTCCACATGTGGATGGGTTAAAGATCAAATTTTTGGGTGCACTTTGTGTGATGGGGTGTGTTCACAATGCCAGTCACTTTCACATACAGATTCCCACCCTGGTCTCGCTTTAGAGAGTCTACATTACATTCATGATGGATTTTTTAAAAGCTGGCTTGTTTGGACCCTTGTGTGACCTTATAGCAATGAATCCCATTGTCCTTTTGCATTTGTTCCTAATTAGCACAGGCCTGGGGTGCAGACACAGTCCTACTTTGGGCCTATAAATAGGCTGATCAATAACTGAAGACACACATCCAATGTGACATAACTGATGTAAAGTTTTTATTTTTTATTTTTAAAGACCAAATTTCTTAGTAAAATAATTATAATTTAAAAATGATACCAAATGCTAAAACATTATACAGCTATAGAATCGAGGAAAATGCGACAACCAATTATCCACCACTCAAAGCCAGAGCTAAGATCGCAAGCCTCAAAACCTTTGTAGGCAAAACAAGTGAATAAAGCACATTACATTCATCAACTAAACCCAGCATGGAAACCAATTCAGCAGTATTCAACTGTTAAAAATAAGTTGGGAATAATGGGATGTTAATCTATAAAAAGATAATCAGATAACTGCACCTTGTCCAAAACGCTAGAATTCTAAGAAAAACCAAGAAATGAGAGCACATTACTCTTAAGTCTCTACATCAGCTTCCATTCAGGTACAGAAGTGAGTTCAGAGTCTGAATCATCGTCTATAAATCTCTACATCAAAAATACATCTCTACGATGTCTGAAGAACACGAGCCTGGAAGGTCTCTTGGATCAGCAGCAGCTGGTCGGCTAGTGGTGCCCAGAGCTGAAACTAAACAGGGTGAAATGGTCTTTAGTCATTATGCTGCCCCATGGAGATGGAGATCAGATCTGCCCAAACTGTTGCCAGTTTTTAAAAGAATCTAAGATCAACATTATTTTCCACAGCCTTCAGTTAACAGTTTCAATCATATAAAAATGAGTATGGGCCTGACAGTGCTTAATTTATTTTTATTTATAATTCTATAACTTTTTATTTCATGCTCTTTTCTGTAAGTATTTACCTTTGCTACTTTTTTTTTTTAAAGTTTATTTGAGTCATAATAGCTTATTTTTCTTTAGGCTCTTTTTTTTAATCTCTGTAAAGCACATTGAATGACCTCTGTATATGATAATGTGCTATAGAATAAACTCTCCTTGCCTACAACCCTAATTAACACCATCACAGCTCCCAGACAGCAGTGACTATTTATATCCTATTATTTCACTGCTATATTATCCAACCTAAATGTTCTACCATGTGACAAGACAGGGGGTGAAGAGCAGCCTATTGCAGACACTAGATCAGCCTAGAAGTTCATCTCCATCTTCAACAGGAGAATGCTGAAATAATTTTCCAGTGTAACAAAAGATTTTATTTTTTCCTCTCATTTTTCATGGAGATATTGGTCACTTTTTTCTAGGTTTTCCTGGTATTTCAGGTTTTCCTGGTTTTCCATGATACAGTTTTAACAGTTTACAAACCGGACTGTTTTAGCCATAAACAGCTTCAGTTTTATGCAGTCGGCAGCAAAGTAAAAACAGCGATTTCTCGTCTTTTTAGGAAGTTTCTGGCTAATTATGGAGGGGTTCATGCCAGGCATGGTCAGCGAAGGTTTTTAGTTCAGATGGATTATTTCACCATCATCACCATTCCATAGAAACACTGACACATGGAGCTTCACCGGGGGGGAGATTCTTTGAGTAGGGCTTTGTGTCGGAGACGGGACGTCTGGTTCCATTCGCCACTATTTTGGTAGAATTCTCTAGGATTATGTAGAAGCCTAATAAATAAAAACTAGCAGCTGTCCCTGATCCACATTAGGTACTGACTTAGAAGGAACGTCAAAAACTTTCCACTTTCATTCCCACAAAATGTATACTGCATGTGAACTGTACTGACACAGTTTAGCAGTATTAGTGTTGCATGGCTGCAGTGCTTCATAAATGGTCAATACTGACCTCTCTTGAGATGTCAAGGTGTTTGCGAGCGTAATGCAGGGCCTGCCGTTGGTTTCCTAAAGACACGTAGGCATTTCCCAGGCTCCAGCATGCTCGGCCTTCTCCAACCCTGCAGCCAAGGCAAAAAAGACCTGATCAGAAAACTTGCATTGTAAGTTTATATTAGAATTAAACAGAATTAAAGAAAAAAAAAAATATATATATATATATACACATATATACAAGACACAAAGGCCCATAAAAACGCAGTGTTCTATATTCTGAAAATGACTAGAAGCATTCGACTATAAGAGTTAAAACTTAAACTGATTGTGTTTTCTTCTGACTCTCAGGAAAAGATGGAGAGCAGCACAAAACAGCAAGTTGCTTGTGTTCACTTCCACTGTGTATTGTGCAACACCATCTGTTGATGACGCCTTCTTGATTACAATGATTCCTCTCAGCACTGGTGGCTCAGAGAATTTCTGAACAAAACCGCTCAGGGTGTGTTCCCTGTTGGGCAAATAGTGGTAAACTCAAAAAAGTCTGTATAAAATCACTGATGTTCCTGCAAGATTGCAGTGGAATCCAACATGGACTCATTCAGCGCTCCTGCTTCTAGTACAACAACTTCAAGAACTGACTGTTCACTTGCTGCTGCATGCTGTTGCATGGTTGGATTTTAACAAAGTTCAACATTCAACAAGAAGAAATGGGAGTGAGATGATTTTTTGCTATTCGTCAAGTGGTCTTAAACTTTTGATCAGGACAGTAAAACCCAACCCATTAAAAAGCAAGGACTCTCCTCACCCCCACCCCAATGATGTGAACACTTTAAAAATCTTGATCAAACTCATCCCAGAGTTTAGTACTGGTCAGAAGTTGCTGAAGGCTGCAGACCTGTCATTGAGCTCCTGTGCGATAAGCAGGTGTTTGAGGTGGTAGTCGATGGTGCGGTCGTACTGCTGCAGCAGCGTGTAGGTGTTTCCCAGACTGTAACATGCCTGCGCCTCCATCACCTGGTCCTTCAGCTGCCGGGACAGCTGCAGCGTCTTCCTGATGGGCAAACAAATGGACAAATACACACTTGTGTGGTCAGAATTGGAAGAGGATTTCAGTGGCAACTTGTGAAGCTCCCCTAAGAATTCCAAAGTCTCATATTCTTTTTACAAGGTTTCAGACCTTTTTAGATCAGATCATTAGATCTGATACATTGCAACAGCTGTTGTTAATAAATGTGAGCTGGTGCCAATTTCAAAGCTTTATTAATAATCTGACTCTTCAAACCTTGTGCACACACTTGTGGACACTCAACAACCATGGGTTCCTCTAAGCAGTCTTGTAAGACTCTGAAAATGAAAGTTATTGATGCCCACAATGCAGGAGAGGACTAAAAGAAGATAGCATAGCGTTGTCAGCTTGCAGTTTCCACAGTGAGAAATGTAATTAAGAGATGGCAGTTCAGGGGAACTGTGGAGGTCAAGAGGAGATCTGAAAGACTAAGATAACTTGGTCCCCATTTGATTTAAAAAAAAAACCTGCAAGAAGATTTAGCAGACTCAGGAGTGGTGGTGCACTGTTCCACAAGACCTTCATGGAAGAGTCAGCAGAAAAAAAAGAAAGAAAAAAAAAAGTTACCTGCATTCCAATCATAAAATCCAATGTCAGAAGTATCTAACAGAACATCTACAGAAGCCTGATGAATTTTGGAAACAAGTGCTGCAAACTGATGAAGTTAACATAGATTTTTTGGCCACAATCAGCAATGTTATGTTTGGAGAAAAAAAAGAAGCAATATTTCATTAAAAGAACACCTTGCCAACCATTAAGCATGGGGGTTGTTAAGGTGATTATAGGACTTTATCTTTTATAATCATATAATTCCTATACAGTTTATACACGATGGGTGTATACACGAGGCTTTCCCCTTCCAGCGGGAGGGACTTTAGACTTAAGACTACACGCAACTTAATCTCTTCTCTAAATAATGATTTTCAGATAAATAATGATAAGAATGAGTCGGAAGAACAAAAGAATCTTTACTTACAATTTCTCAGAAGTTACAAAAGCATTTCGTGTTCAATCCCGCTGTTTTCAAATTGAAGTCTTTTCAGAACTAGAAGCTTTTGCAGGAAGAATGGGAGAAAATCAAAAGTACAAGAACTGAAAGATTTTTAGCTCTAAAAAGTGTTTGAAAGCTGTGAAATCTGCCAGAGGAGGTGTTAGTAAGTACTGATTATGTAGGGTGCCCAAACAGTGCCACAATAATGTTGTTGTTGGTTTTTTTTAATCTTTGTTCAATTTATGAAATAAAAAGTAACTATCCATCAATGTTTACTGAAAATATTGTGTTTATATCTTTTCAATTAAAAATGACAAAAATATGTAATTTACCTATAAAGCCATCCATTTGCTCTAGACATCACAATAATGTCAAAGTGGCTCAAATCCTTCATCAGCAGTGGTGATAATGTTATGGCCGATTGGGGAAAACCTCTACACATATCCAGAGGTAAATCTCCAAAAATGAAGGGCAGCGCTATGCATAGAATATATTCAATATTCTATATCAAATATTACATGCTGCACATGAGCAACCTCACTAACCTAAAGGTGCAATATTCAGTGTACCTGCAATCACTGCCGTTACTATAATGTAATTTTCATTTTACCATAATTTATCATATTATTTTTACTGCTTTTTCATAAAAAAAAATCACTGATTTTTACCTTGTAGTTTTGGTTACCTTTGTATTTA
The DNA here is from genome assembly GCA_037576955.1 of Lepidarchus adonis. Classification (NCBI taxonomy): domain Eukaryota; kingdom Metazoa; phylum Chordata; class Actinopteri; order Characiformes; family Lepidarchidae; genus Lepidarchus; species Lepidarchus adonis. The sequence continues at coordinate 7,283,178 of JBBIGC010000082.1, read as the reverse complement.
TAGGACTTTTTTATTTTCTACCTTGTATTTGTAGCACTGTGTTTTCTCTTTAACTTGTATTTTTATTACCTTTTATATTTATTACCTTTGTATTTTCTTTCTTTGTATTTTTCTTTTTCTGTATGTTATTATATGTCACTGTCTCTATGTCGCAGTCGCTACATAAGCAATTTCCTCGGGGACAATAAAGTTTTTCTGATTCTGATATGCAGACATGGACACATGCTATGCCTCTGAAGGCCTCTGGGTGTCACTTTAGTCTTATTTTACCTGTAGTACTCTGTTGCAGAGGTGAACTGGCCCAGGAAAATGAGCGCGTTGCCAAGATTGCTGTACGCTCTGCGCTCGGCTGCTCTGTCACCAAATTCCTTGGCAATGGACAGTCGCTGGAGGGAGAAAAGCAGAGAAAATTCTCACAGCTTAGTGTTTATGAGCTATTAATATATTATGTATTAATGACTGTCAAAACAGGAGACACTACTACTGTAAGCACAGGTCATTATTTTGTTTAAATATAGCATTAAATAAAATTATTTTTACAGTAATAATTTAAAACTTCATTTCATTGGCTATGTACTCATACTCTGTAGAATGACAAAATTGAATCTAATCTAATCTAGGGTTAGTATAATCTAATCATATTCAATCTAATCTAGGGTCAGGGTTAGTCTAAGTCAATCTTATCAAATCTAATCTAGTCAATTGTAATCTAATCCAATCCAAGCTAATTCAGTCCAAGCTAGCATAATCCAATCCAATCTAATCCAATCAAACAATCTAGTCAGAAACATATTTTATAAAGTCCACTTGCAGTAATAGCACTAAAGACATTAAAAAATCTGTTTTAGTATCAGTTTATGATCTTAGATTAAAAACATGAATGAGTGCAAGTGTTTTCAGGTGCCTTCCTTAAAAGAAAACATGTCCATGCTGTTCCAGCTGCTTCTTGCTGTAATTGTTTCTAATTTGTCCTAATTAAGGGTGGCAGTAATTTTGGAGGGTGCCATTCACAGCCTTTCAAGATCAAGCAGCATTAATGGTCACAACACATTACCATGGCAACATCAAACCATCTCATTGGGGTCTGAGCTGTAAAATTAGCCAAGGTCGTACCTCCCGGTGGAACTTGATGGCCTCGACAAAATTGCCCAGCAGGTAGTGGGTGTTGCCAAGATTACCGAAAGCCCGTCCTTGGGCAGCTCGGTCGCCTAACTCTTTCACCAGCGAGAGGTTCATCCTGAAAAACAATCCCAGAGATACTTCACCTTTATACAAGGGTGTGTACATACATATACAGGTACATCTAAAAACAAATAAATAATGTTGTTTTTTTTTTAATCTTTGTTCAATTTATGAAATAAAAAGTAACTATACATAAATGTTTACTGAAAATATTGTGTTTATATCTTTTCAATTAAAAAAAATATATAAAAAAAAATAAAAAAGGAAAAACTTCTCGACATTCCTTTCGGAAAGTGAATTTTATATATTATATAGATTAATTGAACATCGTGAAATAGTAACGTTCATTTTTGGTGAAGGTGAGAAATACCCACATAAAATATCCTTTATACTTTACAGTACTGTATATTCTATAGAGTATCGCCGTTTACTCTGAGCCCCTATTGCAGGTGTGGTTGCCCCCCATCCCCAGTGCTTTCACATCAAACACTGCCTGGATGGAAAACCCTCCTAATTACTGTTTATGGGATGTTTCTTCCACAGGACATCTACCTGCTCTACATATGTGAGCTCAGGTGTGTTAAAGTCTATAATAGGTGCCATCATTGGAGCGAGGCGGTAAATGGGTCTCAACACATCCATCTTAAATGAAGCCTGAGTACGTAAACAGCATTGGGCTCTCAACCAGCAAAAAACGATTTCTGCTGCCTTAAGAATACTTGTCACCGTCAAGCAATGTATTCATGCATCCTTTACGTTGGCATGGATGTTCAGCAGTATGTTCACAAGAGTCAAACATTTCCAACAACAAACAATGGTGACTAAGGCTGGGTAGGTATTAGATTTTCAATTTTGCACAATCTTTGAGTTTTTGTGCTACAATCTGAGCTCAGGCCCTGACCTCCCTCCCACTGACCGCACCGACTGTCCAGTTTCAGTTCAACTCTGAGCATTCGTCGCTAAGCAGCAGCCCAGCAAATCACTGATTCTATATTAATTTAATATAAAACTCCAATAACTGTTCAAGCACTGTAATTTTGGGGCAGCCATAGCCCAATGGTTAGAGAAGTGGGTTTGTGACCGAAGGGTCCCAGGTTCGATTCTCAGAACCGGACAGCAGCTGAAGTGCCCTTGAGTAAGGCACCTAACCCCCAACCACTCACCATGTACGTCGCTCTGGATAAGAGCGTCTGCCAAATGCTGTAAATGTAAAAGTTGAAGTTGGCCCCTTCCATTTGTTTCCACCACTGCTATCAATTTTTCCATCAATGGCATAATGTTAGTTTATTCTCCACCATGCTATATATAAATTCTAGCTAGACAACAAACCTGGACTGCTAATTCAGCAATGGATCATGACGTTTGTCCTTCATTCAGTAAGCCAACAAAACTGTCCCACTACACTGCTCACCAGGTGCTGTTGCCCCCTGCTCCATATGTGATGCACAAATCCTTATTTAATTCCCATTTCTGTTCATTTGCTCTTTCTGTGAACTTTATTACATACTGAAGTTTGGGTTTGGATGTATAACCATACGTACTTTAAAGAAATACTGGTACATTTTATCAGTAAAAACAACAGCTGATTTTATCAGTAAAGCCATAAATCAGTCAGGTAGTGTGATGAGTGCTGCTTACTTACTCATAGAAAGCAGTTGCTCTCTGCAGGGTATCTCTAACATCGGCAGGCAGGTCTCCAGGCTCCTGTGAGCAGCCCCACAGCTGCTGCTTTCCTTTAGCATGGAAAACGTTACCAATATTATAGAGCGCCCTGGCCTCACCAACCTAATGCAGCACAGAGAGAGAGAGAGAGAGAGAGAGAGAGAGAGAGAGAGAGAGAGAGAAAGAGAGAGAGAGAGAGAGA
>JBBIGC010000082.1:7267455-7280032 GCA_037576955.1 Lepidarchus adonis | reverse complement strand
ATCTATCAGTCTGTCTGTCTGTCTGTCTGTCTGTCTGTCTGTCTGTCTGTCTGTCTGTCTGTCTGTCTGTCTGTCTGCATGTCTATCTATCATTTATTAGTTACGACCATTAAGCAAAAATTTTCAGTGAACCATTTATTTTCATCCACCATCATTACATTTGTATGACGTCACCAACTTTATTTCCACTATTCACATGAATTGTCCCAGTCATGAAATTATTTTATGTTATTTGTTATTTGAAGTAAAATAACATGAATCCAGAGCATTGAGACACAATACCACCACCTACTGTTGGAGGGTGAAACCCTTTAGTGGCACAAGGTTTTATTTATCACCGTATTTCCATATGCTTATAAAAACACAATATCAATATTTCAGTTAACATCTTGGTTATTGTCAATACCAGCAATACCCCTAGTCACCACTATGCTAATAATTTTCATATAAGTTTACCACATGAGTTGACAGATCAGCTACAATAGGTAAATGTCATTTATCCCAGCAACCAGTGTTTAAACCATGTCATCTAGAGTCAATTCAATCCAAGATTCAAGTGTTTATGTAAGTGTTTATTGATATGTTTCATATGCACAGTGTGAAAACATGTTTCCCTGCACAATGAAATACTTTCTGCCCAAGCGAGCAAGCCTAACGGCCTAAATCCAAGCCCATTGATACTTCCTCCCACATTAAGAGTAACCAATCAGCACTAGGCGCTAGTGGGACTATGGAACCAGCCTAACTAACTAGCAAATGCTATGAGATCACATCAATTTGCCTAATGAAAAACTATCAAATCTTCCCAAAGCCTAGCGAATGGCACAAGCTATGAACATGCAAATCCATCCTGACATATCTATACAGAGCCACATCCATGGGCGTAGATCTTTAACCCTTTTCTAAAACCTCTTAAAACTCCTGCTCAAGCTCAAAATCCCAAGACAATGCTCATGACCGGTGACCAATCTCTTTATCCTAATGGCCATTTTGCTTTTGTTTTCTGTGTTTTTCCTCCATATATAATGCCTGTTATGCTCCCTCCCCAACTCCAGTAAGCTGACTATCCAACAGTTCCCAGCTTTGCGTGTGGATTGAGAAGATGTCGGCCTTCATGGGTCGTGGACGAAGAGAGGATCAAATACGAGGGGATAAGTTTCAGTCCAGCATGATTTGCTCATCTTAAAATAAAGACGGCCAACCAAATCCATATTGTTTTCCCATTATTGCGACCTATTATCATTATTGTTTTTCATTCGCATTGTTGTTTTTCCCTCTAATGGACAGCAGAAAGAGATCAGAAGAACTGGTTGTCACATGGCCTCCTCATTCCCATGTTCTCATGGGCTTTGGTGTATGATTTGTGTGTTGTGCAGAAGTTTCCAGACACTGTTCATAATAAAAATGTATTGTAGGCACAGAAACTATGTATGCTATGTATTAACAGAAACACATTGGCATCTGGAACATCTAGCGCCATCTAGAGGCATCTAAAGCCCATCTACCCTGGACTGTGGAATCTCATTGTCTGGATATTTGAATGAGCTGGAATGATGATGCTCCATCTAATACCGTTGACATTTCATTGAATACATTTAAGAGAAGCTGCAATAATGAATCACCTTTGGAATGAGACATTGAATGCCTTTGGGACAAACTGGGGACGTGAAGACCAACTGACTGCCTTCGGGGATGAGTTGGACTGATAAAGCTCCACTAAACAACTCCAGGATGAACTGGAGTGATGATTCTCCATTGAGTAATGAGGGTTTGGATGAGTGGGAATGATGCTGTGTGTGGTCCAGATATGTTAATATCCTGATATAGGTTTGATTTCCCAGAAGAAACAGAGTTCTCTTAGCAAAGCAGAACATCTATTCTGTATTTCTTCGTTTTCTTCAAATATTTGAGAAGAAAAGAAGTCTGAGCACATCTGAAGATTTGTTTAAAGCTTGACCACTGTGTGGCTTAGTTGCCAGAGGGGGGCAGCATTTTATAGGATTGCTTGGGGGCCTATATAATACAGCACCTGCACTCTTAAATAGGTAATTGAGCCAAAAAGTGGTGTCTACTGTCTTTTTCACAGGTATATTATATTATTACATAGGTGTACAATCACAAACTGTAGGCCATCTGTCATCCTCCAGTGAAGAAGAACTACCACAAGATCTTAGCTAAATATTTTTGGGTGGTGTATCATTCTCAGTGCACCTGAGACACTGACGTGGTAGTGGTGCAGGTATAAGAGTGGTCCCCACTAAAAATGTCCCGCCAAGTGATTGGAAACTGCACACTGAAGAAGGGCTAGAAGGTTCCTGATCCAAACCATGCAAACAGATGGGGGAACACCAACTGTAGAGATATAATAAAGTATCAATCTACATATATCTGATCATTCATTGATTAATTCATTATTAATTAATATTAGTTACTGAATAATATGTCTGAATGAAGGACTAGGTAAGGCTGAGTTGCCGTTGCAGTTGCATGTATCCAGCTTGTCTTGCATTACCTCCAGAGTGTTGTGCGTCGTCCAGTGAGCAGATGCTGGAGGGACCTCACCTGGATTTGGTTTCCGCTGTTGCCATAGGAGCTGTCCTCAGTCACCCAAGTAGCCTCCTCGTGCACTCAGGTTTCACCAGATGGAGTTGTACCGGCGCTGCCCACGCCTTATCCCTTACCTGGGGTTATGCAACCTACACTGCAGCTTTCATCCTCTCAGGTGTGGATACTCATCCTAAGAGGTTCTCCCACTGAGCCACAACTTCATGTCCATCCAAACTGTTCCTGTGCAGAAGGTACTGACCATCCCAAGTGTCGGGAATTCACAGAAAGATGGAGAATAACATCTTGCCAAAGACCAAAGCAATGACGAGCATAGAAATAGAGAATGTTCAGATGGAGTCCTAGGTTTGGGCTTAGCTTGAGAAGAAGATGGTAGCTACCAACAGTCAGTTTGAGGACATTTCTTAGAATCACCTCATAAAATAGTGGGTGGTGGAGGCGTTGGATGGAGTTGTGTTACGTTACACATTGGACCAGTGAGCAATTTTTTGTTGACAGGAGAGTAGGAAGGTTTTTATTTTAACACTGAAACCCAGAACTACATGTGTTAACTATTTTCTTATCTTATTTTCTATGTATTTATTTATTTATTTATTTATTTATTTATTTATTTATTTATTTATTTATTTATTTATTTATTTCTAAATAGGTATTTATTTATTCATTTATTTATTTATATATTTATAATTATGTATTTATGTATATATTTTTAAATATTTATTTATTTATATATTTTTAAACATTAATTTATATATTTTTAAATATTTATTTATTTATTTATTTATTTATATATTTTTAAATAATGATTTTTTTTTTTTTTTATATGTATTTATTTCTTTATTTTTGTTTGTTTATGTGGTTGTTTGTTTGTTTGCTACTTGTATCCAGAGACTGTTGCATCTGGGTGTTATGGGCTCAAGAGGAAGCTTTGCTAAGCCTGTCCTCTCTTGGTTCTTGGCCTACTTTAGGTAGAGGTGAAAAGGGGACAGTGTGGAGTGTAGGGGGTAAACGGATTAAAGGGAGCCTACTCACTCCTCTCCAGTTTGGGATTTCACCCCCCAACGCCAGACACTTAAAGTCTGCCTGGGATTAAGATAAAGAGCCAAGCAAGACCACGCGCTAGGCTCAGGGAGGTGTCCCATGAAACAAAAGGATGTAGAGAGTAGAGAAAGAAAAAACATGGCACATCATTGTAATATGAGCTAATGCTCATAGGAAAGGCTAAGATAATGGACAGCATGGCCTTTTATCTCTTTGTATGGCTGGATGATCTGTGCTTAATGCCGGGTTTTAATAAAGAAATGGCTACCGTTCTTCCCTCTCAGGAATAAGCGCATCTTGCCGTGATTTCATTTTAAGCTGTTTTATACTTTTCAATATGGAAGCCAAACAGTCCTAGGAATCCAGACAAAGCAAACACATTAGCAAAAGTTCTGATGTTCTACAATGTTCCGGATTATGTTTGGTGTCTTTTTCTTTACAATTTATTTGCAGCTAAAAACTTATCATCCTGTAAGTGCCTAAATCATCCCACACTCCTCTGAAGCCATGCAGACTGTTGGGTAATCTCTAATAGACTTAAAGTTTGTACAATGAACATTATTTACTTATATACTGGGAAGAAATAGACCAGGGGTGGGCAACATTGGTTATATAGCACAGTTTGGTAAAACACACCTTCCTTAACTCACCTGTTAATTGCCAGGGGTAGTGAGTGTGTTTGAGAGGAGGAACTACCAAACTAAGCTGGACCCTGGACCTCCAGCCGAGCCTCACCTTCATGTACAGCAATGTTCAGGAGAAGCAGGAGAATATTAATGCTACATTAAGACATTTACATTTATTCATCGCTGTCCAAATCGACTTCCAGGTACAGGAGCAATCAAGACAGAGATGCGCTTGGAGTTGGCATGTGCCAGTCATGTTTTTCTATCCTCTGTCTTGACTGGAAGAGGCCCCAGTTAAATAGGAGTCTGTCCATCCCTTTTGTCTCTGGCCCCTCCACCCCCCACCTCAGTTCACCAGCCGCCTTCTGGAGGGTCCGTCAGCACCAAGAGGCAGATCATCCAAGCTCCTCCAAGAAAGTGGGTCATGAGTCTGAGACTGCGGGATTATGGGCCGTGAGTCGTCTCTTATCCACCAGTTCTAAATCCCGTGGCTTCCCCTGGAAAGAAAAAGAGAGAGAAAGAAAGAAAAAAACAACACCCACCCCTCTCCGCCCTCTTGTGCTCACAAATATGATGTGTTAACCTCCTGAACCCTTGACATTTCAACCATTAGCAAAAATGCTCAAGACTTTCTGTAAACAGTAAAAACCATTTGATCGGCCATTTTTGAATGCAATAAAATAACAAAAAATTAAACATTAATAAAATATAGGTATAAAAATAATACAGAATAAGATTTGAACATGATGCCTGCAACACCTTCAACAAAAGTTGGAGACAAAATAAGAGTGAAGAGGTTTATTGAATAATAAACCACAATAATCAGTTTGTGCCAGACTTTATGACATAGTTTTTCTCATTTTTAGTGCAAGATTACAATGAATTTGAATCATCTGCTGTACATAATATTGTGAAAATGTTCAGGATATCCAGAGAAGTCTGGAAAAATCATGTAGCACAAAACCAAAAACCCCCATTGACTGTGAATTACCATCAAGCCCCTTGAGTTCAAACAGAGTTCTGAGTGTCAACAGTAAACTGGTATGGAAGTGCTTCGGTGCCCATAGTTTGATTGATTTGTGTGAAAGCACCATTGATGCAAAAGCTATTTTGCAAATCCTATTGAAAATGTACAGAGAATTAGACATAGATGACCACAGACCACTGAGCAGGTGAAGTCTTATATCAAGTAAGAACAGGCAAAAATTCCATTTACAAAACTGCAGTCATTAGATTCCTCAGTTCCCAAATGACTAAGCAGTGTAATTACAAGAAAAGGTGATGTAACACTGGTTCACATGCCAAATTTTTGAGTGGGTTGCAAACAATAAAATCTAAATGTATTTATAATGCAGTTTTTCAAAACAAGGGTCATATATTCTTGTTTTTACTGTTTTTTACATTGTTTGGCGTTTCAATGATTATCTAATAGACTAGCTTGTGCACTTTTTGAAACTTGGACTAGACATAGTTCGGGATACCAATTGATTCGCTCTGCTAACATACTTCCAGGGTCAGGTCATTTTATACTTCTAGATACTTCTATCCATGTTTTTGGACAATATTGAGTCATATTGTCACATAAGCAAGTCTGGTAGACATGATGGAACAATTTGAGGTTCCGCTTGTTAGCATGATGCTAAAGTAAATTCCTTGTTAGGAACCCGAGTGCTAAAACTATAGGAGTTATTTCTGTAAATGCGTGTACCAAACACAAACTAAACAAAGAAACATAGAAGCTTGATGAGCTAACGAGGATCGTGGAAACACCAAGTATCTAAACACCAACAGGAAACACAGCACACAGGGAAAGGGGCGGAGACAAGAAAGAGATACACCTGACATGGTCATTAAAGGGCAGGGCTTTAATCTACAAAGTCTACAAAGACTAGACTAACAGAACAGAGAAAAGGGACAAGGATCTTTAAAGCAAAACAAGGAAGAAGATGCATTTGGGTGTTTCGGGAAGACTGCGTCCATTTGATTTTTTATCTAAATCTCTCTTTAACATGTTCTTCCATCTTCTTCTACAGTCTTTAACTTACTCAGCTTGTTTTCTCTCAGCATGAAGGTCTTCCAAAGACACCGAGAGGATAATGGTTGTAGCTCCCTGATGAAAACAATTTGAGGCAATGGCGTGTGTGGGGGGAAAAAATGACGAATGTCAGCTCCACGACGGCCCAGTCGCGCTTTTACACCTGTATGATTTGCAGAGAGCTCAATGAATTGTTTTCTAATCAAGACCAGCTCAGCAATAATGACATGTAATAATGACACCATGATAAATGCAAGCTTTTAAACACCTGACCTCTTTGCTCTTCTTGACAGCCCATTTGTCCGAGGTGCTCTGACACTAGCCGTGATTAATACGTGGATGAATTACAAATAATAAATACATTAATTTTGCCGCCGAGTCATTACATCCATCATTAAAGGAGTTTGCTGGGCTCAGATAATGGTGAGCTGAGCAGGGGAAAGGGATGGAAAAAGGTTACAGGCTTTCGTGCAATGTGGAATTTGTTTTTCTCCTATTATAGCTTCTGCAAAATGGAAGCTAAAGATTTAAAAATGTGCAACATGTGCTAAATCCATACAATTGTCAATTCAACACTGAATTTCTCAACAGAGTTAGTCAGCAATTTAATTCTGCTGAGTAGACAGAATTATAAATGTATAGGCCTCGTTCGACAAGAAATTGAAAAGAAATCAGCGTAAAATTTAATCCCAAACCAACCGTTTTACATGTCCATGGTTTTGTAGTCGCATTTTTAAAGAGACATTCACACATTTTAATGCCGAAGCCTCTTTAAGTGCAAGCTGTCCAGCATCTTCAGTTACTCACTCAGTATTCACTATGAATTATTTAGCACCTGTGATGAGTTATACTGTAATTACTATGAACTATTCATTATCCACTAAGAATAATTCTGTATCCATTATGAATCTAGTATAATTTAGTAAGTATCCACTCAGAATTGTTCAGGATCTATTGTAAGTGTTCAGGATCCAATTTATTAATTATTAATTTCTTCTGTATCTGCTATGAATTTTTCAGAGTCTACTATAAATTATTAAATAGTAAGTAAATTCTTTAAATGATTTGATAACTACCATAAATGATTCTGTATCCACAATGAGTTATTATAAATGATTCAATGTGTGTAAAAAATGAGTGATTACAAATTACTATAATGACTATAAATCCTTCAATTTTTATTAAATGATGAAGTAACTTTAAAGAAGCATCCAGTAATCACTAACTCATTTAAATTATTGAGTAACTGTGGTGCTTTGTTCAATAACAGGTTATTATAACACTGTACTGTGCACTGAAATTGTTCATATAAGTATTAATAAATACTTATGTATGAGTGACTCTAATATTAAAATGTAAAAAAATATTTATTTATTTATTTATTTATTTATATTACAGACCTCAGTACAAGTGAAGTACTTATGCTCCTTTTTAACAGAAAAAAAACAATTAATAAAAAACTATTTTATTATATTAATAAACATATAATGCTTCCTCTGTGTGAAAATAATTGTGCATTTTTTTTTGCACATTTCCTGATTTTCTGCCAATCCTGAAGCAAAGCTGAAATATTCAGCATTATTTCACAGACCTGATCCAACACGTTCAAATACTTTTGCATTTCCTCTTTGTCCGGCGCAGACAGAATAGACCACCTAGTAGCCAGACAGGTCCTGGACAGGTCAGCATCTCCAGGAGCAGGCTTGACCAGGGGGTTCGAGGGTTATCTTCTCTTAAGTGGTTTAACCTTTGGCCTTTCTGAGTTGTGCTAGTGTTTGCAGTCCAGCATGTCACTTTCAAGGCATAACAAAACCAGGCAGAGTACAACACTCCAGATAAATAGCTAAAGCGCGGCCCCTGAGGTCACCGGAGGCTGTGTGAAATTTAGGGGCCCAAGCACTACAAAACCCGGAGATTCGGCAGGGGAGTAACAGTTGTTTGGTTATTGTTCAGAGCTGAAACGAGCGACACATGTTGGGTTGTAAAAGTGTCAAAGCCTGAGCTAAGGGCCATTGTGGCCGTGTCCAGTTGAAGCGTTCAGCCTTTTGTTGCTGGTGTTGCACATCATTAGCATGTCAATATTCAGAGGTTGATGCTTGCTGGAAGTAGCGTTGCCCTTTGAACCGAAGCACACACACACTCCAGGCACAGGGCACAGATCTGCTCCATGGGGACCTGCTGTTGACCCAAATGCTGCAGACAAACCATGTTTAGGAGAAACATTAGCAAGTCTTTGTTAAAGGGATATGGAGGTTATTGAGATTTACACTGCGAAAAAATCCCAGTGAGTCAATTTGATCATGAATCTTTAGAATCTCAAACATCACAGTGGTTCAATTTGATTTAGACTAAAGTACAATTCTGGGGACAAAAATTCAATTTTAAGAAGAATCTGTTTATCACTGATTCAGTGTATCAGACTGTGATTTAGTTCATTAAAAAAACACTTTGAATGAAAGGATGTGGAATAACTGGACTGAAGGATTCCCTTCCAACAAGACAATGACCCTAAGCACACAGCTAAAATAACGAAGGAGTAGCTTCACAACAACTCTGTGGTCTTGAATGGCCCAGCCAGAGCCCTGACTTAAACACAACTGAGCATCTCTGAGACCTAAAAATGGCTGTCCATCAACGTCTACCATCCAACCTGACAGAACTGAAGAGGACCAGCAAAGAGGAATGGCAGATGATCCTCAAATCCAGGTGTGGAAAACTTGTTGCATCTTTCCCAAAATGACTCATCACTGTATTAGATCAAAATGAGCTTCTACTAAATACTGAGCAAAGTGAAATGTGATATTTCAGTTTTTCTTTTTTAATAAATCTGCAAAAATTTCAATAATTCTATGCTTTTCTGTCAATATGCAGTGCTGTGTGTACATTAATTAGCAAATGGCTGCAATATAACAAAGAGTGAAAATGGAGGTAAAGGGGTCTGAATACTTTCTATATATATATATATATATATGAATATCATTAACATTCCAAAATCCTTGCAGTTCACTGACAGGTCAATGCCTTATACCCCTAGAGGTTACCCCCAACACACCCCTACTTCATCATCCTGTTATCTAGGAACATACATGGGCTTGCAATACTTTTGCCATGGCGCAACATACATCATGCAAACAGTTACAGCAGATATAAGTATACATATCAGATATATATGTAATTCTTCATATTTTTTATGATTTTTTTTTACCAAGTTGCTAAATTATTAAAAATAATTTTTTTTGTTTAATAAGTATCCATGTATTTGTTACATTTTGTCATGTGAAGTTTGAAAGCAATGTTCAGGTTGCAAAACATTCATTTATTCTGTTCCTGCACGACTAAGCAGTGTAATTACAAGAAAGGGTTGCTAAAATGGAAATGGTTAACATGCCACATTTTTGAGTGTGTTGCAGACAGTAAAATCTAAATGTGTTCATACTCCACTTTGTCAAACATGTATCATGGCCTTACATGTAAAAATAATCATTCCAGTCTATTCCACAAAGTGAGACACAGCTTATCCATTAATCAGTACTTCAAAACGGCTCATCCACAAATCCCAGGTATTAGTATCTACTCAGTATTTGCCCATACTCACATATATCACTATTATGTATCACTATTCTGTATCAGCCCATAACCAAAGCCCAGATATCTGTATCTCTAATCAGCATCAGCCCATACCCAAAACCCAGGTATCAGATCAGTACTCAGTATCAGCCCATACCCAAAGCCCAGGTATTAGATCAGTACTCAGTATCAGCCCATACCCAAAACCCAGGTATCAGATCAGTACTCAGTATCAGCCCAAACCCAAAACCCAGGTATCAGATCAGTACTCAGTATCAGCCCATACCCAAAGCCCAGGTATTAGATCAGTACTCAGTATCAGCCCATACCCAAAACCCAGGAATCAAATCAGTACTCAGTATCAGCCCATACCCAAAACCCAGGAATCAGATAAGTACTCAGTATCAGCCCATACCCAAAGCCCAGGAATCAGATCAGTACCCAGTATCAGCCCATACCCTAAACCCAGGTATCAGATCAGTACTCAGTATCAGCCCATACCCAAAGCCCAGGTATCAGATCAGTACTCAGTATCAGCCCGTACCCAAAACCCAGGAATCAAATCAGTACTCAGTATCAGCCCATACCCAAAACCCAGGAATCAGATCAGTACTCAGTATCAGCCCATACCCAAAACCCAGGTATCAGATCAGAATTCAGTATCTGCTCATATTCAAAGCCCAAGTATCAGATCGGAATTCAGTATCGGTTTATACCCAAAGCCCAGGTGTAAAATTCAGATTTAGTATTGGCCCAAACTCAAAGCCCAGGTAAGTGAAGTTGGATGTGTTCATCCATGAATATAATTTTATTGTCCTTACATTATTATATAAGCAGTAAAGCAAGTTGGCCACATTGATTTAATCATTGCACCCTAATTAACTGTGCTATATCAGAGTAAAACCCCTTATTATTTCCTTTACATTTTTTTCCATCTTCAGACCTCAGTAACTACTCTCACATTTGATAAGTGCTATAAAAATTAAACCTGTACACGCCCTTCGGTGTGGTGACATTTTATATACTTGCCCACTGTGACATAAGTGGACCACTATTATGATCTGTATCATGTTAAAATTAGCCTTTCCTTTATGTCCTCCATGCCTAATTATGTATTCAGGCAGTTACAGTAGGTCACCGGCTTGCCGGACTCCAAACAAAAGGCTTAATGGTGTCACCCGTCCTGGGCAGCCACAGCCCGTTGACCCCCTGAATGGCCGGTGGACTCTGGGCGGCGGTTGGGTGGCTGAGGAGCATGCCGGTTGGACAGTTTCGCCAGCTGCTGAGGAAGCCATCGCCGGCCAGTTAAGCCTGCCAGATGGAGCCGCTCCACAAGAACAATGAGAGTCATGGCTGCGCACGGCTAGGCTAACGCTAACACTTGGCAGGCCAGAAAGCACAAGCTAATGATCGGTTACTCTTGACCACAATAATGTTTTTGGGGGGGGATGAGGTGGGGAGGGGGTAGCTGGGGGGTTGGGGCCATTTAGTTTGGTCTATTTAGAAGTTAGCATATCTGGTCATGCTAACCCTCAAATACTAGCCACTCTACTGATGACAACTTATGTCACTGTACTTGTAATTGTATCAATGTGGGACTAACATTTGCATTGATTTGTAGCCAGATTTATACGTTTGCCAGATAAAATGAACCCAGAAGAAGAGCAGCTAGCGAGTGCTCCTGCTGGACTGGATCACTTTTGACTTAAGTTGTCCAGTTTACGGCTTTGTACAATATCCCCCAGTGCTGTTGCTCACAGCAACAGGCAAAGTGTCATGGGAGCTCTTGCATGGAGTAACCAAGCCTGCTTAATGAGGCATATGATTGGTGCCCTCCTTCTCAACACAACGCAGCCCATTCAATGACATGATGGATGGTGACAGTCATACAATGAAGAGCTGGTGTGTTTCTGTGTATGGGGGTGTGGGGTGTTGGGGTGGTAGGGGGATACTACTAAGGAGGCCTCCCTCCAATCTCCCCCACCTACAGGAATGGTCCCATACATAAGTTGTCTATATATATATACGTATGTGTATGTGTATGTGTGTGTGTGTGTGTGTGTGTGTGTGTGTATATATATATTCTCCAGTGTGGACCAGAGGACGATGGGTTTCCCTCCTAAAGTAAGACTAAGACCTGAATTCTGCAAAGCTGCTTTTAATAATATGTTGTAATATACAAATAAATTTGAATTGACTTATCGCCCCACATGCATCACTGAGTCTTGGGTGCCCATGATTCACCAGGGGATCACTTTTTGTTGTGGTGTTTCTAGGGTCACAAAACTGGTAAATCTGAGGTCACTGTGACCCATTATGTGCTGACTAAGCTGTATTTTTAAAATTTAGTCTCCAAAATCTGAATAAAACCGGTTTAATCGGTGATAAAACGCCCACAAGTCCTGAATTCCATAAAACCCCTGGTGACCATCAGTTAAGTTTGCTCAGAGATCTTCAATGCAAATTGAAACTCTGTGCTCCACACTTTTCTTCTCTCCTGATTTTCTCTTTTGAGATCCCACTATAGGAGTATCTCCCTTCCACAAACTTTTAACTTTTACTCTGTCATTTTTTTTTTTATTTGTTTGCTGACCTGACCTCTACTTGAAGAACGTTGACACTCAAAACATCAGTAGGTACTTACTAGTGCACACTTCTTGTCAAATTGACTCAGATCCTTGCACTCCAACTTCTAGCACATTAATTTCAAGAACTGACTTGACTTACTGCTTAATATATACCC
>JBBIGC010000082.1:7243976-7254571 GCA_037576955.1 Lepidarchus adonis | reverse complement strand
TGTTAGCGCATTTCAGAAAGACGCTGCTAATAAAGTTACATAATTACACAGTGGATTCACGTTTATTATTATATTTAAAAAATATCACAGTTTTTGTGTTGGTCGTATCATTTTATTTTGCTGTTTTAATCCGCGACACCTTAAATGCCTGTCCCTGAAAATATTGTCTGACATTAAACCGGTCCGTGGCGCAAAAAAGGTTGGGGACCGCTGGTGTAGATCACCAAAGCGATCTTCTGTGGGATTGGTCTGGACGGGCTAGTCTTCCCACCCCATCAGTGAGCCTTGGGTGCCCATGACCTTGTCACCGGTTCTCATGCATCACTTTCAGTACTATCTAATGTGTATTTGAAAGCCCCCACAAATGCTACCATGTTGGAGATGGTCTAATCCTCACACCTTGGGCCTCAGATCCTTACGCTTGCACATTTTTCCTGCATCCAGCACATCAGCATCAAGAACTGACTGCTCACTTGCTGCTTCGTATCTCCCACCCCTCTACTGGAGCCACAGTAATGAGACCACCAATGGTGCACCAAGGTTTAATGTTCTTAGTGATCAGTGTGTATCTAGTCAAAAGCAATGCTTGTGAAGGAGAAGGAGCCCAGAAGTGGAGTCCTACTCATGCCACTGCAACAATGGAATGAATTTCAAAAAGTGACATGGTTTTTTCTTGGACAGAATTGTTCATAGTGGTGGTGAATGGAACCAGACGTCTGGTTCCCCTGAAAGCTCCCTTACAGAAAGTTATTCCTTGAGATGCTGCCTGATGCCTGAGACACTCTTCTACTACAGAATGTATTGAGCCTAAAACTAATGCCAAATATGGTGCAGGGCCAACCCCAACCTCAAATTCACTATTTCACCATCTTGACCATTTCATAGAAACATTTAAAAACGTGGAACTTCACTGGGGTTGGAAAGTCAATATAATGGAGCCTCAGTGTAAAGGAATTTCTCGACAATGTTTTGTGTCATTGAATTTAGCAGTAATTTAGAAATTATTGTGAAATTTCTTCCCTAAAAATGTCAATACACTAAATTCCATTTGTATGAAAACGTTGTGCTAAAGCTTGGTGTCTTTAGATGATTGGCAGACTGCACAGTTTACTGCTGGTGTGTAATTATTATCACTGCTGATATTATTGTAGGATAAACACAGTAGAACTTTATAGCTGTTGTGATTTGAGAGCAGGTTTATGTTCCAGACAAGCGTCCGTTTCCCTGCAAACCGACACTGAGGCATGTAATCGGCCCACAGTTATGCTAAAGCGCATGGGTGCCAGCAGCATGGCAGCGGATAGCGAGGAGGGGGGTTTGGGGGGGCGGTGAATGAAGAGGCCAGAATGACCTTGAACAAAACAACAACAGTCAACCTTAATGCGTCGCATTACAAGATATGTTATAAAACACTTTTATGGGCGGGCAGTAAAAGGTGCGGTAGCATCCCCATGCCGGGGCGGCCATTTTGAAGGCCGCTTTTTCAAATGGGTCAGTAACCGCAGGGGCCAGGGTTGCTACGTATGACTCATAGTCTGAGTTCACCTTGGTCGGCTTTTAAGGATGCTGTCATGTGAGTTTCTTCGCTACATCTGCGCCTGCATCATACCTGCCCTCTATGGAGTCCTTCCAGCAAAGCTACATGAAGAGCACAGTATTGTTTTGGAGTTTATTGTTTGTTTGTTTGTTTGTTTTGGTGTGTGGGGGGTTTTGGAGGGAGGATGTCAGACAATTGGGCTTAAAAAAATGGGTTGCACTCATTTTGGACTTTCTCAAGGAAAGTCTATAAGCAGATTAAAGAAAAGACTGTCTATTGCCCTCTAATGGTCAGAGGTGGAACTGCATGGTAGGCCACTACTGTTGTGCAATTACAATAATGATGTATAATGATATATAAATATTATTTCCTTCACATTGAATAATCTGTATTATCTGATATCATGTTTCTTTTCTTTTCTTTTTTCAGGGGGGGTTTCATCATAAAATTTATAAGAATATTCAGTATTAACAACATTGACTAGTAGACGCTTGTCAGGAGAATGGGATATATCAACCGTTATATAGTGAACAGTTCTTAAAATGCGACTTTTACACGTGATGGCTACAGAAGCTCCAGTCCAGTAGGTCTTGTGGGGTGTTGCAGGTCTGAAGTTGTTAGTATCTACCAACAGCGATCCAAGGAATTACAACTGATGAATCTGACCTGGGCACCCAAGGCTCACTGATGCATGTGGGGAGTGAGGGTTGACCTGTTCCAACCCCAAAGCAAAGTTCCTAATATAGAAGAACCAGAGCTGTTTCAGCAGAACAAGGCGCGGTACCTACTCAATATTAGACAAGTGGTCTTAATGTTATGGCTGATGAACATTAAAGGGCCCATACTATGGAAAAATCAGCCTGTAGTATGAATACACTGTTAACATTTTTGAATGATCTCTCCCTAGTCAGTGTGATCCATGCATGAAAACTAAGCAGCGAAAACTGTTTAAACCTGTTTAAAATGTTTTACTTTGTGATGTCACAGAAACCAGTCCAATTTCCACCTTTTTAACCTTTAGTCATTATACTGCCCACTGCTGGAAACAGCCCCCCCATGAAGTTCAGATCTGCTCTCTCTAAACTGTGGCTAATATTAACAAGAAGCTAAATACTGCCACATTTTATTTACATGTATTATGCATTCATTCATTTTAAATCTTTGTTTTATTTATTGTAATAAATATAAGTTTATTATAGATATAGATCAAAGTTCAGAATGGAGTCTCAAATTATGCAAGTGTATACAGGGTGGGGAAGTGAAATCCGATGACAAGTGTCAGTTCTAATGCTTGGTGTGAACTGACAATTGTGATTGGATTTCTAATTTTATCCACATTTATTATTGTTTTATTTCCTCTTTATGCTAATGTTATCTCTGTAAAGCAAACTGGATGACCTTTGTCTATGCTAATGTGCTATAAAAATAAACTTGCCTTGCCCGAGAGCCGCCTCAAATTCCGATTACAACGGCAGTGACTGTGTCTGTGAAGCAGTTACAGGTGTATAAATCACCGAAATCTGCTCCGCTCTCAAAAACTGTATCGCTATTATAAACGATGTGCAAACAATAACCCAACCGCACTCTTTCATTCATCTCTTTTTTATCCACCCACCCCCTCCATCGTCCCTTTCCTTCTTTCTTCACACTCTTCCTCCTCCCTGCCTCTTTAATTCACACTGTGGATGCTTGGCCAGGACTTATTGATTAAACCATAAATTACACGGGAGCAGTTGCTGGACGTCCCGGTGCAAGGGTCTCGGAAAAGCAGGGAAATAAGAGAGTTTTCCATGCGGCTGCTGCAAATTGTTAATTAAACGCAAATCAATCGTCCGGGTTTTAACATCCCGCTCACCTTAGCAGTGCGATGGAGGGATCGATAAGGCGGGGCAGAGGAGGGGCAGCTGCTAAAAGAGCCAAACAAAACCATCACGCAACGGGAAACACCTGCTGTACCCAGAGCATTGTATAACACTGAAAGCCCCTTAAATCTCAGTTTTACAGCCTTCAAAATAAATGTTCCCCAAAGAGTTTTTGGAGAAACGCTGTAGAAAAAAGGACACCACTTTTTTTTGAGACATGAAGAACATTGACTGTAGTTATTTTTTATTACAGTGGCACCTGACAAGAGGGTGAACAGCCAGTTCTTGAAGTTAAATAGCTGGAAGCAGGAACATAATGATCTGAGGGTTTTATTGTGATGGAGCATCTCCAGAACAGCAGGTCTTATGGAGTGTTCCAGGTCTGCAGTAGTTAGTAATGACAACTGATGAAACAAAGACAGAGTCATGGGTACCCAAGGCTCACTGATGCATGTGGTGAATGAACGCTAATCTGTCCGGAGTTTTGTGTTAATACTGCTCTGATAGAAAGGGGGCAGAACACACAGTGCTCAGTATTAAGCAGGGGGTCCTAATGTTATGGCTGATATTGTATATATTGTAGGAAATTCAACAAAAGTGTCTCATTAGTTGGACTGGGATTATAACCAGCCTTCTGTTAGCAACCAAAAGTTATGCTGAGGTGATCTGATGCTTCTTGGGTGATCTTGGTGTGAACGCACCCTCAACGCACCTTGAGATCCCATGTGCTCAGACATTGTAAGGTGGCCTGAGATGCCTTTCTAGCAGTGCATCCCGGGTAAAAGTCCAAGTGATGTACTTGTACTTACGAATGGGGAAGTGAGATCCAATCACAAGTGGTCGCTCTAGAAGCATGTGGCGATAATGCTAATGCTAGATGTTAACTGACATATTTAGAGCTGTCCACTTGTGATTGGATCTCCCACAATGTACATTAATGCTAGATGAGAACAGGACCTAAGTCCAAGTCAAAGGAGTCTGATTCCACTGTATATTAAATTTTGGTAATAACTGGGAAATTACACTGTGATTAATGCCTGTAACAACAATGTAACTACTGGTTATGTAGTCAGTGTTGCACATGGATAACAGTAGTGCAGCTAATTTAATTACACATGTCAGTTTTTACCCATGTTATTACATGTAATTACACAGAATACACTTGTGTTCATACATTTGTGTAATAACATGCACTTTACTACCTTAATCAATATAATTACATTGCCGTTTCAGTAATTACTTTGATTGTATATTGGTTTTAATATGCAATTACAAGCTGTAAATGTTATGTTAATATTTTTGAGACACTATTACGTTTTTAAGCATTATAATAAACACATAAATAATATACATTGGGACCAAGCGTATGTATTTTAGGGATTAAATACAGGTAGTTGAACATTCAAAAGTCTAAAAGAATTGTTGTATTGATTATTAATGCAATTATTGTAGTGTTACTATGTAGTTACATTATAGATTTCATAGTGTCTTAGGTAATTAATTACAAAATTATTTATTGAAAAATTTAGGTCAGCAATTGTGTATTATTTCCATTTGTTTATGTAAAATGAAATAAATCAAAATCTAAAATTTGAAGACCTGTACTTAAAGGAATTCTCTCTCGGAGATAATAAAATATATCTTGTTGTACTCACAAACAGGTGATGTAGATAGATACTTTTGTTTCCACAGGTTCCACTGGAAACCCAGGTGAGAAGCTGCAAGGCCTACTCCATGAAGGACCAAGAAGGGTTAACATTCACTTTTTCAGTGAAGAAACTTCTTGGATCTGTTTCATCTTTATTAATTACATCCCACAGATTTATTAGTCTAATTGCCCCATGCAGGCCACCGTAGCAAATCACCAGTGTAATTATACTAGTCATGCCCTTCCAAACAGACTGCCCAAACTCCATAAATCTGCCGCGATGGAAAATAACAAGGAGTTTGACCTCTAACTGTAAATCTGTGAGAGACGATAAAAGTTAGAGCGCAGGCTGATTTCTCCCTGATCACACAGTTTGTTCAATTACTGTTTACTGAAGCTGTCATAATTATATAGCGCCCTACCAAATTTAACAGATGCATCTTATTTGTCCTAATGCAAACTCCTCAGGACATTTACTCCTGTAAAATCACCAAGGGTAAAAACGGCATCCCTACACCATACAATCCGAGGCCTATTCTGCGAGAGAAACCCTACACAAATCCTTTAATAGTTTATTTATTGTAGATGCTGTGTAGGTGTTCACCTTGATTTCGAGTTGTCTGAGTCAAGCTCCTGAGTTTGAGTCTGAGTCAGATCTTAAGTCCCTGAGTTTGAGTTTGAATCAAGCCTGGAGTCTCTGGGTGTTCTGGGGCACTAGTGAGAGTCATAGTCACGTTTAGACCCTTGTGAGTCAGTGTTGAGTCTTAAGGGGTTGGGATGTGAGTCTAAGTCAAGTCTGAAGTTGTGAATCTCAGTTGAATATGAGGTCTATGAGGTGTGAGTCAAGTCTTGAGTTTCTGAGTCAAGCCTTGAGTCTTGACTTGAAAGATTGATTCTGGAGTCTGGAGAATTTGAGGTACAAGACTGGCTGAAGTCTCTGGGCTGTGAGTTTGAGTCAAGTCTGGAGTTTCTGGAGTATGAGTCTGAATTGAGTCTAAAGTTTCTGGGGTGTGAGTCAAAGTCGAGTTTGGAGTTTCTGAGGTGTGAGTCTGAATCGATTCTGGAATTTCGAGAGTTTAGTCCCAAGTTTCTGGAGTATGTGTGTGAGTAGAGTCTCGAGTTTCTGGGGTGTGAGTATGAGTTGAGTCTGGAGCCCAGAGGTCCTAGTCTGAGTCAAATCTTGAGTCTGAAGTCGAGGGACTGTGAACGTAAGTCTGGAGACTCTTAGGTATGAGTTTTAGTCTAGTCTGGAGCCCTAAGGTGTGAGTCTGAGTCAAGTCTGGAGTTTCAGGAGTATGAGTTTGAGTTGAGTTTGGAGCCCTGAGGTGCTAGTCTGAGTCGAGTCTGGAGTTTTTGGGGTGTGAGTCTGACTCAAGTCTGGAATTTCTGAAGTATTAAACTGAGTTGAGTATCAAGTTTCTGTGGTATGAGTCTGAGTTGAGCCTGGAGTTTCTGCAGTATGAGTCTGAATTGAGTCTGGAGCCCTGAGGTCCTAGTCTGAGTCAAGTCTGGAGTTTCTGGAATACGAGTCTGAGTTGAGAATCAAGTTTCTGTGGTATGAGTCTGAGTTGAGTCTCGAGTTTCTGGGGTACGAGTCTGAGTTGAGTCTGGAGCCCTGAGGAGCTAGTCGGTGAGCAGCTAAGTTTCAGCCATCTGAGTTCTGTTTTTCTCTCCATCTACAGTGCATAATGCCAGAGGGGGAAATGGAACCATAATCTTACAACACCCTCTACAGTGACACACCTCTGTACATTTTAATACACAATTACATTTTATTTGGTGAATTTAAAATATGAGGGGTGGTGATGATACGGAAAATATGGCCATAAATGCCATAATTACATGTATTGTTGTTGAGGATGTTCACATATTATCGTGCTTTAATTTTTGGGATATATTTACAGAACAGATTTGAGTGACTATTGGCTTCTAGTATTAGCAACATTAGCCTCATAGCTGCAGCTAAACTAAAGAAGCAACATCAAAACATCTTGGCTGAACAGCTACACCCAAGTGAAAACAATTGTCCTTTTCTTGGAGGGAGGGGGGCAAACGATTCCTTTAAAGTCATTGCAACCTTCTGCTTCAATAGCTGTAGACATTATCAGTTGTGTACAACTTTATTTGTAGGGAATCCAGATGTGTGTGTGTGTGTGTGGGTGTGTGTGTGTTAATCTGCATGCTGTTCCTAATCTCTGGCTGAAGCTTCGGCGCAGATGCTTCTTTCCTTAACTGAGCTCAGCTTTAATTCCCATGATCTTTGGCGTAAGGGGTACAGGCCAAATACCTCACACTCAACCACACATGCACACACACACACACCATCACCACCACCACCACCACAGTAGAAGGATTAAAGATTTGCTCTCCAATTTATCAAACAGGATTCTCAGCACATTTACACTCCACTAAATGGACTTGGTTCAGCTGTGCTTGGTTCAGCTGTGTTTGGTTCAGCTGTGCTTGGTTCAGCTGTGTTTGGTTCAGTTGTGTTTGGTTCAGCTGTGCTTGGTTCAGCTGTGTTTGGTTCAGCTGTGTTTGGTTCAGCTGTGTTTGGTTCAGCTGTGCTTGGTTCAGCTGTGTTTGGTTAAGCTGTGTTTGGTTCAGCTGTGTTTGGTTCAGCTGTGCTTGGTTCAGCTGTGTTTGGTTCAGCTGTGCTTGGTTCAGCTGTGCTTGGTTCAGCTGTGTTTGGTTCAGCTGTGCTTGGTTCAGCTGTGCTTGGTTCAGCTGTGTTTGGTTCAGCTGTGCTTGGTTCAGCTGTGCTTGGTTCAGCTGTGCTTGGTTCAGCTGTGTTTGGTTCAGCTGTGTTTGGTTCAGCTGTGTTTGGTACAGCGACACAGTCATGTCACACACTGTTAGGACCCATCTAGGGTCGGGACATAACATAAGTGTAAGAGAGGACGCAAGACAATTATGGCAATTATGTTTTATTAAATTGAACTATGGTTTCATTTAAATAAAGTGTGGCGTTGAGGTTCGGGAGCTGCTATGCCAAGATTACAAACAAAGAAATACTAACTAAAGGAGAAAGGAACTCTAACTAAACTAACCAAAAGAAACCAAACAACAGAAGACTACACCTGACTCCCTAACTAACATAACCAAGAGAAAATAGGATAGAGACTGGTTTTAATCATTTGCAACCAGGAAGTCACTTGGCCGCACCTATCAGCAAGTACAGGTCGTAAGTCATCACAATGACAGTCACCATAACAATGAGAAAGAGAATTCGCTACAATATTTTCAATGTCCTTTTTGTGATGAACGCGATCTGTACGATTTGCGACTAGCGGGCTAAACACTGGTTAGTATGAGACATTTGATGTCAACAAAGGGTTGTAGGGCTAATAATAGAGCAAGGGCTATCTTTTCGATAGTACTGTAATTCAACTGGTGACGACTGAATTCCTTTGAAAAGAAACAAACAGGACAGACGAGTCAAAAACTTGAGCCCAAGCAGAAGACGACACAGAAACAGGAGATCAGTGAGGGGTAAAACAACATTGGCAAAATTCCTGCAAAAATATATATAATATCCAGCGATACCAAGAAAACAACAAAGATAGGAACCGGATGCTAGAATTGCCTGGAACACACCTTTTCCCCCCAATGTCACAGTAGCATGAGCAAATTCACACTTCACAAGATTCAGCATCAGATTCGCTTTCTGAAGTCGAGTGAACACCTGATCCAAGATGACTCTCCTAAGAATCTGTGTACACAATAAAATCATCTTAAAAAGCCTCATCTAAAAACATTTCTGAGTATTTGAGACGCAAGACGTTGGAAAGTGGTGGGAGCATTTTTTATTCCAAAACCCATAACCGTATACTGTAAAATGGCATCAGAGTGGCAAAAGCAGGAATCTCAGAAGCATGAGGAGAAAGTGGAACATGCCAACAACCTTTCAAAAGATGAAATTTTGAGATGAAATTTGCGTTGCCAATTTGATTGACACAGTCATCCATTTTAGGTAAATGAAAGGAATCAGCTTTCTTTCAAAATATTCTTTCAAAATATTTCTTTCAGCAGACTTTTTTATAATCAATACAGAACCGATAACTGTGATCAGGTTTTGGAACCAAAAAACAATGGGAGTACCAAGGACTATGGCTCGGCACTGCCAACTCGTTACTAAGCAAGTAATTGGTTTCCTGTATCACAACGAGGCGTTTTCTGCAAGTTAAAATAAGTCACTTTTATCAACTATAGAAGCAAAAAAAATGGGGCAAAGTCGTCAGCATGCTGAGCAAGGCCAAGCTTGTCATCAACCCATTGCCCTTATATACATCTATATACATCTATCCAATGGAATCACGGCATCCTTCCTCTTGTCCTATGAGGGCATTATACCAGTCATCTGCTGGCTTACGTCACTTTAGTGTTCCAACTGGCGGCACAAAAACAGACAGAAAACGTGTCGTTTTTAGAAAAGCAATTCATCCGGTAGTTCTTCTCAAAAAGAACTGCTTGGATTCAAAAGCGCAGTGTTGCAGCATGTCCTGCCACTCATTCTGACCGAGGGTTGTGGAAAGTGACATCAATGCATACCCCTGTAATGTGTTTACTCCAGCATGCATGCGGTGTAAAGTACCTTTGCTGTAGTTTGGCTGGGTTGACCCATTTGTGTCTCTGGTTCTTTTAGTTTTTTTACTTTCTCTCCAATGTTTTTAGGTCGATTAGTATCAGATTGCTTTTTTAAAAAAAACACGTTCTCTAAGAAATGAGAACCGAAATCAGGGGTTCTAAAGGAGCAGATTGAACTAAGGAGGGCACGTCCTCTTCTTGAAACTTTCATTCCCTTTGTCCAGCTTTGCTAAAAATCACTTTGGCGAAAAATTCCCACCAGCTGCAATCACGCAAAGGCCTCTCTGTCTTGCCTCTGGCCCCAATAACGGGGATCTGGGGCTACAATTGATGGCACAGCCCAACAAATGTTTCTCCGCGAGCTTATGCGTCAGGCATGTGTGTGATGGGGAAGGCAATATTCTGGAGCCGTTGTCATGGACACGGAGGAATAAAGCAAGTGAGGAATGGCCGGAGTGCCACTGGAGAAAAAGATCAGAGGGAGCGAATGGATTGGTCTTGTTTGATTCGGAGGCTTGTGGTGTGTGTGTGTGTGGGGGGGGGGGAATTGGAGTGAAAGGGGGAGGGAGAAGAGAGTAGATAGGCGAAGAAGAAGGGAAAAAAAGAAAGCAGAGGGGGTGGTATAGAGATGAGAGTCGCCGCCTGCGCCATTTTTCACAGCAGACAAAAACATTTGCCTGGATATCAATTTAGAGCTGCAAAGCAGTCTTCCCCTTCTGCCCTGCCATCCATCATCTTTCTCTCACTTCACCCCCCCATCCTCTATTCCTCCCACACACACCCACATCCCTCTCTTCTGCATCCTTCCTTCTAGCTTCTGGCTCCTACTCTATCACTATTTCCATGTTACTGTATGTAATAATAATATTCCCTCTATGTATGAAATAAAAGTATATGTGATAATAATAAGCAATACATAACATTATATATATATATATATATATATATATATATATATATA
>JBBIGC010000082.1:7151564-7180421 GCA_037576955.1 Lepidarchus adonis | reverse complement strand
ATTAGTTATAAACTTTTTAATGATTTTTTAAAAATGTATATATATATATATATATTTATATATAATATAGTTATGTACATTAAATTATAATTAAATTATGAGCTACATTAGATATAAAAATAAGAATTTCTTTTTCTTAGCTGTCTTACCAATTTATCATGCTGATCTGTCTAGTTCTAATTAAGAAAATGTAAACAGCCACTTATTTTATTCATCAGTTAACAGGTATGCAGGAACAAGTTAAGTGCTCCCTAAATACTATTCATTTGAAATAATACTAATATTGTTATTGCTAAAGGTTTTAATTGAGATATTGCAACGGCACAATGTGACTGTTCATTGCACAATGTGACTGTTCATCACAAATGTGACATTTAAACATTTCTATTAATTTCAACTGCGATTTTCATCTTGTTCAAGAATCTCCAGTCAACAGCATTTCTGTCCTAAATTACCCAACCCCTGCTTTCCAACTGTAGTCTCATTATTTAATTGATGTCAATCGTTTTCTTACTTTGTATTTTATTTGTTAAACCTAGTTATCCTGATTTGGATGCATTTTTTCAGGGAAAAATCTTTTTATATATAAAACATCTGTCTTAAGCTTGCATAATTCTGCGCTATTTCTAGTGATGAGTAATAGCACAAGTGCTGTAATACACTCATCGGCTAATACATTAATTCCACTTCCAGGTGAAGTGCATAAAATTGACTATCAAGTCATTTAATTACAATGGCACCTGTCAGGGGGTGGACAGCAAGTGAACAGGCTGTTCTAGAAGTTAATGTGCCTGGAGCAGGAGCCTAAGGATCTGATGGCTAGAGCATTTCCAAAATGGCAGCACTTGTGGAGTGTTCCAGTTCTGCAGGAGGTAGAAATGTTTGTCATTCAGCACCATGGTGATTAGACTATAAGAAGATTGGATTCATTTTTTTGAGATCATATAACCATCAGATCCAGTCCGATCTCTAATAATAAAATGTTTAGATTAAAACCATTTCCATGTGTGAGTTGTTGGAAATAGCAGTGTATTGCATATTGTATACTGACTGCAGAGCCTATTATCTAACTGAATCGCTTTGCTGCAAATTAAGGTGTTGTATCATTGGCTAAAATAATCTATATAGAATTTAATCGTGAGGATACATTGTGATGAATTCCCTTAAACAACTTCGCTTAATGTTGCACATAGTAAACGTGCTGAATAAGCGCTTGTAGCACAAATTATTTTCTTTACTCCCTTTCCGCAGCAAATTGCATGGCCAGGAGAAGGTTAAATATCCAATGTCTGCTTCTACTAATGTAATGCCAGAATGTCTGTCTTTCTGTCTGTCTGCAGAGCATACATGGCCATCAGTAGACCTTTTTTACAATACCAGAACATGCATAGAAACAACTTCTCCAGGAAGCTCGCTTGAGCCACTTAGGAAAATATTTTTTTCCCCCTTAGCCATGGAACCTTCTTTTTGCTGCTGTATCTTAGAAATGCAATGACACACTGCCGTTTACTTCTGCCATGCTGCCTGGCTCCTAGTGCATTGTTTAAGCTCTTTCTGTGCAATGTTTCAGGCTTTGAACTTCTGTAATTGTGCTCCGCACAGCGAGACACACACACACACTTTATTCAACTTTTATTAGACTGTTAGATGTGTTTCAAGGCTCAAGCAGGAATGACTGCTTTGTTCTTTTACTGGTTCTTCTGGTGTCCTCTATGGCTGACCAATGCTGGGAGTGGTTGTTTGGTGGGGGGTGCATTTCAATATGTCGATTTTTGAAGTAATTATTGCCATATTTGTAAAAACCACTAAGAGAAGTGAAATTAAGCATCACTTCAAAGGGAAAGGGTGATTTGGAATTAAAACAGCACAGTGTATGAGACCTGGTTATGTTGAGGTTATTATTGTTAAAAATTTTTTTATTTAATTTCTATGTGTAAAGTGTTTTCAATGTTTCCTTCTTATAAAGCATACAAGACTGACCAACTGGGTAGACTACATTTGGGAAAAACAAAAGAACATAATAGTTTCATCCCCTTGCTTGGTTGTAGCTTCTTTAGGAGATATATCAATGTATCAAAACGAAAATGAGTCTTTTAATGTGTTTTCATCAAATTAGCTGGAATATAGACGCGCTATCTTGCCACCATGTCAATGACATGGACAGCAGTCAGAGTTCTCTGAACTGTTACATGGATCAAAATGAAAGCAACTTAAGGAAAAAGTACATGAGTATCGTCAGGCACCATAGTTAATAGTATATCCATTCCTAAAAGTACATTTAAATTTAATGTCGATTTCCCCCTTTTTTCTGCATAATTCAAATTTGAATGTCAATTCATATGGTTAATCATTGAGAATCTTACCAACTCTAATTTCATTACATTGGTATTGAATGGAACCATGGTACCTTATAAATAAAATGCTTATTTTGATATATCCATGTAACCCAGTAAAACCACAATGCAGTCAAACCAGCAAGTGTCTTCTGAGTTTTTATGCATAATGTTGATGGCAAAAAGTGACGAGTCTATTTTGCCTCACAACATACTGCATGTATCCCTCCATTATGAAGGGGTTCAGTTTTAAACCAAAATCTTCACCAAATCCATCACAATTTCAGGGTTTGACTGTGTGGTAGACACCTGCTTCCATTCACTACTAATGTGAATAGTTCTAAATATCTAAGGTTCTCTAGAACTGAATGGATTTCAACAACCTACTCAGAGCAACTGTATATAAATCGGTAGATTTCTCCTTTGAAACTGGACAATGTCACCTTACAAATCATCTTTTCGATCAGTTTTGTGAATGACAGCACCTTATCATGCATTGCAACGTTCAATCAGGTTTGTGTTTACATGTGCATGTACTGGTGATGCACAAGCATGAATCAAAACAGCACGCCACCCCCGACAAACCGGCTTATGCAGAATAAACGATCGTTTCCTCCTGAATCTTTTCGTGATGTTCCAGTTTACCTTAGTTTACCTTCATCACCGAGTTCTACTTGCAGTTCTCCTCTGCTTTTTCTGTCCGTCAGTCTCTGTGAGACATTTTTAACACTTATGGTGCTATCTGTCAGAAGCGCTTACAGCCTATTTAATTGTAAGCAATAAAGACCGCTTTGGTGGTCATTTTAAGGTGGTTTTGACTTGGATGGCTGGATAAGTGGATCTCAGGGGAAGAACCTGAGATTACGTGCCAGATTAACTAATTACACTATTTTAATGGAGTGATTAATCACGGACGTGATCAACTGTGTCCACTCCATTCAAGTCCAGATTATATGTCGTGATGTGTGTCTGTGGTCCCTCGGTGGATTTCCATAATATAAGGTTTGACCTTTTTTTTTCTTTCTTTTTTTTTCTCCCACAGAAACAGAAGGTATAGAGGAAGAGGCGCAAAGAAAAATTTCCATACTCGATGACCTTACATCGCAATGTCCGATCGTTTGGGGCAAATAACCAAGTCCAAGGATGGGAAAAGCAAGTACTCCTCGCTCAGCCTATTTGACAAGTACAAGGGAAAGTCAATAGAAACTCAGAAAACCACAGGTAAGATCATATTTACTCACACACACACACATCTATTTTAGTTTTCATGTTGTGGGTGGAAAGAACAAGTATAGCAACTCTATCACATGACTGGGTTTGTTTGTGCTGAACTGTACAGGTGGCATCAGTAACCTCACCACCTGGGACCAAAGACGAATAATATATTAGATATTTTTTTTCAAAACCATTGTCCGGGAGTTGAAATTAGTAGAATTTTAATCCAAATGAGCTCGTTTTATTGCTAAAATCTGCCTGTATGCTAGACTACAAAACCTACTGCTTTTTGTTCAGCAGAAATACCCCCCAAAAAAATCCTATTCCCAGCATATTCAGTGGCTTTTGCTCATCATTCACCTCACTTCCCTGTGTGTGTTCGTGTGTGTGGCCAGTTTGACTTGACAGTCATGTCACTCAATAAAATGACACTGTTTCCCTTCCCAACAGGGATAACTGCTTATGATTGGGTGTGCTTGTCAGGGTTGGGGTGTTTAGGGGTGAAATCTGATTGGCTGGGCTTGTCGGGATTGGGAAAGCAGCGCCAGTTCATGCAGAAAACCGTTCTGCATTGGGGTTTTGTAATTATTGATAGTAAATGACCCTCTTTTACAAGGGATTTTTTTTTCCCAGAGTAAAATATGGAAAAGCGCACAATTTCAAAATTAAATTTCAGGTTGTTAATTTCTTTTTAATATAACTATACCAACTAGGCAGAAATTGACCAAATCCACCTTACTTCAAAAAAAGGAGAAGGCTTAAAAAGTGTCAATGTTTGTGTAATTAAGTCCCTCATGCAAACTGTAAGTTTATCTAAACTTGTACATGGAAAAACTACTGAATATCTGAATTGTTCGTCCTTTTGTCTTTCTTTGTTTCATAGTTGTTCCACGACATGGCTTGCAGAGTCTTGGTAAAGTGGCCACTGCCCGGCGCATGCCCCCACCCGCTCACCTGCCGAGCCTGAAATCCGAAAATAAAGGAAACGATCCAAACGTGATTATTGTGCCCAAAGACGGAACAGGATGGGCGAACAAGCAGGAACAATCCGATCAAAAGAGGTATGCGAAAGATGTGTGGGACTAACTTAAGAACTGCAATTGCTTGGTTTCCAGCATCAGGCAACAGCAATGGTACCATTCTACTGCCCATGTAAGAACATTAGAAACCGCGAAAAGAGAGATGGAAAAAATTATAAATGAAATTAGAACCAAAATGCTATAACAATTATTTTACTTACATATTCAGTATATCTAGGACAGTGTACTTCAGGCCTTTTTACTCACACAAGAAGAATTTACATGGCACCATGTGTGTGTGTTTTGTTGTTTTTGATGACTGATCGTTCAGCTAAAACACGTCATGATGCTAATTTAAAGTAAAGAAGAGTTTCATAAGTAAAGTTTTATTCTCACTAAATAACTTTCTTTTGAGCCAAATCAAACATCCTCACATGCTGCACTTTGTTCAACCCTGAGGTAAAAAAAATGAATAAAATCCAATACTTTTAGGTCCAAATACACTCATTGTCCATTTAATCGACTCCATTGACAATGTAAGTGCACTTTGTAGCTTCTAATGAGAGAGCCATTGTGCAGCTGTTTCTCTGCATCATTTGTTATCCCCCCTTTCACTCTTTCAACAATGGTCAGGAAGCCCACAGGACCACCAGTGAGGTATTCTTTGAGTGGTAGATCATTGTCAGCACAGCAGAGACGCTGACGTAATGGCGGCCGCGCTGACTGTAATGTAGCCATGTTTCTCAATGTGTTGGTTTCTATTCATACACAAGCTTTCCAGTCTTATGGTTTTACATTTTCAACTTTATTGGCTACAGCTTGTTTATTAACGTCACGTTTCTGGGTAAAAGCTCATGTGTGTGACTGGGGTTAAGACGGTTAGCATGGAAGAAAGATTAATATATAGAGATTTTTATAAAGGGTAGAACCTCCACGGAGATGTAGGAAGAGTACTGGGGTGTTTCTGTTCTTGTTTTCTCCTTTTTTCTCAAGCTTTCGTCCTTGGTTAGAAACTAAGGTGCGTCAGTAGGCGGTTCTTTCTTTTCCCCAGACAAAGAACCACAGAGTTGGTGAAAGGGAAGTGAGTGCATATGAGGGTTTGTGTGCGAGTGAAAGAGTGAGATGTTCTTTTCCCAAGGTAAGCGTGCTGTGTGAGTGGGTGGCGAGCATTATGCTGCCGTCTTGCGCAGTAGGTGGTTTTTAGTGTGGTGTTAGTAGTAGGGGGTCCAGGTGAGAACTTTCACTGTTTAAAATAAATAAATTAATCTATTTGGTTGCTTGTCAACTTAAAATCACCTGAAGAGTTTATGTTCCTTTCCCTGTTCTGCATGATTTATCATTCATCATTTTATGTAAGGAGTAGGGGTACATTATAAATTTATTTTCAATTTGATTCTACAGCGTTTATTACCCATTGGGTACCTTAAAATTTGCAAATAGCAAGCATATCACATCACTTTAAATGTTGTTATAATACTGCCCATCTCTACCAACAAGCTACTTTAAATATCAGTAAATATAATTACACAATTACAAAGGTACAGTGGGGCAAAAAAGTATTTGGCACCGATTCTGCAAGTTGTCCCACTTAAAAACAGGAGAGAGGTCTGTAATGTTAATAATAGGTACTGCAACTGGGAGAGACTGAATGTGTGTAAAAAAAAATAATAAAAATTCCAGGAAATTTATTTGTATAATGGCTGCCAAATTATTTTTTTATATTTATTTTTATTTTAAACCCCACTGTAATTAGTTTCATTATTCTATTTTTGCTGCTAACAGTACTAAATGTATGTTAGAGTAAATTAATTTTGAACCAGTTATTTTCAAAACCAGTATGATCAAGCTTTAAAAGTTTAATAAACCCAAAGCCAGTGCAGAGTCTTTAGCTTCTGCTATCTTTTTGAGAAGTTTTTGACTGGGAAAAGTTCTTTCCATTTTTGTGTTGATTCAGTGCATTTCATTTTCTCGTCTGTGAGGTCAGCACAGCAGTGAGGCTAAACCCATTTTTTCTTTACTCTTTTTCTTTGTTCCCCTTTCCAGTTCCATTGCATTGACAGCACAGCTGCCGGAGTCGCAGCCGCAGCTGCCTTTGCAGAAATCTGTCTCCAATCTACAGAAGCCAACACCGGCAGCCAGCCAGGAGGTAGGACATTTCAGACTAATGCCCTTTTTAAGGTTTAAACTGAAAAAACAATACAACATTGTACAGTGTGATCTTGAATCACATTTAAAATCAATTTTAAACAATGTACCATTTTTATTATATAATAATTATATTTATACAAATATTTTGTTTGGGAGGGTGTTATATATAAAAAGACCTAACCTGGAATTGAATAGGTCAGTCTTTATTTCATACTTAAATGTAGAAAGGGAGGAACAATCACAGAGAAGAAGTGCATTCTTAGGGGCCATGAACCTGCCTCCAGTAGTGGGACAGTCTTCTGCAAGGGGAACAGCCAGTTCACTACCAGTAGACTAGAGAGAGCAGGGGAGTAAGGCATGAGATCATCAGAGAGGTACGGAAGACTGAGATTATGGCAAGCTTAGGAGATTTTTTAAAAATTAATTTTTATACAACACCCTCTCTTCAGGATTGATTTAGATGTTAATATGATTCTAAATTGTAGTGTGAGATTATTATTATTATTATTATTATTATTATTTACCAAACCTTTGTCAGATTTACACCCCTATAATAAACAAAATCTCCACAGTAAGTGTTCAATATTCTTAATTTTTAATTTTACAGAGCACAAGCACAGGTGGACCAAAGCAATGGGCACAACTAAATGGAAAGGCAGTAGATCAAGATGGTAATGTTTTTTTTCTTCTTCTCCTGTAAAAATCCTAGTATTGCTGCACACAAACCCAAAGGTCATCATGCTCATTTGTGATGGCTTACGCTATGTGTGCGTAAAGGAAAACGTCAGAACCTTGTCGCCTTTTATAGTCTGCATGTGTTTATAGAAGTGAATTCAAGGTCCTACATTATGCCCAAGCGATTCTGTGATGCAGTTCTTGAACTGATTGTATTAAATGACTTGCT
Organism: Lepidarchus adonis; assembly: GCA_037576955.1. Lineage (NCBI taxonomy): Eukaryota > Metazoa > Chordata > Actinopteri > Characiformes > Lepidarchidae > Lepidarchus > Lepidarchus adonis. The sequence goes on along the minus strand of JBBIGC010000082.1, from coordinate 7,172,802 downwards.
GGAGTTTTGTTTTGTATGAAGAATAATTACTATTCGGGAGGTCATTCTAGGGACAACTATTACACATAACATAAAAATAACATTTGGAGAGAATTACCTGTGTGTTCATAAAAAACATTGACCCCACTTGCTGGTCACTGTTTTTATTGACTTAAGGATCTTTTTCTTATTTGGTTATAAATAAGGGTTGGGCAATATGTCAAATATCTCAATACTTTCAGATTTTCCTGATGCATCATATATTTATATTAATTTAAAAAAATAGTTACTGTCATTGTGAACACATACAGAGCCTCACAGTGAAACCCATCCACACTCAGAGCAACGGGGAGCGATCAACAGCACCTGTGACCCCCTGAAAACATATCAAATATCAAATTGTCACAGTATAAGTAGTACAAATTTTTTATTAATCGTTTCTCACCCCACAGTACAATAAGTAATTAAACAAGACCAATGACGCTCTCTGAAATGAAAACGGATATTACAATCTGCTCAGAATTCAAATATCAATCAAATATTATACATATTGTGGCCACAATTTATTTTAATGGTAAATATTAACTACACCCAGCTGTAGTTATAAATGCATTCTGTTGAAACCTTTGTACACTCATTTATCTAGAACTCTCTGCACAGTCTAATAACTGAGGTTTTTTCTTTTGGAACAGTAAGGCAAATGTGATTAGCCACGTATTTTAATTATCCATAGTATTTAACTTCATCGTATATGTGCTATATCTCACTCTCTGCTGGTGGTGCAGGTTTAAGGGCCTCAAGCCGACTGCAGCCCTTCTCTCACGAGGAATTTCCGACGCTGAAAGCAGCAGGAGAACAGGACAAGGCTGGCAAGGAAAGAAGCGCCTTCGATCCGTCGTATGGGCCAGGACCAAGCCTCCGCCCTCAGAGTAAGTGATTTCTGGAATAAATATTTCAGTCGAGTATCTAAATACTTCACACTATTCTGAGCATGGAAACCACGGTCCATTACTCAGACGTACAGACATGTTAAAAGATTTGAAGCTCCGCTTCAGCTTTAATGTTTTTACATATGGTCTCTCATGTCCCTTAAGCACCCTCTGATACACAGAAATCATACACATAGAAATCCTGGTGGATTCTATAATGGTGTGATGACAAATCTCATGAAATCTTGTCCACATGTAAACGCAAAAACTTTTTAAAATCATCATCTTGTAAGGCGTTTTCAAAATCGCTGTAGTCAGTGACTAGAAACACTGTTTACCGGTGGATGGGAGGACAAAACATGCAGAAAAAGCAAAGTTAAAAAAAAAAAAAAAATACCTGGCTATATGTGGACAGGGCCTGAACCTCTCCCTACTTCACCCATCACTCTTCAGTGATTCAATGAGGGCTCAATGCAGGAGAATGAAATGATGCCTGAGTACGACTGCTTATAGTGAAAGAGGTTCTTGTCATGACAAAATAGTGTGAGCAAAGCCTGTGCTGGTGCAACCAGCTGAGAAAGTTGGTGGAACATTGTGTTGTTCTTCCGTTGTGTTTTGCAGTTCAGGTTTGTCTGACTTCAAGTAGTTCATTCCAAGCAGCATGTTTGTCCTTTCAGTTGTCGCTGCCTTTTGACCCATTTTGTTTTCGTTAGATAGCTAGATTGAAATAAAATTTCTATCAATTATTTTTTGTAAAGTAAAACTCGCTCAGTGAAGTAGCTCTAGCTTCTACATATTTTTTGTTTTTCTCTCTTTCTTCAGATGTAACGAGTTGGAGGGAGGGGGGTGGGCGGAATCTTCAGCCTCTGTCTCTGTCCCCCGCTCTCTCCTCCGAGATGGAGGGAAAGGGCAGCGGCCCGACTGAAACCGCAGCACCTCTTCCTCCTCCTCCTCCACCTCCTCCTCCCTCTTCATCTTCTGGCTCCTCCTCCCTGTCGTCATCTGCCAACACCACCTCCACTGCCACAGCTCCATCTCCAGACTCAAAAGAGCCTTCGCTCCGACCGGCTCAGCCACTGCGCAGAACAGTGCCCTCCGCCCTGCAGTACCAGCTCCACCACACCACCACTACCTACCATGACATGCTGCCTGCCTTTGTAAGTTCTGCACGGGGATGAAACATCTCCAACATTAACAGTGACTGAAGGTGAACGGTCACAGATGAGCATTAGTTAAATGACATGAATGTTGGAGACTGCTAGCTTCTATTTATTGTTACTAACTATTATTTTTTATGGGTAAATCTTTGACCTTGGCTCTGTTCATTTTTAATTGTTTAGGGAATGCATTACAATTTCTTAATTTTCACCTCGTGTGGATTAGAAAAAAATGTAAATGCACACATGACTTACCACAGTCTTTGTCAACTCTTGTCCAGAAGGTTTAAGCTACTAAAACTCTTGCTTCACGTGTGTGCAGTGGTGTGTTCACAATGACAGAAATTCACTTTCACTTCACTTCTCACACTTCTGAACCAGCCTCGTAACGGAATTCCATTTTGGGACTGTGGCTTTACTATTTTTTTTGCTCTCTTGCTAACAGACTACAACTCTCAGCAAACAGCTCGCTTCATCCCCTTTTCCACCTTACCCACCCATTCTCCGCTCCAAACACTACACAGTCCATAATGCATTTCTCCTTATAAAACACGCCGCATCCCACACCATATAGTAAAGCATAAAGTAGGCATTCAGCTACATTCCTCTACTGTATATGACCAACAAACGACACAAAATAATCCGTGCCGTAACCACACCCACCTATGATCAATTTCAATAACTCGCCACCCTGCCTCTCGCCAAGTTTAGAGCCCGGGCCAATGTGGGCGAGCTAACAGGGTTGGACTGTGTACTGGAGACAGAAGCTAAACTGGAGTGTGTTCTGTGTGATTATATATAGAAATTTGTACCTTTTTTTTTGTCTCAGATGTGCCCTAAAGAGACTAGAGATGGTCCCAGCTCTGCTGAGCCTGGCTCTGCCACTGTGGTCGCACCCATTCGCTTTGATGCCAGGCCCACCTTTAGACCAGGCTTCACTGCTTCTGAGCCTGTCAAGTAAGTACTAAACTCATACTCCTACAGTTCAACTTAATTTGCTGCAGCAGTTAAACCTTCCACCCCACCCCCACGTATGTGTAAACTGTGTAGTGGAGATGTACGGAGGGAAAACCGATTCACCCGGGTGCCACCTCGTCCCTCGCCTCGACCTATCCGTCGCCCTGGAGACAGAGCACCTCGTCCCGCTATCATTAACCCGGATGACTTGAAGGACCTGGACGACTTGGACAATGACTGTGAGGATGGTTGGGCAGGTAAGTTAAATATGGGAACACGTATCAGTGCTTTATTACTGTTTTTGGGATGAACAGTCATGTCATACTGCTTATTGAGGACCTGAGTAGAAATTCTCGACTGAGTTTAGAGTTTAGTGCTACATAAGGTTTTATGCTATTTGCCATCATGCAGATTTTAAAGGAGCCAGGCCTTGCACCCTCAAAGCTTTTTCTTCTAAGGGTATATTTAAAGATTAGCTGTCTGTGATTTTGAGAAATGAGTAACACTTGACCCGATCAGGAACGGGCACAATTCAGAGTGTGAGAAACTTCAAAGTGGAGCTTGGATAATTTATTCAGTTTTTTATGCTCCAGTTTCTATTTTTACATGTGCAGTATTGCCACATGTACTTTATCGTATTGTAATCAGATATTCTGATTGTGTGAAGAAAAGTTTTAAAGATGCTACTCAACGATTAAAACTTTATAAAACCAATTATAAATAAGAAGGAAAAGACACTACAGGCTGATCAAGCACATGAAAGGTGATTGAGATGCAGTTTCTTTTCTTGAAAACTTGAAAATCTGTTTTTGCTTTCATGACCATCATTGTCCAGAGTGCAAAGGATAATAGTGTCAGGGAGAATTAGGGTAGAGTGTAGGATGCAAAAAGAATGCTGCAGATAATGGGGTCACGTAGTCTGTCTGTATTTTGTTGCTAAACCACAGCGTTTCTTGCATTTACTTGATTTTGGCAAGTTTTTGAACGTTGTCATTTCTTCATTTCGAGAGTCATCTTGGTATAAATGACCTTGGAGGTTTGTATTCTTTTTTTTTTCCTTTTTTTACTTGACAGAAATGCTATCAACACCCACTCGCTGTACATTCTCTGCACAATGACTTTCACTGTGGAAACATGGACTCTATAGGACATTACACCTTGTCCGTTCCCATAGATTCAGACACTTGCGTATTCACACAGTGTATCTTAAAGTTATGTCTAGATATGGCAATGCATGCCTTGATAACTTGATATGTCCAGAAACATTAGTAAATGTGATACTAGTTTAGTTATTAATCTAATAAACGATTTCACTCCAAAGCAGATGTGGGTACAGAACATCAATGCCCTGTGAGTTGATGCTTATGCCTGGTTCACACTACAAGACATTTCCATAAAGAAATCGCAGACAAAAGCCTTGGGTCAGAGGGGACTCTGCAATTAATTATGCAGCAATGATGTAGAGCTTACTTCCAACTCTCTCTGAGACTGTGATTACAGCTTCATTTTGTAGAGCTGATCTAGAATCTCCAGCTCTCTGACAACCTGCGCAATCCCATAGATTCCATAGATATACCTGAGTCACCTGGGTTTTAAATTTCCAACCCTTACACCAGGAAAAAAACAAAATTAACAATTTGGTTACATGATAACTATTTTAAAGTGGCCGTGACTAAATCTAACAATGTGTTTTGAATTTGTAGAGTCCTTCCTTTTTTTTCTCAGTATGTGTCAGAAGGGTGCTTTCCCACAAATAGTACAGTAGTTTTTTTTTTTTTTACTAAAACTGTTTCCTGTCTAGGTCTCCATGAAGAGGTGGACTACAGTGAGAAGCTCAAGTTCAGTGATGATGATGAGGATCATTCTTGTGAGAAGAATAAGATCTGGTGTGTTTTGGCTTCTTTATAACGCATGTTTGGTGTAGGCTATGTCTGTGTGTGGCAAAATATTACAATATTGCAGTACTTGGCACTATATTAACACTGGCTGCTTTCGGATAATCTGGTTTATTAATCGAGAAGATTGTATCTGAAAGGACAAAATGGAAATTTATCTAAATGAGACAAATGTAATAGACAAATAGTCTTGGCATGTGAGAAGTAAGCATTGTGATGATCTCAGGGAAGCCTGGGCCCCCCTCTCCGGTTCCCTTTGGTCCATTTTAGCTAAAAGCACACAATTCTAATGGTTTAAGTCTTCAAACGATCAAACAGCTTGAGCGTAATATACTTGCTAATATTACCGAAGTGAAAATAGAAGCCTAAGCTTGTTTTCCTTTATTGAATTATTTGTGCTGGTACTGTGATTGGTGAGGATGCTTAAAAAAAGAAATCTTTGCATGTTGCACCCATATGAGTGTAATTTTGTTGATACGAATAAACAATGTGATGAGCATCTTTAGTGTAGACTTGGGCTGTCTACGTAATTTCATTCTTCATAATGGCTTCTTTGTACATAGTTATTAGGAACAAAAGACTTCACAATATGATATTATTGTGGTAAGTATGTATGTCACTGACTTATTTCCAATCCCCAGTGTGTGATTTAGAATGTTAAACTGAAATTTCTTAAATGTTCACACTCTTGAAGTAACAAAGTAAATGAAGATTATACATTGCGACCGATACGCATACATGTTCTATGTTTTATATAGTTTTAATTCTAAATCTATTATCACAGTTTTACATTCCACACCATGTCCATAAATCTCACACATGCAGATAACCATAGAGGGCAGTACATGTGACCATAAAACGCATGTGTGCTGTTTCTCCTGTAACACTGTATTAAAACATTGTGCCTTTCTATTAACTACTTGATAGTGTGAACCACAGTTACTGCCATCTTGTATATGTATTGATAATGTATCAGTTTTTAATTTTTATAAATCGCACCCTTTAGGACTGATTTCAGTGCGCTAACGCTAACCTGGATGTTTGTTGTAGGGGAGAGTGGGAGTCTCGCCGGGAGCGTCAGTGCTCCATGAGTTCAGGAGAAGGCCAGTATTTGCAGGAGCCTGAGGAAGACTCCTATCAGCACCAGCACAATCCTCTGCCTTCCAGAAAGACCAGCAGCAGATATGTCTCGACAGACTCACAGGTATTAAGAGATGCCCTATTATGTGAAACTTAAGATTTTCCCAAAAAGTTACATTGTAAATGTTTTTTTTTTTATTTCATGTTCCTTATTGTTTTCTAACAAACCATCCTTCACTATTGTCACATTTAGCCCTGCTGATAATTATGACACTGACTGTATTTGCAAGTGCTTTCCATAAAATATTTTGCATTAAGAGTATTTACTGAGTAGTGGGGAAAATGTGCAAAGTTAGCATGTTTTTCAAAAACTGTTCAGTTTAAAATTTAACAGGAAAAAATGAAATTCGTTTAGTGGACTTACTTTTGAAAACAGGCTGAGAATTCTTCCAGAAATCAGTCTAGACTATATTAAGTGTTATAACTGATTTCAAAATCAATGCCGCTGAATTATCTTTACATTTCAATTCACTGGCTCATCTGCATATTTCCCTTCCATAGTCCCACCAGAAGAGCAGTGAGTCTGCGGAGGATCAGGACGATCTTCAGCGCCCGGCTCCTCCTCGTGGGAAGTTTGCCTCTGCGGATTTGTCTGAGGCAGTGGAGCGGGCGCGACGTCGTCGTGAAGAAGAGGAGAGACTTGCTCGTGAGGAGAGGCTGGCTGCATGTGCGGAAAAGCTCAAGAAACTGGATGAGAAATTTGGCAAAGCTGAAAGATCTGCTCGAACTGTGGATGTGCCAAGGGAACCACATGCTCCAGAAAACAAGGAGCTATCACAGTCTCCTGGCAGAGATCTGGCAAAACATCAGGACAGCTGGCAGTATGGCAATAAAGGTAAATAAAAGACTCCATCAGCCCCTCTGTCCGATTACTTTTACTGATAAACCTCTTTGGTAGCACGCCTATCTTGTCTGCACTCATTGTCAGTTTAATTTGCTCCCCTAACCGTAGCGGTGCACTTTTCAGTTTGCAATTTCATGGTGTTTACATTTTTTTAAATATTACAATAAATTGAATAAAATACATTGAGGTTTCTGACTGATGAAAGAAAACTAAAGATTGTTGCAACGAATGTAAGTGGAACAGATAAAGTGACCAATGAGTATATTCAAGGAAGGTGTACTTGAGTTATATGGTATGTCGGTGTATACAAATATGTGTTCATAAACATATGTTTTTTGGCGGCCTCTTCGCCTTCCCTGTCATTATGTATTCTGCATTAAACATCTGTTGAGGCAGTTTCGTTTCTCCCCAACTCCCTTAACATTTGCTCCTCTCTCAGAAGTGTCCGAGCAAACCTCTGATCAGACATCCAGCCAGGATTATAGAGATAATGGTTTCAGCTACCGGACTGATGATGACGGCCCAGAGGCCACTTCTCCAGTCCCAGATTATGGCCGGCACCAAAAGGCTGTCCCGCCGCGCTTCCAAAAGCAGCATCAGCAACAGGTGAGCAACAGCTGAACTCTTCAAAGGCCACAAGTCACCAGCCCTGTAATTCTCCAGGATCAATTTTGAGACAGCAGCGCGTTAGAGTTCAAAGGGAGCATGTGGCTCCTGTTCTAATGCTAACATGGCGTTTGAACTAGAGCTTTGATCCATATTTGTGTTATTTTTCTGAATCTTGTATGTAATGGTGTTCTGCTGTTTATTTTTAGGAGCAAGTATATAAGATGCAGCAGTGGCAGCAGTCAGGTCATCCACCCCAGTCTGGCTCGGGCCATCCACAGCGAGGATATTATCCTCCGCATGTTCTGGGCTTTGATCCACGCTGGATGATGATGCCCCCCTATATGGATCCGCGTATGTCCCAGGGCCGCTCCCCAGTCGATTATTACCCTCCCAGTGTTCACTCTTCTGGTAGGCTGAACATTCTGTGTGGTTTGCTTTCTGAAATGCAAAGAACCTGAAATAGTGTTAGTTGTATGAGGTAAAAATTTTGTTTAAAAAGCAGTACTCCATAAACCTTGTGATGTATGTGTTTGTTTTATTTTAAATTAATTTATTATAAATTAAATAGTATCCAAATACATTTTATTTCCCATTCTGCAATATGTACTGAAAATGGCTTATTGTTTTCATCTCAGTAGTGACGGGATTTATTTGCTAGGAGCTGCAGCGCCATCTGCTGAGCAACTTAATTTTTAAGCCATTAAGTATGTTTTTAAAATGGCCTAGGTTTCCTTCTTCACTCTTCTGTCGACCAACTCTTGCAGGAATGATGAAGCCAGTCATGCAGCAAGATCGCCTCAGCAGTCCAGGCTCTGCTTCTGATGAGGGAAGCCATCCCAGCATGCACCAGGAGAGGAGAGCACCCTCCACTGAACCATACCCTGTTTGGAGCCAAGATGGTTACCCTCCTGCTCGTAGTTTCACCCCACCTTACCAGAGACAGCATGAGCTGGACAGGAGTCATGCTGATGACAGGTTGGTGTTTAAAGTTTTGGGTTTTTTGTTGTGGTGGTGGTTTTTATTTATTTATTTATTTATTTATTTATTTATTTATAATTCGTGATTTTGTTAGTTCTGTCCCCTTACCCCAAATGTATCCATAATTTGTTACATACACATATAATGACCATCTCTTATATACTTTTAGATGTAACTGTATACATTAGCACTGTAGATCCAATGTGAAATTTCAGACACCAAGCTTAAAGCAAAAGTATGTCTGGAATTCTGACCATGTAGTGACTGAAACTTGATCAAAATTCAGAGTAGAGACTGTTTTTTCCCCCCTTCCTTAACAGGAGTGACAGGTCATGCTCGCAGCAGGATTCTTATGAGGACCGACCAAACGATCGAGTGGACAGCCCTGCTGAAGACCTTACTCACCATGTATACCGGCAGGGCCGTGGTTCAGACATGTCTTTGGGGTTAAAGCGAGAAACCAGTCATGAAGAAACTCATCAGCCTTTGCTGCATAACCATTTGCACCAGGGAGAGAGTGAGATCTCCAAAGTAGACAACCAGAATGACACTTTTGCGATCAGAATGCAACGAGAGAATATGGATTTTCATGATGATTCTTGTGAGGGTAAAGAGAAGAGTTATGACTCTTTGAAGAAAGAAAGCAGCAGTGGACAGCTCCAATGGTCAGAGCCAACCTCAAACAGCAGCAGTATTAGCCAGCCATCTGAGTCAATCGGAAGAACCTTGAGGAGAACAGGGCCTATCAAGAAGCCAGTCCTTAAGGCCTTAAAGGTTGAAGACAAAGAGAATGAGAAACCCAAAGCAGAACCAGAAGAGAAGCCGGTTCCATACAGACTTGAAAAGGAGGTCCTTACCAATGTGTATGATTTGAAAAAAGACAACCAGCCTTTAAGCAATAGGCATCCACTTCCAGCTTCAGCTCCAGCTCCTACTTCACTGACTACTTCTCTTGATGAGAGGCCAGCTCCCCCAAAAGTAGAAAAGGCTGGCAACCCAAATGAGGATTTGGTCAAGGACAATAGCTGGGACATCAAATCCCAAATTAAAGAGAATTCTGAAAACCGAGAGCTTCTGGCTCCTCCACGTCGAAACAACTGGATCTTCATTGATGAAGAGCAGGCATTTGCTGGAGCCAGGGGAGCGGGAAGAGGACGAGGCAGAGGTTTCAGAGATTTCAACTCGCGGGGAAGTACTCGTGGAGGTCGTACAGACAACTCCAGAGCAACCTACAACTCTGGGAACAGCCAGCGTGCATCTAGAGGCCGGGGAGCCAGAGAATTTGTCAAAACCGAGGATTTGCAGCGAGGCAAGCCACGTCGACGGAACGTGAGCGAAACACTGAGTGAAGCATCAGAATATGAAGAGTTGCCCAAGCGTCGGCGGCAGAAGGGCTCTGAAAATGGAGAAGCTGCTTTTTCTACAAGTGGAGATGCCAAGACGGGCACAAGGGCAGACAGGGACTCGTGGAGATCCAATAAGGTGTATAACAATGATCAAAGCAGTGGAGAAGCGAGGGATAAGTCCAAGCAGAGAGGTTTCGGTCGATCCCTTCCACCACGTCTCAATGCCGGCTATAACCGCGGCTTTGGGTCAAGGGAGGTTTCGACGTGGAGGGGGAGGGGAGGCCAGTTTGGAGGTGGTTCTTCACAGGAGAATGGATACAGCTTTGGGAATGACTCCTATCCAAGAAAATCTGCGGAAGGAGATGCCCTCAAATACCCACCGAAGTTCTCTGCCTCCTTTGTGGAGAATGGTGTAGAAGACCGAGAAGGGGAATATTATTTAGAAAACGATAACCCAGACAACCGGCCATTGAGGAGAAGGCGTCCTCCCCGTCAAGACAAACCTCCACGGTTTAGAAGACTGCGTCAGGAGAGAGAGCCTGGAGGCCAATGGAACAGCGACGAATATGTCAACGGAGATTTCACCAATCCATGGCCTGCTCGTTCCAAAGGTGAAGATCACTGGCCGGGTCAGTATTCTGGGGGCAGGCAACAGGAGTTTGGTCATCAGGGTGAAGACTGGGAGACTGGTTCAGAAAACAGCGACTTCAACGATTGGAGAGAAAAACGAGGAGGTGGCCAGCACGGTGATGCAGCAGATTCCGGCCACAGTGAACCAGGCTCTGAGAAAAGGGAACTCTCAAAGAGAAGTTTCTCCAGCCAGCGTCCTCTAGTGGATCGGCAGAATCGTAAAAGCAGCATGGCTGTTTTGGAGAACAGTAAGGTGAACCGCTCCTCGGATAATCTTTCCAGCGGCCACTTGTCAAACCGAAACGATAGCTGGCAGAACGGGGTGTCGCCTAACTGCAGGAGGTAAGCTCAAAGAGCAATAGAAATAGCATTTACAAAGTCTTTTTTTTTTTTTTTTTTTTTTCTTTTTTTTTAAATAAAAACTAGGGTTTGGGGACCCATAAATGTGAACACCTTTCGCAAAGTACAAAACCATGATATTGATGTAACAGCTTTGTTACGTTATTCAAAAAATCACACTGCTCTGCTTCAGTCCTGGTTTTCAAAAAAGAATCCTGCTTGAATTTCCTGTTTTGTTTTGTTTTTTTGTTAAAATATGTCCCTGTTTATGGGTGCAATGACAATACAGCACATCCAGGCCAGATGTATTAATTCAGTTTGTAGTAGAATGTAACGGAGTTAAAAATGACCATAAACCCTACCCATACTTCCTGTACAGCTCTGGAGATGAACAATAAAAGTACCCTTCTATGCTGAAAGCACCATGGTTTCATTTGTGCAGGAGTCCTGAGGACGCAGCTCCAGGCATGAACGCAGGGTCTGTTTATGGTGTGGAACAACCTGTAGAAAACCTTCCCACCGGCGCTACTGAATCATCAGGAAAGAAAATGGAGAAGGAACTGAAAACCCGAGTTTTGAAAGGAGAAATGGTGGACTCCCTTTCACAATATGACCTGAACAGTTACCCAAGTAAGGCTAAAGACACAGAAAAGTGCATTATACATGGAGGGTAAAACATTAATATACATTGTTGCTCTTTCTTATGGTGGATGTGTGCTATCTTGGTTATGGAAATAACTTACAGATGTATGTTGAATAAAATATTGCATGTGAGTAATGCGACAAAAAGTAGATTTAAACGTAGTCTTGGAAATAAATCCTTTTTTGTTTAGACAAAAGCCCACTCTTTTCATTTGAAAGAATGATTGATGGGTTGTAAAAATAAAATCTAAGATTAAAATTCCCAATATAACCGAATTGTCACATTTGCACTGCATGGTGCCAGCTCATCTCCACTCACTTTTTAGTATCTGCAGTCAGTGCCTGCCTCGACTATTGTCTTCTCAACAAGTAGTGAAGAATATTGGAGAATGCTGAAAGGATGGTAATAGGTTGGTGGCAGTGAGAGGTGATTTGGTCAGTAGAAAAGTCGCTTTAGTATCTTTGCATTTATAAAACAAAACAAAAAAAAATGCACGTTTATGATCTTAAAAAATCTTAAACTGCAAATCAAGGTCTTTGTCTCTTGTGGGATGTCTTTTGACAACTTGGTTGTTTTTTCCTGTTAATAATTGGATTTGTCACTGATTTTGTTGACAGTTGAAAGTGATTCAGGAGCTTCTATTCCCAGTACTGAAGTTTTTCAAGATGCCCTTTCCAAAAAACGGCGTCCGCAGGAAGAGGACCGAAGGAGAAAGGAGCAAAGTGCAGCGGTATGTTTCAGCTTGCGTTCTGGTAATTTAAAGCCAATTCTCACTGCCTCAAGTCCAGGGAAGCGCATCCATGCTGAATGGTTAATGATTGTATAAATGTAAATGATTGCTTATCATTTATATATAAGTAGCACTTGGTTAAAATGACAGGTTTTTAATATATGTGCCTATAGGTAACTGTAAAGAACAGGCCAATCCCTTCAAAAATGCCTCCCCGTTTTGCTAAGAAGCAGGGAAGCATGTCAATTGAACAGCCTGAGGAGACTCTCTCTGCCAGTAACCTGGGCACTGAGATATGGGAGACCAACAGCTCAGGTAAGGCTTTTCATGGAAACTTTTAATACTTTTTTTTTTGTTTGTTAAAATTGTATTAACACTTTCTTTTGCTTCTTTATTTACCCAAAAGCCCTCACAGTTCAGTCATCGGCTGGAGACTCTTGGACAAAGCAAGTGTCATACACTGGGAGCGAACCAAACTCAGAGGTATTGCTTTTATTTTTCTGTTTGAATTCACATTTCAAGTTGAACACAGATGAGGAATATTTCTAAGGGTGTAGTTGTTTGAATAGTTTAAGGGAACAAAAAGCAGGAAATATAATACTATATGGCTGATGCACATTTCCTCTTCTGATTATCTCTTATTTACTGTTTTTGAAGCCACTTAACTCGGACAGGGTTCATTTAAAGCAAACAGACACTCAAATAGCTGGACTTTTTCCCATTTTAGAGTTTCTTGAAGGGTAAAGTGAGAGACCGTTTTCATTGTGAGCACACGCGTCACACGCGGTGTGCCACAGTGAAATGGTGTGACCTGCATTTAACCAATCACATGCACACGTGTAGCAGCAGGGATGAGTGGGGAGTAGTGTAGCAGGATTGAATCTCGCTCAAAGGAATCTTAGTGGTGCCAGAGCTGGGACTTGAACCGGAGACCCTTCGATCCCCAGGGCAAGGTCCGAACCACTTTTTTGATTGAGATTTTTTTACATATCTGAGGAAAATCTATCTGTGCAAAATATATTCAAATTAATTCTGAAACAATCCCACCTAAATATTTTTCACAGTAAAGCTCACTTAGGTAACCATGCAAATCTGCTTAGTGGGAATCTGTAAACATTACAGCAGTGCAACATTAGGGATTAGTGCCAAATTTGTATCTTTTTCCCCTCCAGGATTCGGACGCGGGGCCAGAACAGAGCAAAGAGCACAAACCCGGCCCCATTGGAAATGAGCGTTCGCTGAAGAACCGGAAGGGTTCTGAAGGAGTGGAGCGACTAGAGGGTCCCATCACCCCAGTAAACGGTGTGGACATCCATGTAGAAAATGTCATCCCTGTTCCACCCATTGAGTTTGGGGTCAGCGCGAAAGACTCTGACTTCAGCCTTCCTCCTGGCTCCGCACCAGTAGCCGTCTCGAACCCGGTCACCAAGCTGCAGGACGCTCTCGCCAGCAATGTACGTTTCATAGTTTATCTATTGTAAAATCTGATTAACATACCAAATATATCAAATTGAATCCAAAACGTCCAAAATACACTGATCTGCCACATTAAAACCACTGACTGGTGAAATGTATGATGTATGTCAGAAAATGACCGGTTGAAGTGTTAAAAGCAAGACAAAGTGAACCAAGGAAGTACAATTGGTGAATCAGCGACAGGGTCGGGGCACTGAAGGGTCACTGATACACGAGGGAAGCAAAGGCTAGCCCATCTGGTCCAGTTCCTCAGAAGAGCTACTGTAGCACGAATGTTAATGCTGGCTCTAATAGAAATGGGGCAGAGCAGGATTCTAATAAAGGGGTTATAGATTTTTTGTTGTTGTTGTTGTTGGCCGGGGCTCATTTTAGGCTCATTTTTATCCAAATTTTGAGTTGATGGAAATATAGCTTTCTGATTGTTTTATCTTTTTGTTTCAGACGGGCCTTGCTCAGGGCATTCCTATGCTACGCAGAGATCACCTGCAGCCTGGCATCAACCTCAACCCCATTTCCTTCCCCACTACAGACCTCACTCTGAAGGTGACAGTCAGTTATATATTCCACACCCACTGCCATTTTAAATATGAATTTTGGTTATTAATATCAACAATGTTGAGTAATGAGTTGCTTATTTGAAAGCTGAATTGTTTCAATTGGTTTAATGTGAATTGTCATAACCGAAACATTTTATATATATATATATATATATTTGTGAAAGTAAAGTGACCATTTATCATTGTGAACACACTGTGCACTACAACGAAATCTGACCTCTGAATTTAACCCATAATATGTAGAGCAGTGGGCAGCTATCAACAGTGCCTGGGCCGCAGTGAAGTGGGGATGGTACTTTGCTCAAGGGCACTTCAGTGGTGCCCAGGTCGCGGACCAGTTGCAAGGGCGAGGTCCTAATCACTAGGAAACTACTGCCCCCTATTGATCCATGAAGACTATAAACATTGGATATCAGAAACTACAGGGCAGCCAATTAGGACATTTACCCATTTATGTAAATCCTAATAACACAACACAACCCACACAATGTCAAAAACATTAGCCCTTTATTTATTAGTTAGTTGGTTAAATTAAATTGTTTAAAGGAGGAACAAAACTAAATTCTGCAATTAAGAGGTCTAACAGTATTAGAAAAACAAGAATTGAGGTTAAGCTTCTAATGCTTTTCTGTTTAGTCATTAGTGAACCTGTGTGATTAATCACTTTTTATATTTTTCTTGCTTATTCAGATGGAGTCTGCACGTAAAGCTTGGGAAAACTCTCAGTCTCTTCCAGAGCAGGGTTCTCCTGGCGGCGCCGGTTCAGGCTCTCAGCCCCCCTGCAGTGTGGGCTCTTCCAGTGGGGTCAGTTACAGCTCCTTTGGAGGAGTCTCCATGCCCCCTATGCCTGTTGCCTCAGTTGCCCCCTCTGTCTCCATGCAAGGTAAACTACATGCCACTTTTGAAAATTGGGCTTCATAGACTTTGTACATTAGAGCTTTCTCTAGCTAAGAAAATCTTCTGATCAGTTGTCAGTTTGGGTTTTTGTTGTGCGCATCCTGAAATGTCTTCTACCTTCTCTTTCTGTAGGTAATCACATACCCCCTCTTTACCTTGATGGCCATGTTTTTCCAAGTCAGCCTCGGTTGGTACCACCGACTATGACTCAGCAGCAGAGCTTCCAACAGGTACAAGTCTGGTTTAGTCTAACTGTAATACTTCTGCCTCATCAGAACTGCCAAGCTCCATTTTTTTTCTGTTTAAATGTGCGGACATCACTTACCTGTGACACTTTTTAATATTGCCTTTTTTATGTGCATGAGCAGGCTGCAGCAGCTCAGCAGATTCCCATCTCCCTACACACTTCTCTGCAGGCTCAGGCCCAGCTGGGGCTCAGGGGAGGCCTGCCGGTCTCTCAGTCACAGGAGATGTTCAACTCAATCCCTCCTTTCAGGTACAAATGAACCATCTATGAAATTTAAATTTTTCTAGGTTCAATAGAAACCGTAAAGATTAAAATATAATTTTCATTTGACTGCTTGCTTTTCTCTTACCCTCTTTGTCATTAGTCTGAGAGAGGTCTTGCATAACACTCCAACCCAGAAGGTTTACACTTGTATGTTGTCCAGTCAGTTTTATTTACAGGGATTTTAAAGGTGTTTGCTAGTACCTGAAAACTTGAATGACACCCCCTACCTTGGCTGCCGCTTGTTGCATGAAATTTGTTTGGACAATAGCAACATATTTTATAATTACATCACATGCATTAACTTTAGAACCTTTTACTTCTGCAGAATTTATATGGGGAGCTTAATTCATTTGTGTTTTAACTTTTATATATTTGTATATTTTATATTCTCTGCCTGAATACCTCTTCCATATCAGAGTAGTTGCTTTAAAATATTTGTTAAAATTGTTTCTCCTTATGAAAATATACTGAATAAAAACGTGAAGTGTCTGTTTTACTAGTGCACTGGGAGGAATGAGTATTCAATGTTAAAACAAAATGGAATTGGCCATAATTAATGATCAATTCATCCTGTAGTATGTAGGTGCCCTGAGCAAGGGTGTCTGATGTTGAAAGACCCGAAACACCCAGTGACCTCAGGATACATCACTGATGATGTGTCCAAGTGCATCCAGATGATATATTGTGGATAGTGGATAGGTGCCCCAGAATTCTCTGATTTAACTGGGTCTTGTTTGTTTAATTAAATAAAATGAAAGCTACTTTTTAAAAAAAATAATTGTACTGTCTCTAGAAGCAGTAAAAAATATTGTATTGAACATGGCATAGTCTGCAATTTTCTGCTTACCCCCAGTGTCCTTGCTTCTAGGTCTCAAGTGTACATGCACCCCAACCTGTCCCAGCCTAGTCCAATGGTGCTGTCAGGCGGAGCTCCTCTAAAAGGACCTTATTCAGCCTTTCCAGGCATGCAGCCTTCAGACATGGTCAAACCCCAGTCTGGCTCTCACTTCCAGACCATAAATGGCAGCCAGCCGCTGGTCTATGACGGTGCTATGAACCAGGCTCCAGGCATGGGCACCTCCCAGCTATTGGACTCCCAACTCATCCAGGTGATCATACTAAACCTGTTCGTACATGTGTTAAAGCCCTGGTTTTAGGATATGTGAATAAAGGACACATTTTGAATGAAATCTGATCAATTAAATCTACTGTGTGTGTGTGTTCATATGTATGTAGGTAACCATGCCCCTGCGTTATGGTTCAGCCCAGCAGCACTTGATCCTACCGCAGTCCATTCAGCTCCAGCAGAGCCAGAACCTGTCCGTAAATGCTCCACGCCGCATGATGCCCCCCGGTTCACAGCCGCCGGTCATGCAGGCCAGCAGAGAGGTGAGCTGTGGGGGATGTAAGCCTTTAGTGTTACATGTTTACAGACGGATGCCTAGCAATTAAAATTATGAATTATGCTTGTCTTTATGATGCTTGTCTCATCATGTGCTTATTATTTTGTACAATGTTAATATTATTTCCATATGACAGTAAGAGAATATACACCAATTTGCTGTAACATTAAGACCCCTGGTCGGTAAAGTGAGTAACATTTTCAAGTTAATTGTAACAACACCTATCCAGAGGGAATATTACGCAACAAGTGAAAAGTCTGTTGTTAAAGCTAATTTGCTGGAAATGGCAAAAATGGGCTGAGAGAGATTCTCTAAAATGGCAGGTTTTGTGGAGTGTTTCAGGTATGCAGTAGTTGGTAACTATCAAAAGCAAGGGATCAGGGACATGGTTATGGGCACTCACTCATGCATGTGGAGAGGGAAGGCTAGCCTGTTTAGTCTGATCCCAAAGAGGAGCTCCTGTTGTACAAAATGTTAATGCTGGCTCTGATAGAAAGGGGTCAGACCTACTCAGTATTAAGGAGTTGGCCTTAATGTTATGGCTGATTGGCATGTCATAAACTCCATGATTTTAACTTAACCCAACTTTCAAGATTCAAGATGTTTATTCATCACATGCCTAATTCTACACATACAACAAGCAGTGAAATGCATCCTGATCCACTGTGCAAGAATAAGCTATAATGAAAGATCATTAGGCTAAAAACTTAACTCTAAGCTAAAACTTAAACTAGATTATTACACACAAGTAGAAAAAGCAGATAAGCGAATTAAGCAGCTATAACGCAAGCAGGTCCAGAAGATCCAGAGGTGCAAACATCAGCAGAGTGAATAATACTACTGCCAGAACAGCAGCACTGAGAGAAACTCTGCAGAGTAAAGTACAGATGTACAATGTTAAGTGTTACGGTCTGTAGGGTGATTTAAGAGCACAGACAGCAATGTTCACTCAGATGTTCAAGTGTTCAGTGTGTGGTGACATGTTCTGGTTCAGGAGTCTTATGGCCTGAGTATAAAAACTCCTCTCGAGTCTCTCAGTCGTGGCAATTATACTCCTCAGCCTCCTGCCTGATTTCAGCAGCTGTTATTGGGGTGTGATGGGTCAGTGAAGATCCTGATCTCTGAGTGTAGATGTCGTGTGGAGGTGACCTGCAGCAGTGCTCCGCTGCACGAATCGCCCTCTGCAGTGCTTTACGGTCCTGAACACAGCAGTTCCCAAACCAGCACGTGATGTTCTGGGTCAGGACACACTCCACAGCGCCTGTGTAGAAGGTCTTTAGGATCTTTGAAGAGACCCTGAACTTTCGCTGTTGTCTCAAGTGGTACAGGCACTGCTTGGTAGTACATCCACGTTCAGATCAGGTCAAGTCCTCAGAGATGTAGATACCGGTTTACACTCTCCACAGGAGTCCCACTGATGTTCAGGGGCTTGTAGTCGCGCTGCGGTCTCCTGCTGAAGTCCACCACCAGCTCCTTGGTCTTGTTGACGTTCAGCTGGAGGCAGTTGTCCTGACACCATGATGCCAGGTTTTCTACCTCCTTATCTGTGTTTGAGATGAGGCTCAGCACCACTGTGTCGTCCGCAAACTTGACTTGTGGATTCTTCTTACAGTGGAGGCTCACAAAGGGGAATGGTGTTCCACTTCACTGTTGCTTTCGTTAATTTGCTGCTGGTTGATTTGTCCACAAGCCTGGTCTGCACAACATGCTGAAGGTATTGCTTTAAAAGCACCATTTGAACAAAAAGCATTTTTACTTCGCTTCAGCCTGCACTGCGGTTCCTGGGTGAAAGGGTCAAACTGGGAACATGCGCTAATTTCGAGGCATTAATAATGGATCACGTCGATGCATTAACATTGACAACCCTGATTTACATTCATGCTGTAAAAGGTTTGAAGCTTCCACAGTGTTCAAGTGGGTTCGCAGCTGAAGCCCAACTCTGAGTTCTTCACTGACGTCTGCTGCTTTGCCTTTTTTTCATTCTCCAGTTCTAATGAGACTTTATTGTATCTTGAAATTTTATTTAATGAAAATTGTCTTCTCTTTAACAGCCATCTCAGATGGAGCTAAAAGGATTCCAGTTTTCTGACAAGCCCACCCACTCTTCTGGAATACCTGCCGGTTCCTACAGGTGAGTCCGAGCAACTCGGAAATAAAACCTTCATTACGCTCCCAAATAACATGAATTAATTTGCTGATGTTGCATGCATGATTGTTGTGCATGATGACAGGAGATTTATTTATGGGCTTCTTGATGAGTATGGTCTACCATTTTGGGGATGAGCTATTGATGCTCCAGGTTTATTCCATTGTACAGTAATGGCACATACAGTTCACTCTGTGCTTAAAATTCATACTGACATGGCAAAGGTGGCATCCTATGACCTTTCCGCTAACGTCACTGAGCTCTTTAGTTTGATCCATTCTAATATTTGTCTAAGAAAGGGCCTAACCTGTATCTTAAAGGGACAGTGTCCAGCAGTTTGCTAGTTCCCCTTCCTCAAATGCACTACTGAACCTGGCATTTAACAGGTGAGCTGAGCTGAACCAGGTGAGCTGGACACACAGCCGCTCTGGGACCAGAGCTGGCTCCTCTGGTCTAGGAAGATTAGCTGTGTGCTCTATATTATTTTTAGCATCTGTTTAATAATGCGTATAGCTGAAGCACCTATAAGTAAGTAGGAGCGATGTCCACACACTTTTGCCACTGTAGTGTAGCGCATTTGAAAGCTTGGTTGTTTATATAGAAAGTCGTATCCCTTTTGTTACTCCACTCAACTGAAGTGAAGTCATTGAACACATTCCATTGCACGAGGTGCAACACAACACCTGCAATTAACCAGTCATATGTGCACTCTGGGACTCAAACCTGCAGCTCTTCTTTTGGACTGGACAAGGCACATTAGCCTTCATTTTCCATATGATCCTTGGGCACCCATGACCCTGGTGCTGTTTCTCCGGTTATACTTCCTTATAGCATTTTTGGTTGGCTTCTAACCTCTGCAGACAATGAACAACACCTGAACTAGTCGTCTAGCTGTCACGCTTGCCCATTTTTCCAGCCATGTTCACTTGCTGCTTAATATTTGCCAATCCTTCAGTTCATCAGTGTTGCTCATTTCACCTGTCAGTGGTTTTAATGTTGTGCCTGATTGGTGTATATTGTTTGATCTTCCATGTTTAGGCCTGGATCTGCTAGCCCCAGTGGAAAACCCTCTGGTCCCAATGTCCCCCCTGCTGTAGGTCCCCTGCCTGGACATTACACTCAGCAGGTATATACGCAGTAGTCTTTATACTGATTGTTTGGTAAAAGCATTTAATTATTATGGCCGAATGCTGTAATAGTTGTACATAAACCATAGACAAAATAAATGATCTGAAAGTTTTTCCATGAAGAAGAGCATTAAGTGTTAATGCTATTTTTACATTTAATATTCAGATTTGTAGCCAAAAAGAACTACCCTGGGAAAGACGGCTACAGACTTCTGTCTCCATTTCCTCTGTCCAGGTGCCCCCTCCACAGGGTAGTATGGTGATGCACATCCGCCCCCCCACCACCGGCCCCTTCCCCAACCCCATTCAGCGGCCTGTAATGCAGGTAAACAAGGCCGTCATCATTCGCTCCCCTCCCTACCCCGGCCCAGGCCGTGAGCCGCCCCACTCCATTCCCACTTCTATCCCTGAGAACACACCCAAAGGGGCTGAGGAGGGCACGAAGGTGAGCCACCCACTGTAAATATAGGTAATTTTCATTTTATTCACTTCTTTTATCTTTTTCTATTAACTTCACTGTTTGTGGGAGTTAAACATGACCCACTGTGGTTACCCTAGCTCAAGGGTGTCTAAAGTCTGCCCTGGATGGCTGGTGTCCGGCATAGTTTGGTAGTTCCCCTCATCAAAAATGCTGACTAAACCTGGTGAGTTGATCCAGATGTGCATGATTAGGGAAATCACCAAACTGTGCTGGACACTGGCCCTCCAGTACTAGAGCTGGGAACCCTTGTCCTATCTGGTTGATTTGTATTTGGAAATGGTCACTAGTTTTGAACAAATTGCTGTTTGTAGTTATTTTCTTTAGTAGAAAAGTACCCACATTTACAGTGGCCCTGAAGTGCAAACCACAACAACAAATTGAGAAACGCAAACACAAGAGCAGAATCACAACAACAAATTGAGAAACACAAACACAAAAGCAGAATCACAACAACAAATTGAGAA
>JBBIGC010000082.1:7138255-7151464 GCA_037576955.1 Lepidarchus adonis | reverse complement strand
ACAGCAGGTATTATAACACTGTGAACTGTAGTTTAACTACACACAGCCAAACTCTCAGAACTACAGCAGGTATTATAACACTGTGAACTGTAGTTTAACTACACACAGCCAAACTCTCAGTGATTCGATTTCTTTTACAGGATAAAGTGTAAACTGGATGGTAGATATTATGGCACAACTGCACACAGTTAGAAGTGGGTGTGTGTTGTTTAAGGCATATAATGCAGTGCTGTAGCATGAGGCAAACTTCACACACTTCAAACCTGTCTTGCATGTTCAACTACAATGAGTGACCAGGTGTTTTGAAGTGTCTGGTAAATGCTGTGACTCATGTAATCCTCAGTTAATTAACCTGAGTCTGCTTCTCATCTGCAGCAAACAGCACGAGGACGACGGCGACGGCCACCGCAGACACAAACACAAAAAGAGCAAACGCAGCAAAGAGGAGAGGACAGCGGAGGACGCAGGCGGACAGGGGGACGAGCACGATCACAAGGAGTGAGCACAGCAGTCGGCAGAAGTCACATGCTGTAATTTTATAGGAATTATTTCTGACTTGTGGCTGAATGAGTCGAGTGGAGAATGGTGCGTAGAGTTTAAACCTTTGGGCTGTTAGCGTTTGTAGAGAAGTGAACGCGCTTTATTTGGGGTGGTCATTTCAAGCGAACACACCTTGGCTCACCCCAGAGAGTGGCACTTATATCTCTAAAAACTATTTAAACAATAGAAGAAGAACACTTTACAAACAGGTCATCCCTTGTTTAGGGTGTGGGTTAGGAGTGATTGTTGTCGGGATGGGAGTGAGCCACGGGTGTCTTTCTATGTGGTACAAGTTCCTCCGTGTTCACCGGTTTCCTCCCACAGTCAAAAGGCTTGTAGTTTAGGTTGACTGACTACTCTAAATTACCCATAGGTGTGAGAGTGTGTGTTTGTGTCTGTCTCTAAACCCTGTGAGGAGTTTGGGGTGAACCCTGCCTTGGCCCCACAGTCAACTGGGAACCCCTTAAGCTTCCCTGTGAACTAAACTGGATAACTAAGTGCTCTAGAAGAAAAACCATCACATTCCCAGCATAAAAACACCTACTCGTGACCAGGTCTGTAATGAGCTGCTAGTCTGAAATAGTTTATATAAAATGACAGCATTTGAGCAAAACTGCCAGTGGTCGGCATTATTTGAAGGTGAGAGTGTGTTTCAGCAGGAGTGAGCACTGGGAGCACTGGTTCTTTACTAAAGCAATGTTCATTTAAAATCCCAGAACTCTTTCTGACTCTTCCTCCGCCTTTCCAGCTGTGGTGATGTCTGTCCAGTCTCTGTTCATGACTCCATCTTCACACAGACTTTTACACACATATTTCTCCCACACTGTATTACATACTAACGTGTGTGTGTCTTATGGAGGCCAAACAAGGACTTTGGTGGAAAAATGGACAGGGCTCTTGTTTAGATTAGTCCATGATAACAGTTAGTGTTGCAGTGTCTGAAACCGCATAGTTGAGTTTATTACAGATTATTGATTTAGGCCTGCATTTGACATAATTTTACATAAGAATTACAATACTTTTTGGAATGTTTCCCTTATTTCAGATGACTGTGAACCACTGATCAGTGTGGATCAGCTATGTTGTATAATATTGTTTGTTAAATGGTGCAACATACACTTGTAAGCAAAAGCTTCAACACCCCCACTGCCAAATGACATGTTTTTTTGTGTGAAAACCCTTTATGTTAATGTTTTTTCAGATTTTTTTGTGCATACATTTCTATTAATTTCCTTAGTTTCACATACAGGGATAAAATTCTGTATTTCCTCAGTATGTTTCAGTGATTCAGTGTTAAATTGTGTACGTTAAGCGTCTGTGTAGTGTGTTTGCACTTATTTCACTTAGAAAACCAAAAGAAATATGTTATTTGCCCAAAGGGGGTGCTCAAACTTTGTATATGACTTTATATTAGAGATTACTGTCAGATTATTCATTTGTTTATGTAAATTTGTTTACATTGTATATTTTTAAAGGGGAATGTTGTAGATTTTCCTAAATTCCCCCATAATTTAGTGTCTGGGACGAAGTCATTCAGAGTGGCTTTGGTGTGTAATAGATTAAACTTGACTTTTTATAGTGGTGGTGAATGGAACCTGACGTCATGTCTCCACCATCAGAGCCATTTTATTGATCCTCCACCAGCAGTGAAGCTCTGGGTGTTGCTATGGAATGGTGACGATGGTAAAATAGAACTACATCACTTTGAGGGGCCCTGCATATACCCCTCCTTCGTAAATGGGTTTGATTTTAGGCCCAAAAACTTCTCCAGACTCTTGTAGAGCAATGACTCAGTCATCAGGCATCATCTTCATCACCATCTGCTGGAAGATCTTTCTGTGAGGGAGCTTTCAGAGGAACCAGACGTCTCGTTCCCTTTACCACCACTGTGAATGGTTCTGACTTGGAAACCACTCTGGGAGAATGAGAAAATTAAGCAAACAGTCGTTTCAACACTATGCCAAAGGGTTTTGATTCGACTGAGTTTCTTTTAGCTTTATTCATAAATAATATTTTAATGTAGCATTATATACTGTGCATATTGTATGTGTGGGATACTGGCTGTGTCTTTGTAAAATGTGGGTCAGATTCGGTCTCTACAGCACTGTCTGAACACATAAAAAAATTATTGCTCATAAATCCCCCGCAAAAGTACATTTTTGTGTCCTATAGGTTATTGTTGTGCATTAGTTCTTGCATGGACTCCTGAACACCACAGCTTTACAATGGAACTTAACACTGAACTTTGGTTTCTGAAGCACATAATAATAAAATAACAATAATACTACTACTACTTCTACTACTAATAAAAATAATTATTTTGTAATAATTATAAGAATTATAATAATATATATATATATAATATATTATAATATATATTATAATATATAACTACTACTACTACTAATAATAAAAATAATTATTATTATTATTAGTAGAAGTAGTAGTAGTTATATATTATATCTATTACAATATATATATATAACTATATATATATATTGTAATAGATATAGTTATTATAATAATTATTATTAGTAGTAGTGGTTGTAGTAGTTATATATTATATATATATGTTTTTTAATAATATTATTATTAGTAGTAGTAGTAGTAGTATTCATGTCTGAATTTATGCTTGATTGTTCCTGTACCTGGAAGTTGCTTTGGACAAAAGCATCAGCCAAATGAATAAATGTAAATTATTATTATTATAAAGTATAAAAAAGGACAACACACACACTCCTGTTCAATGACCAAATGTATTTGCGATAAATCATTGAAAGATTAAAGTACAAAATTAGTTCAAATATTACATTTTTTGCATTTCTACACACAATTTTTTTTTTATGTAACTAGAGTTTATGGTTGTGCTCATAAGTTTACAAACCAGAATTTATCATTTTTCTGAGAATATGAAAACAAATACTTTTCTTTCATTAATGGTTAGTGTTTGACTGAAGCCATTTATTATCAATCAACTGTTTATTCTTTTTAAATAATAATGACAACACAAATTAGCCAAATGATTTTTTCTGCAGAAAGACTCTCACTTCTAAGATCAATGGGGACAAACAATTTGCACAATTTAATTATTTGAAGATTTATATGCTTGCTCATGACACCGCTCTTCTCACACCTCCCATTTTATTTTAGACCATAAAAGGGAAGAACAAAGCCTAACACGCGTATCCCCTTCTTATTCATGAGCTTCCTGTTGGAATTTTCAGTTCCACCTTAAACGGGACAGCTGTGCCTCGTGTGGGAGAATGTAACCGCTGTTTTCGGTGGAATGGAAAAGTTGAATACATTTCAGTCAGGACCATGGTTCTTCAGGGGTGTTTGTAGGCATAGGGCACTACTGGTATGGGGAGCAATGATGGAGGGAGGTGTAGAGGCCTGCAATGGCCAGAGAACCTACTGCCTAAGCTGGTTGTTGCTGGACTAAGAAGTTCCACTGTAGTTCTATGAGTTACTTCTAATGAAAATGCTTTTGTTTGTGTTAAGGCTCTTTGCACGTCCATTTCTAAAGCCTTGACTTTATCCACATATGTCCAGCCACAGGAAAGATAACACCATGGCGGACCCCTCATGGGCTCCACTGCTGGGCTGGAGGTCAGGGTCAGCGCATGCATTAGACACCAGGGATATTTACGGTTTGCCATTAGTATGGAGCAACCAGCTAGTTCGGGACAGTCATTTGTGTACAAAACACTTGCCACTCGAGCATTAGCGGAGCCAGTGCATCTTTTCTCACTTTCTAATTGAGGTTTTTGTCCAGTTATGTGTAAAGGTCACTGCTCCACTGCAATGACAGTAGGCCCCAGTAAAGGACACGGGACAAAAGCCCTTGTGCTGGACTCTATTCTTGGCCGACTTTACACTACAGTGTCAGCTGAGAATGTCCACCCTGTTCCTGCTCCGTCTTCAGGACTATATATACATACAACTTGGCACTGTCTGAACATGGGTGGCCTATTCTCTGGTCATGTGATTTAACGCTTCACACTGGTTGTGACCTTTGGCTCAGATGTTCGCTTTTTGCCCTCAAAATCATAGCAATCACCATCAGTGTTATATAATATTTCATATTCCATCCTCAGGTTAGAAGAAGCAGTTCTGGGAAGTGTTTGCTCTGCCAAGCTGAGGTCATTATGTTGGGTGTATTCAGTACCTGGTAAGGCACATGACCCGCACAAAACGAACGATGTAATAACTCATGCTATTTATGATCCATCCTGTACAGTCTGTTCACTGTCTCTGTGTCCCACGCCGTTCTATGAATCAGGGGACAGGCCAGTGTGTTCATTTTCATTTTCACAGTGCCGGCGGACCAATCAAAGAGTGACTTTTGAGCACGTTAGAAAAATACTACGCTTAAAAAAATCATTAAAATAAAAATCCATAACAAATACAAACAATCAATGCTCATTTTGTATTTCTATTTTATTATTCCATATACTTTATCACTTTTATTTGAGCACTTTTGGTTATGTATAATAATGTAAACAGTGCAGATTTTAATACTTAATATTTCACATAGTTTTACACCAACAAGGTGATATTCATGGATAAAAATGTTCTCACAACATTGATTCCAAACGTCTGAATATGATTTATGCTCATAACGGTCATAATGTGTGTAGATATATTCAGGAACAGCCAATCACAGTATGATATTTAAGCTAATAAAAAACAGTTGGCCAATGATATTTGAGCTTTTGGCTGCTCGGAATAGAATAGAGCTTCTAAAAAGCAGGCAGCCAATCCCAATGCGACATTCAAGCTTCTAAAGAGGATGTAGCCAATCACAATACAGTTTTTGAAAGGCCAGTGTCCAGCACAGTTTGGTGATTTCCCTGCTCAAACATATCTGGTTCAATTCACCTGTCAATTGTCAGGTTTAGTGAGTGTGTTTGAGGAAGGAAACTACCAAACAGTGGTGGACAACGGCCCCCAGGACCAACTATGAGCACCCCTGCAAGAATAGAATGGCCAATGACCAATATGATATTCAATCTTCTTAAGAATATGTTGTTTGATGCTCTGAGGAACGGAAATACTACTCAGAATGTGTTATCCAATCTTCTAAAAAGCAGATGCCCCAATCGCAATATGATATTCAAGTTCTGAAGAACCCCAGCCAATACAAATGCAGTATTCTGGCGTCTAAAGAATGTCAGCCAATGAAAATGAAGTATTAAAGTTTCCAAAGAATGGCATCTAACTATTAATAAACTGGAGGCCAATCACATTATGATATCCTAATTCTGGCTAATCAGAATACAATTATATAAATTAAAGGCAGCCAATCACAATACAGTTTTCCACCTTCTAAAGAATTGAATGGCCAATCACTGTGACATTCAATCTTCTTAAGAATAAGCTATCAGATGCTCTAAAGAACAAATGGCCCAATCACAATGCAGGACACGAGCTTCTAAAGGATAAGACAATCCAATCACAATAGGCTCGCCGAAATCCCGTCGTTTCTCGCGAGACGCGTTCTTGCAACGTCCATAAGCTCGTATAAAATCGGCCATTTCGACCGAGGGGCCGAACAGCAACGAGCGGAGGGGGAGCGCATCGTAGGCAGGCCACAAGGACATCCACGTCGTGGGGAAGCACACTAACAGAATAG
This sequence comes from Lepidarchus adonis, assembly GCA_037576955.1. Taxonomy (NCBI): domain Eukaryota; kingdom Metazoa; phylum Chordata; class Actinopteri; order Characiformes; family Lepidarchidae; genus Lepidarchus; species Lepidarchus adonis. The sequence goes on along the minus strand of JBBIGC010000082.1, from coordinate 7,145,289 downwards.
CACCATGAGTGAGACCGCCATCTCGTTCGCCAAGGATTTCTTGGCCGGAGGAATCGCCGCCGCAATCTCCAAGACCGCCGTCGCTCCCATCGAGCGAGTGAAGCTGCTCCTGCAGGTAATCCAACGCCGAGCATCCGCGGCTCCTGTGTCGGAAGGGGGGGACGGTCTCCGCCTCACCGATGGCATCTTTGCCGCTTACGCTGCTAGAGTTAATATTGTCGCTGCACAGTGTCGTATTTATATCATAAAGTGAGTTGGACTGGTTTTGAGACCCGGATGTTCGTTCTAATATAAGTTTAACTCAGAGCAGTAAATGGGATTTACCTCACAACTGACAGCAAAGAAATATCAAAAATACAAGATATATTTCAGGAAGTCGAACTTGGCATATCTGATATTGGTTTATAGATGTTGGAAGTTTACATTTTGCACGTTCTTGGCAGTCTTTTCATCGCAGAAGTGTGGAAAACTGACAAAAATGCTAATAGGTAGCTAACAGAATATTAGAGACTTTTATATATATTTCGTACAACTAAAGTAAATTGTGTTTTGTTGTTTTATTGGAGTGACCTATCCAGCCCCTGTACTGGATTAAACGATGCCCTCCAGCGCTGCTAGCCACCTAGCAATGCTAGTCATTGACGTGACATTGGAGCCGCGTAGCATAGCTGACTAGCATCGACATTCAGAGCAAAAGCGCCCCTAAAAGGCCAACTTCTGCGCTGTCTTGTTCCATATCGACCACATTTCGCTGTTATTGTTCATCATAGGGTTCCGTTTTTTACGTGCAGTCGAAGATGAGGAGGCTGGGGTGGTTATGTAACCTTGTTCCCCATCTTGGCATGCAACGGTACATCTTGTCCCCTGACCTGCCAATGGGAGAAACGGGGTTAACCATTAGTTCCTATGCACAGAAAGCTCTTGACCAAGGGGCAGTAAGTCACCGGAGGCTTCTCTGGTGCCAAGGTCATGGCAAGGGGAGACTTTTGTCAGCATAGGCCCCTCATAACTCCAACTAAAGAGGGGTCCAGTAGTTCCGGAAGGTCCACAAGGTCATGGGAAGAGTGTAGTACACTGGGAGTTCTGAAAAAGTTTTGCAGGATTTGTATGATTACATACATTTTCGATTTAATTTGACCCCCACAGGTCCAGCATGCCAGCAAGCAGATCACAGCTGACAAGCAGTACAAAGGCATCATGGACTGTGTTGTGCGCATTCCCAAGGAGCAGGGTTTCCTGTCCTTCTGGCGAGGTAACCTGGCCAATGTCATCAGGTACTTCCCCACCCAAGCCCTCAACTTCGCCTTCAAGGACAAGTACAAGAAGATCTTCCTCGACGGAGTTGACAAGCGCACACAGTTCTGGAGGTACTTTGCCGGTAACCTGGCGTCCGGTGGTGCCGCTGGAGCCACCTCCCTCTGCTTCGTCTACCCCCTCGACTTCGCCCGAACCCGTCTCGCTGCTGATGTTGGCAAGGCTGGCATGGAAAGAGAGTTTTCCGGCCTTGGAAACTGTCTGATGAAGATTTTCAAATCCGACGGGCTGAAGGGACTCTACCAGGGCTTCAACGTGTCCGTGCAGGGCATCATCATCTACAGAGCGGCCTATTTCGGCATCTATGACACCGCTAAAGGTGAGTTCGACACGGGATCAGCGGGGCCGCGCCTCGGTGACTTTTTATCCTGTCCCGCTGATCCTATTAACCTCCTCCTCAGGAAGCAAATTAATTCACCTTGCCTTTACTGAACTGCAGAGTGTATCAAGCTCAGGAGCACTTCACATCATTTCAAATACCCTCGTTTTAAATACCTTTTGTTTTTTAGGTACATTTTTTTAGAAACGCCATCTTTTTACACTGATTGTGCTTTTAATTATGAAAATTATCTCATTTTTCCATTTTAGACATGGACTGACTGAACATTTACTGATGTAGTTCTATTACTAAGGCAGGTCAAACTGAACGATCTTGTCTAGTTTTGCAGACTTGAAGCCTTTAATGTAACCAATTCTGTATCTTCCCGTTTTGCAGGTATGCTGCCTGACCCCAAGAACACCCACATTGTTGTGAGCTGGATGATTGCTCAGTCTGTGACCGCTGTCGCTGGCCTCACATCTTACCCCTTTGATACAGTCCGTCGTCGTATGATGATGCAGTCTGGCCGCAAAGGAGGTAAAGCTTTGGCACTATTCACTTTAGTTTAATTTTGTTCATAGTTTATAAACCGTTTATAATATATGCTTGTGTATTTGCATAATCTCCCAATACACACAGTTCCATTCAACCAGCTCTTATACAGTGGACTAGTGCTCAAATTATGACCTGAACTGTACATAAAGTCTAGATCAGCCTGTATGGACCTGAATGACTGATTTCCCGCTCTTGTATTCACAGCTGATATTATGTACACTGGCACCATTGACTGCTGGAAGAAGATTGCACGGGATGAGGGAAGCAAGGCCTTCTTCAAGGGCGCCTGGTCCAACGTTCTCAGAGGCATGGGTGGTGCCTTTGTGCTAGTCCTGTATGATGAACTGAAGAAAGTCATCTAAGATACCTACTTTTTTTAAAAACAATATTCACCTTTAAACAAAAAAAGAGAAAAATGGAAAAAAGCTGAAATTAAAACCTGTAACATATTGTAATATTTGGCTGGACTCTTCTGCCTTATTTCCGGGGCTCAACTAGTAGAACACTACTAGTTACTAATGGAGAGATGGTACATATTTAAAGCGGCATGCGTGCAATTGTTTTATTCTTTTATTTTAAGTTTCTTTCCCCCACTACTCATCACCATCATTCCTATTCAAGTTTTAAGAACCGAGAAGTGTTCCACTTGTTCTGCCGTCAGTCTGTTTTTAATCATGACTTGAATAAATTCAATCTACTGAACAAACCTACACAGCTTTTGTGACCTGCAGAGATTTTTTTCCTCATGTTTTTCCCTTATATTTTCAAAAACGTGACCCATTCAGTGTATAAAACGTTGCTTAAGTCGTTTTAGCATCGGTCCATTCTGGAGAAACTGATTCCTCACGATGGTAATAATAGAAACCAGTGGTTTTGACGTCTCCCCTGCAAAAGTGGCGGTTTTCATTCATCAGAACAAATGATAGTGATTACGGTTTCCCGTTGGCAGATGTAAACCAACACAGTGTGTAGTTTTGTCAGATGTGTTTTCCTCGTCCATACATAAACACAAAAACGTTTTTCAAAAGTCTTTACCTTTGGAAAAATTATTTTAATTATTTTAAGTGGCCAGTTACATTTGTGTGGACAGAAGGACAAAACGCACAGAAAAAACTTTGGTCTACATGTGGACAGGGCCTCAGTGTTTTCAGCCCTGGTTCTGGAGCACATCTGACCAATCAGGTAATTTTATTTCTAGAGCACATCTGACCAATCAGGTAATTTTATTTCTAGAGCACATCTGACCAATCAGGTCAATGATGCTTAGCAGAGCTGAAGCAAGTGTGTAAAAGAAGGGAAGGCCCTTGAATGTGCTGTGTGGGAGGAGCCTAAATAAATAATGAGCTAAATGCTGCATCATAGGGCATCAGACATGTTACACTTTCAGACTTCGGTAGATATGTATGTGAATATATTTTTTTTTCCTGGAATTTAGCTTTTTTTGTCCAATGGGATGTATTACTTTCTCTATTTTGACACATCTGGACTTCCCCTTTAAGATGGGCAGTTTTAGCTTTGAATTACCTACAATTGGTCAAAGGTCAAATTTACACCCTAATGCTCTAAATTAGGTGTTTCAGACTTTCCATCCCTCCTCAGTGATCTGGACTAGACTGACCAACAGAGGTCATTTAAAGCTCTTCCAAGTACTTCAGAAGCCAGATTTACTACGTCCATGGCCGACTGCCCAAGCCGTGTGACTAAACGAGGTCAGTGTGAATTGACCAGTAGTAGAATGGCAGCCGTGTAGCCGCCCATGTGGAATTAGTTTTGGGTTAATTGCTATTTGAGAATGGACCTATGTTAACACAAAAGCTCACATTTTCTGACGCTTTTATACTTACAGATTTGCAAATAAAAAAATAAAAGCCCAGAACGTCATTGCAAATATTATTTTTGATCATATTTCAGTGTAATTTCAGATGGCAACAAAAGCTGTGTTGCGCTCGGATTGAACTGTTTGGAGTGATGAATAAAATAAAGCAGTTGTCAGATAAACCTGACAGGTGGGGGTGCAGTTAAGGGGGGATGTACCTTTCATTTTTTTCTTTTTTCTTTTTTTTCTTTAAATGAATGTGAACTATGTAAAACACTGTACACGCCCCAGTCCATATATGAAAATAAAGATGGAAAAACAACTTGCTTTGAATAGTTGTTTTTACAATGTCACACAAGCAAGAAAAAAATCCAATTCCAGGAAAATTTAAATTAAAAAATATTATGCAATTGTTTTTACAAATCATATTTTATTCATAATTTAAAATAGAAAACTGATGTTTAATCTGAGTAAACATGCCATTTTAGGAAAAAAAAATTTTATATATATTATATAAAAATATGTAATATATATTGCAGCAACATATCTCAAAAAAGTTGGGACAAGTTTCCACTATGTAGCATCCTTTTCTTTTAGTAAATGATTGGGAACTGAGGAGTCAAGTTGCTGGATTTTTGGTGGAGGTATGTTGTCCCATTCTTGTCTGATATAAAATTCTAGCTGCTCAACACCTGGGTCTTATTTGATATATATATTCTTTTCTTGTTACACAATCTGTAGACAGTTTTGTGAATATTGAATCTCTCATTTAACTCATTAACCTCATTGACCTTTACTAACAGTTTGTGTTCAGATTATAATCCATTTGCATGTTTGAGTTAATGGAAATGTAGCAGCTGTGCAATGTCCTCATATTTTGTACTGACCGCAGACCCCAATTGAACCAAATCACATCGCTGACCATGTTACGGTATCAGACCGTTGGGTAAAATAATCGATATGGAATCGAATCGTGATTTTTTCTTTGGAAAACGGCCTCAGAAAGTCCATTGGCTTCACTCTCTGGTTCTGTTTCCACGTTCATTGAAGGATAACATGAAGTGGATTACCCTCAGTGCTGCTATATTTACTCCTCCTTATCCCCTGCTTAGGCCCAATGACACAGTCATCTTGAGCACTCGCTGTACGTCTCACGCTGCCCTCACTCTCTCACTCGTAACCAGCATTAATACTTTTGGCAGCGTGTGCCATCAGAGCCGCACCTCAACTTTGAATCATCGCCTGCCTCAGATAATCTCTCGTTTTATTGGAGCTCGTGGATTCAGGGCATTACAGGAGCATTACCTAGTCTTGTGCAAATGGCAGTAGATTCCTAAATTATTAGAAAAAAGGTCTTACTGCTAGATAGATAGATAGATAGATAGATAGATAGAAGTAGAGAAATGTATTTAAGCCATTTAAAACCTTTATATGAAATATTACACTGAGCAAAATGAAAGCATGTAATTCCCTGAAGGTAGATTTTTGGGGGAAAGATGGTATAGAAATCAGTGGGGTGATCCCTTTAATTCACAATTACTAATTACATTTTACCTACATATACAAACCCTGGCAAAAGTATGGAATCACCATCTCAGATGTTCATTCAAATGTTTAATTGTGTAGAAAAAACAAGCACATACAGCCACAAAACTACTGTCACTCAACAATCCAACCTTGTGACTTTAAAAAAAACCAAAGAAAGAAAACTATAGTCAATAACAACTGCTTTACAGATCAAACAGAGGAAAAAATAAGGAATCACACAAATCTGAGGAAAATGATATGGAATCACCAGCACTGTGCATTTCTATAACACACACCTGTATCTGATCACAGCTGCTAATCAGTCTGCAGTTAAAAACGAGCGCTCGCTCACATTTGTGATGAGTTGAACCAAGACGATTGACATAACTCACGGCTCCAACACGAGAGACGTCAGCTGAAACAAAGGAGAGGATCATCAAACTTCCTGAAGAAGTAAATCTTCACGGAACGTTGTTCCCAGTCAGCTGTGTCTAAAATCTGGAGCAAGTACAAATCAAATGGAAAGATTGTAAAAGGGAAACGTACTGGTCGACCAAGAAACACATCAAAGCAGCAATAAGCCCTGAAAACAGAAAATGCACAACAGAACAAATGAGGAACAAATGGGCAGTAAGTAAAGTCAATGTCTGTGACCGTATTATTGATGAAGTGACTGTTTGTCATTAGTTAAATCCATTACTCAGAGAATTCCAGCTGTTATAAAAGCCAAAGGTGCTGCAACAAAGTACTAGTAGTGTTTTTATGATTCCATATCATTTTCCTCAGATTTGTGTGATATTATATATATATATATATAAACTATACAGAAACAATCCAAAAATTTTTCTACAGTTTACCTTCAGTTCCATCCACTAGCCAGGACTTCCTCAGTCACACCATATCACCAGCACTGGGAGGGTGGAGGTGAGTTAGCACTTCCTCATGTAAGTCATATAAGGCTCCACCCACATTTTCTCAAACTGTTACTAACGCAACATCATTGGACGACATGAGTAACACTGGAGCAGTATGTTCACCCACCAATTCTGCTACGTTAATCCAAGCTGGAAGGAGACCAGTTCCAATGGCTGGGTAAACACTCAAAACCTATTTGTACATTAACTGATATTAAACAAATTATTAATTTGCTCATTAATAAGTCATAATTTAGTCTGTGCCTTTTGAGATTTCTGGGTCAAAGCCTCATAGGTGCCTCTAGACCTTTGTGTGTGTGTATGTGTGTGTGATTGTGTGTGTGTGTGTGTGTGTGTGTGTGGGTGTGTGTGGGTGTGTGTGTGTGTGTGTGTAAGTAGAGAATGTGTAGACAGAAGGTACTGACATGTTGGCGCATTCCTGCAGAAATATTTCTGTGGTGAGAGATGCCGAAGATGCCTGATGCCTCTGACACATGATCTCAGCCGGCCTCCAAACGTGCACACACACACACACACACACACACACACACACACACACACACACACACACACACACACACACACACAC
>JBBIGC010000082.1:7112590-7138155 GCA_037576955.1 Lepidarchus adonis | reverse complement strand
CCTAAACCACGTTAATAAGTCTGCTCCACCTTCATGAAGAGTGACTGTTTATAGCTGACAGTAAGTCATATTAAGCCCTAAACCACGTTAATAAGTCTGCTCCACCTTCATGAAGAGTGACTGTTTATAGCTGTCAGTAAGTCATATTAAGCCCTAAACCACGTTAATAAGTCTGCTCCACCTTCATGAAGAGTGACTGTTTATAGCTGACAGTAAGTCATATTAAGCCCTAAACCACGTTAATAAGTCTGCTCCACCTTCATGAAGAGTGACTGTTTATAGCTGTCAGTAAGTCATATTAAGCCCTAAACCACACCCACATCTTCTTCAACTTCATAAAAACCTGGATGTTTATAGCTCACAGCAAGTCATACTGTGTCCTAAACCACACCAACAAATCTGCTTCACCCTTATGAAGAATTGGATGCAGTTTGAGTGACTAGACAGACATTTTGTGGATTAAAACATTTGGGTGACTACTGATTTCAAGTAGATACACTGAAGAAGCAAAACTCTACACGTCTCAGCTTGTCAGCCACATCTGGGGTCAGGGGAAAATAATTGAGAATATTGGGTTAAGTGATTCCTTTAACTAGACACAACTTTTTCATGTTTGTAACTACCTGGAGGACTGATTAACAGAAGATAATAAATGCATGTGAGGACTGAGTGCACAGGTTTAGTGTACCTGTTTTCTCCTTATTCCTCCTCCTCTCTTCTCCTGCCATCTGTTCATGAGAGCAGGTCGCAGATGCCTAACAATGGAAATGAGATATCAGAGGAGTGTGTGTCTGCACGGAGCACCTAGGAAAAGTGTGATTCGCTGGGCTATGCATTGTTCTCTGCTGTTCATTGTCTTAGAATAAACTTTTAATGAATAATGAGAAAGAAAATGCCTCAGTATAACCTTCTGTTCTGATGAGAAGCTAAACTATGAGGTGCTATTAACTCAGCTATTAGTGTCAGGAAAATGAAGCAGGTCTTTCTGCACAGAAGCCACAACAACTAAATACATCATGCTTTTCAGCATTGAGTCCACCCTTTGACTTTACTACAGATTTCATTCTTTGCACTCACTTTGAGTGTTTCTGCAAAATTCTACAGGAATATTTCTCTTCGCATTTTGTAAACTCCTTCAAAGGTCAGTTTTGGATGTCGACTGTTTTTCTGCTTCTTGCAATTCAGATTATAGATTCACGCTTATCAGCCCATTAAACTGCCCACCTGCTAACATGTCCAAGTTGGGTGTTCTAGTGATGTGTTCTAGTTCTAGTCTTTTTCTGTCTGTTTTCTTTTCTCAGTAACTTGGTATTTTCGGGGTCACAGAACTGGTAAATCTGGGGTCACAGAACATCAGACACATCTGTGAATCACTGTAAGCTGTATCTTTCATTCTCCAAAGCCAAATGTTTTGTTAACATAAACAAAGTTTTGTTCCCGTCTTCAAGGACAGACAGGGAACAATCTCATATACGTACGTACAAACATACGTCACATCGCCTGATCCACACTCCAAGTGCTGAGTCATCCAGACTTTGAAATCTGGACACACATATCGACATGCCCATTGACACACCCATTCATGTTCTGAGGGGTCTGACGCTGATCGAATCAAGGTCGAAAGCTCAGGAAGATTAGAAATAAAATTCTGAGCAGTAGATGATGTGATATTGTGGTGAGGTATATGTGTTATTTCTAAGATGCAGGTTAAATGAAATAAGATAATGGTCTGAGATCGCCTCATACAGTGGAACTATAACTATATTTTCTATATTTAAACTGAGAGTTAGTATTAGATCTAGGGTGTGACCACAAGTGTGAGTGGATTCTATGAGCCTCTGGTCAACTCCATTCTGAATCTAGGATTGATATGAATGCTACCGAGGCTATCGAAGTGAATATTGAAGTTGCCTCCAAATAGAGCTTCATCTGACGAAACAACAAAATTAAGATAAAAAAAAATCAGCAAATTCATTTAGAAATTCTGAGTAAGGCCCTCTGGGTCTGTAAACGATTATTCGTGGAACTGACTGTGAATATTTATTTTTTGTGGTTACGAGTAAAATGTCAGTATGGAGAACTTTTTAAAAATTTTTAAATTTGTGGCCACTTTTATGTGATCACTATAAATGACTGCAACACCTCCTCCTTTGCCAGATGGATGAGTCAGGTGTAGATAACTATATCCAGGGGGACTCACCTCGTTTAATGCTACATACTCATATGGTCTTCTCCAAGTATCTGTTAGACACAGTATGTTAAACTTCTGATCAGAGATTATTTCATTAACAATAAGGGCTTTTGATATCTAATGTATAATAGTTCTAACTTTAGATCAAAAGTGCTGACTTTTCATTCAGTATTATATGACTTTATATTGATTAGATTACTAGAACAAACTCTGAGTATTTTTGTATTTTTTTTCTATATTCACAAGCAGTGAAAAGTATCCTGATTCACTCCAAACTGTGCAAAATGGAAGAGCTACAGAACCAGACTGATATGTGTTATATATATGACATATAATATATATCTCCACCTTTTTTCTCAAAGAAAAGTTACCCATTCTTTGAGACAAATTGGTGGAGACATATCACAGACTGCACCTGTTTTGTACCTATGAAAAACTATATTTACACCAGAACAAGCAGCCTGAGCAGAATCAGCCAGTTAAGGACCAAGCTACTGAATACAGCTTCCACAGCTAGCTACTGAACACAGCTTAGCATTACCTGTTTTCCACAGCTAGCTACTGCACCTGAAAAATATATCACAATTTGTCAAGACCAATCATTCAGACAGAAACTTAGTAATAGCTCAGATTAGCTTCCACTCACCTCAAGAAAACTTGGTGTAAACACTTTTTCACAAAGTTGGAGAATAGTAGCAGGGATTTTTGACCATTCCCCTTGCACAATCTATCTAGATCACCCAGAGGTCGGGGTCTTCTCTGATGCATACCCCTCTTTAGCTCACTCCACAGGTTTTCAATGGGGTTGAGGTCTGGGGACTAAAATGATGGGAGGAGCTTGATTTTGTGTCGGCTTATTTTTGTGTAGATTCTGCCATATGCTTAGGCTCATTATCCTTCTGAAAGACCCAATGATGAGCCATTTTTAGTTTTCTGTCAGAGACCATCAGATTTATTTAAAATGTCTAGACATTTCAAGGAGTTCATGAAGCCATGCACATGGTTCCCAGGGCCTTTGAAGAAGAAACAGCCCCCCAGCATTACAGATTTTGCTGTGGGCATGATGTGCTTTTCTGCATACTCATCCTTGTATTTACGACAAAACCACTTAGAAGGTTTGAAAAAAAGGTTTGGAGCACTGTCTGAACCAGAAAAAGTCGAGTTTTACTGTGTTTACTTTTCCATGTGACGTGATGTGTTTTTTTATTTAAATTGAGCAAATGATGCAGTCAGTTTTAATTGCACCATGGAAATGTTTTTTTTTCATTATACTTGAACAAAAACATTTAATTCTTTGATACAAGCAATTATATTTATATAACACATACAATTTACATTTAGTAATAATTGAAAGCTACATCCAGTTTTACGTGAAGAGAAGCGTTGGAACACAGGTTTCAGTTTGACCCGTGTGTATGTAAGAGAGATTTCTGGTTCCCACATAATCCATAATATCTGTTGATTGTTACAGCTCGTTGTATGACTTAGGAAGTATGCATAATTATACTGTATATGTGTATATATATACTGTATATATAATGTAATAATATTGCATGGTATTATACACTGTGTGTATTTAATAATATGAGCACTGTGCATTCAGCATATGCTCAGCCTGCTTTGCTACCTGTATACTAACTGAATTTCAATGTATTTAAAGTCTACTGTTTTCAATTACTGTGAGCAGAAAATAATAATGGATTTCTGTGTGGCAGTTATGATGCATACTATTTGTGATGTGATGTAAGCTTGTCAGACAGACAGCACAGCTGAGATTATTGACATTACTTCTACAGGTTAACAGTAAGCGCTATTCATTCACTCTTGTTGGCATTGTTGCTAATGTTTATTAAATTAAGTTTAACATACTGTAAAGCAGAACAGGAAGAATCTCATTACCCACTGATAAAAGTTCTGCAATTTAATTGATTCAAATGCAAACATCATTTCCACATAAAGTCAATACATTTTATCCATACTGGCTGAAATGTGTATTGGTGTAATAGATTTTATTGATGTGGAAACCAGGAACAGATTTGCAACGCAGTCTTGGAGGAACATTGTTTCGTTTCACTAATGTACTGTGAAAAGGTTTAGAGTTACAATAAAAGCAAATTATATAATAAGTCAATGCAGCCCTTCATTCAATGCATGAGGATGGTAGTGTCATCAGAGAGGTGTTAATGAGTCTAGTGTTTGCAGACTAGTGTTTGGTAGACAAAACATTTTCAAATCATATCTATGGAACCAAAGTGGTAGAATTGTCAGACAAACTGTTTTCTGATGTAGAAAAAATAAAAAAAACATTTACATACATCCTCCTGCCCACTACAGTTTAGCACCACCCATTTATATGGGCATGAAAAAATAATGTATTTTATTATTATTTGTATTACTTTGTTTTACTACATAAAAATCATGCAAATGGCATCCATAGGAGAAAAAATAGAATACATGAAAAAAGCAGATTTAAAATGTACAGTTTTCTATATATGCCAGATATACTATAGTTGTTCAGGCAAGACAAGCGTTTAGAAGCAAAGCTGCTTACAAACAATAGTGGTACTTTCACAGCTGCATCCTTTATTCCAGGGGTCTCGAGCTCCAGCACAGTTTGGTGATTTACCTGTTCAGACACACCTGGTTCAGCTCACCTGTTCGTTGAGTGTTTGAGGAAGTGGAACTACTAAACTGTGCTGGACAATGGCCCTCCAGGATTCCAGCATTAGCCAATTTGAATCAAACTGGTTTGTTTGAGCAGGTGTAAACACAGTCATCACACTCAAAAGCGGCCCATTAGAGTAGGTGGTCTCTGTCCTGTCTCGCACACTCTGAAGCGGTTCTTCTGTGGTTTGAGTGTGATCTGACTTTGATCTTACCTGACTACCAGGCGAACTGCAGATGTTTGATGTCAGACTTACTCATCCACTGATTCGGACCACAGCGAAGAAACTATGTGAAAATATCAAAAAGGTCTAGATCTCCATACAAACCTGCACCACTGTAATGAAAAGCCAGATGTGGGTTGAGAGAAGGTGATTGGGGTGAATATTTACATTAACCTTATAGCTCCAGTTCTAAAGAAGCAAGATTTGGATTTAAGAAGCAAAACCTGGCTGATGAACTACACCAGGGGTGAATGGGGAATTGTGAAATTATGTTTTTTTTGCTGAACTATTGCTTAAAGTTGATCTAACACAGTGGGGATGATCTTGAGAAACAGCACAGAGAGAGATAAACTCATCTACAAATCTACAAAGTCTTAGTTTGACACATTGGATTGTGATGGATCTAACTGATGTAATTAGATCACATTTGTTGTGAATATGTCCAGCTGGTCTCAGTGGTTAAGCCTGTTGTTAAACACCAAAGGATATTCAGTGGGGAATCATAATTAGCAATGTAACGTGGAGCCGAACTAGAATTAATTAGCGTCTAAGAAGAAAGCCTTAAAGATTTTTGATCAGAAGTTTCCCTCCCGTATAAACAACACTTTCGTGTCCAGTTGCGAACGGGCGTGTGAATGGTCTTCCATTGGTGGCCATGACAACTGAGAGAATTGTTTAAAAAAACTGTTCAGGATGTCTCATTTGAGGACTTTGTTGAGGCAGTTTGTGAGGTATAATGTGTCTGGGGGATTTATGAAGGGTGTGCTGGGTAAATGTTTGAAGCCGAGCTATTTTTCATTCTTTCTGTTTTCGTCAACAGGGCCCGGAGGGTGTGTCGTCCTCCGAAGAAATGAAAACACACATCATCCTCTTCTGTGAAGTACAGGAAAGTACTAGTTTTTATTCCTTCATATTCAAACTTCACAAACAGCGTGAACTTGTACAATACCTCAGAGAGTGAAAATTACAAAAAAAGTGCTGGTAACATTTACAAAAAATCATCCTTACTTTGCAACAATCAGTTATTCTTCCACTCCTTTTTTTAGTCTTTTGTATTAAGGCTTAATACTTCTGTATAAAGTATATGCAAGATAAGTCTTCACAGTTTTTCGAAAAAAGTCACAATATTATGTAACATAATGAAGCTTTTACGGCTATTTTCTGTATAATAACAAATACACATCACTGGTAAATATACGTGAAATACAGGGCTTACTGTAAAATGGCAGGTAATGATACTGTTTGCTGAAATAAATTGTTTTTGTCTTTTTTTTCCTTAAACACATTTATAGGAAAGGTTACATGACATACCATTGTAATAACTGAAGGAGAAGAGAAATAAAAGAATAATAAGCATAAAAACTAGGGAGATCGCCTCCAAACTTTGGCACATCCCTTTGAACATTTTCACAAAATATATAAGGTTTATTTATTTTTTTTAATTATTATTTCAAATCATATGCAATGGAAGTATAGCAAAACTGGCATAAAGTGAAATCATGCTGTGTAGTAAGGTGCTAAATTAGAGATATTACAAGGCCCGTCTGTTCGTTTCAGTCAGGCGAGAATAAGGTGCATTTGTAAGACTCAAAGCATGTAGGCCTTTTTTAGATTTCAAGAAACAATAATAATAATAATAATAATAATTTACAAAAGAAACACTAACTTAGTAGAAACAACCCAAATATAATATGACCAATAGTCTTGAGGCGACCTCATGGATTCATGCAACCCCATTGATTCAGAGAAATGCGTGACTATCTTTTCCACAGACAATGTAAAAAATACTCTATTGTGACATGGTGAAATATTCGTCTGTTTATGCTTGTCTCTTTTCATTTTTTTCCTTTTTTAGAATATATATGCATCATGTGTATACATAGATATATATTCAGTGTGGAATATGTCACTGCAAGACATGATGAAGGAATGGGATGGGTCCAACCAAATACGACACAGAACGAAGCGGAGATATTATTCATTTTTTTGTTTTTTTGTTTTTTCCCGGGGATTTCCTAAGCTGCACTAGTTTACAGATCAGCATATGAGAGCTCTAGCCCTAGGACTTACCAAAGTTATCACCCTCATGCACACGTTTAAAGTGACGCAACAAGCTTGCTTAAATAACCTACATCACAAAAGCAATTTTGGTTTTTAGTGCAAACACAATTGGCTGGCTTCAGCTTCAGCTTCTCAAGAATAACAAGCTCACCAAGAAGATAACATGAAGGCACATACTTATGCTTCCTCTAACACGCAACAATTTTAGACATACTGCAACACCTTTCAATAACACCACGAAGCGGTTATAACAGGAAAGCCACTATTTCCAAGAAATCAAAAATCATCACTATTTATGATTGCTATCATTTGCTTATTATTGATCTCGTATAATTACCCATAAAGGAAACTAGCTTCTCGTGTATCGGTTTGTATCGCACCCATGCTTTCCTCCATGGATAATTATGGCTTTGAGTATATACGTGTGGACTGTAATCTTTAAACCGACGTCACACACTGAAAGGAAATGCGCCTTTCCTATTAGTCGGCGTCATACACCAGTAAAGTCATGCCATTGAGTGACTCACGGCAAAAATTGTTAGCAGCATCCCAGAAACATGTCGCCTGTTTTTTGCAACTGCGAAGCCAGTTGAACTGTTTGAAAAATTGCTGGCAGCAGCAACGACACCAGTGACAACAAACAACGAGTTACGAAAAAAGTCAAAGCAAGGAGGAAAAAAATTAATCTATTTCAGCATAGAGTTTGAGTGAACTTTGGAACTCTTACAAAATGGCTCAATGTTTCTGGGATGTTCCTGCCCATCTCTACTTCTTCACCCCCCCCCCTCTCAGGCAAGGAGGGGATCGTGTGAGAGCAGTTTCCAATTCGTCCAAAACGTTCACGTGAGGAAACAGGAAGTACACATTTTTTGCGCCTCAAACTCGGACGTTTCCGCTTACGTCTATGCATGTATCCAAGTCCGCAATGCAAGCCTCATCGACGTTCCATTCTGTACCTTTATACACAAATAATGAAGAAACCATCCTTGAATATCTTGTTTCTTTATAAACACAGCATCACGCTATATCTATAGTGCACACAGCTCTTACAGTTTGTTAAACTACTGCGTTAAATTATTTATCAGGTTGTTCTGTGTCTTATGCTATTGCTGTTTATTAAATGGCATTTTTTCACCAGGTGATGCGGTATGGTCGGAAAATTGCATTTTGTCCACATTTCCACTCACAATGTGAATCTGGGATGAATTTAGTTAGGAAATCAAGTGTGCTAAACTAGGATAAACTGATGGAGCTGGAAATAGTGCAGATCAGTTGATTGGTCAATAGTGTCATCATGGCACTATTGCTAAATAGCAAAAACAAAACACTAACTACTAGGGTTGGACTGATGGATGATGGCATTATCACAACTTGTCAATTATCAATTGCGATATTTAACTGTTGACATTGACATATGCAATTTGCCCAAACCAAATTTGCTGTTGCACTACAATGAGAAATCATTCGACCACCACACGACCTCCACATAGCACCTGTGCTACAAATAACCAAAATAATCAAGGTGAACATTGCAGGTGTCTCTAAAGACCTGCGCTAATAATGGAATCTTCACTCAAAAATGTTCCTAGAGGTTCTCTAAAGAGCTGAGGGAGTCTGGAGGAGGCAGTGTATTTTCAGATTTGGGTTTAGTATTAGCTTCACCATGTCGTACCGCACTACACCACACCACCCAGTGAAAAAACGCCTAAAGAAGACCGAAAGTTATCTTTAGTGCAAATCTCTTTTCTAGTTTGAAAAGTGGTAGTTGGAATTACGTCACAACTTCATCTGGCTAAAAGAATGAGACAGCTTTACACTTAGTGGTTTTTTCAGTTGTTAGTTAAGTGGTTTCCCTTTTTTTTAATGCATGTCACGAATCTCGCCGTCATTTCAATTTATAATGTAGGGCATGTTCAGAAATGTTTTCAATTTGTTTTGTTATTGGTATACCAAAATTATATTCTCAAAAGCCTGTGCACTGTGCTGTTTGTTCGTGTCTCACCAAGGATAACTCTGATATATGCGAAGACTCACTTTAGTCCAGTGTTTGACAAGTCAAAATATAAAACGGCCTTGTACACACATAAAAAACCCCTTATATACCCTAACTCTAAACAGCAGTCTTCACAAAGCAAACAAACTCTTTTTTAAATAGGAATAAAAACCAGACAAACCAACTTAGAGCAATAGAGAACACCATACAAAAAGAAAACATTACTGCAGCATATAATTTAGGGTTGCTTAGTTACTGAAAAATGTCAAATATACCTTTACTACAACAGCTCCACTTCTGCCCAGTTTTCTACAGTTATTGTATATCGCAATATAAACCTTTAGTATGAACTCGATCAGGGAGATTATGAAAAACGTGAAAATAAATTATGTATAAGTGCTTTATATGTGTTTAAGAAGGTATTTGCCTACAAGAATGTGTAAGATATGGCTATAAATAGCATAATGTATCAGAAAGTAAGAAAAAAGCATGTTGTGTGTTTTTTTTGTACATTTTTTACATTAACTAGCCTAATCTAGAAAGTGGACATCCATAGGCCTCCAGTTTTACAGTACTAAAATGTACATCATAGAACGGGGAAATGATGATGGTTCTAAATGACCCACAGTAGATTTAGATGTCCTGCAATTGTATAGAAATATTTGTGTGTGTGAGTGTGTCTATATATATATATATATATATATATATATATATAGTAAAATGTATGTATGTGTATGTATATGACAAATACCTAACCCAAGTAAGCTAAATAATTCATTCTAAATGAGCTCATGCTTCACTATAATATTGCCTTTCTAATTACCAAGGGGTTACATTCTACTTGAGTATGAAAGTTTCCATCCAAATATTTACACTGTATATGAATAATTATATGCTCGTGAACTACTTGACAAAAAATAGGGAATTTGGTCCTTTAGGGTGAAATGATGATACAGATTCTTTAACAAGTAAGTATTCTTGTGTAATTTTACATGGTTCCATCTATAAGACTGAGTGAATTCTTTGCTGGAAGGATGAGAAACATGTCCAACAGGCACTAGAATTAGTTATAAAGGTGTTTTTTTCAATGGCATTCAAACATTTTTTTAAATAAATGAATTTGATGTTCACTGTACGGGGACGGGGAGCCGCCTTCTCCTCATTGTAGTGATGGCATCAACACAGCATCAAAAAACTGGAAACCTACCATGTGCAAACACAATAAACAAACAGCTTGGTCCATTTCTGATTTATCAAAAAAAAGAAAAAAGAAAATCTAAAAACCTTTTCCACCACTGGGGACAGGAAGGTATGACCCCATTTTTGAATTTTTACAATAACATACGGGGGAAATAAACAAAGTGCATGTAAATTTAGTTTCTATTCTCCACTAGTCCAGTGCATTTTATTTAGTTATTTCTTTTCTGAAAAAGATACACAGAGTTCTTATCACAAAATAAACATGGACAAATGAATAAAACAGAGCAGGTTTGACGAAACGAGACTTTAGAATGCTGATTTTACGAAGTATTTAACGATTTAAGGTGGTTTATGCTAAATAACTACCATACTGCACCATTTACACTTAGTATTTACACATGAGCTGCACCTCTACTTTTTATAGATAGTCAGAATTTTGGATTTTGTAAAAACTAAATTTTGGTCTACAGTATATATGTAAATCTTCCAACTTATAGTTTACCAATGATGTGTTTATATTATGATGATGTATCAGACCTTATAGGAACACTATCAAATTTTAGCCAAAATATATTTCATTACTCTTTTTTTCAAGTAACAAATGACAATACATCTTCTGGAATTTGAAAATGGAGATATTAATGCTCTTTGGTGTTTACAGAAACAACAGATACATTTCCTACATGTCTGATGAACTCCATTATGTTCAGCCAAGCCTGACATGGACACCAACACACATACAAAAAGAAGAAAAGTCATTTCTGAAAGCCTCTGCTAATGCAAAAGCACAATGTGCTCAAATGGAAGCTCAGCATGTCCAAACTTAATTCAGTGACCTCGGAAGCTTTAGCCTAGCCGAGCTAAGTGCTAGCATAGAATTAGCGGGTACAGCGCGCATGTACAAACAAACAAACCGATCCGGAAAAGTCGACCACACAAACGAAGGTCTCCCAGAGGACCGCACAGTGAATGTTATTCTGTTTGACTGTAGACATAGATGTTATTTGGAGGACAAGTGAGCGGCTTTGATAGAGGCCTACTCAAAAGACCTAAAGGCAATCTATTGTCATGGGTTCTTCAGCATTGCTACATTAAAAGCTTGGCTGGCGGTCACCTTTGGGATTCGAACAGTGATGCATTACAGTCATCGTGTGACGGCACCACTGAATAAATTCGAATCTCAGGTCAAGGAACTGCATATTGTGTAGAGTTGTGCATGCTGACAGAGCACAAATATAGTACAAATTGAGAAAAGAAAACGTTAACTGGGGAAATAAAAACAAGTACAAAGTTGTGATACCGTTTAGAATATTAAAGGGTAGTGACGGCATTCTTTTCTAAATTGGAATCTGTGTTAACAGTTTTTTCCAACGGACTTTTCTTTTTACCATTTGCTGCTGCTTTGTTGGAAAAACAGGCAACAATTTTGGATGGCAGCATAAAATTCTATTTGAAAAAAAAAAAACAACAAAAAGCACTGGATTCATTTTTACAGAATGTTAATAGTCCAGCACGCTGAGAATACATACCAAAAACGCATTTGGAAAATAATTTGAAAAAATTAAAATATATTTATATATTTAGTTATTACTCACAAATGCAGCAATAGGTCTCCAAAATGCCTAATATTGTTTCAGGCTTGGTGGAATGCATACTTTTCAACAGTTGAAATAGGTCTGCTGATTTTGCCTGACTTGAACCATATTTTGTATAATGGGTTACCAAATGAAGATTTCAGTGAATGCATGAAAAGATAATGCCAAACTTTAGGAATTGAACAAGAAAATTGGGGAATGTTTGGGGGTGGGGAGGGGAATGTGAACTATGATTGATATTTAACCAAAACCATGTTTTTATGCTTGTGTGGTATTGTTGCAAGGCCAAGGTAGGAAACAAACTATGACTAACCCTGTGCACAAACCGACATGGCTGCGATAAAACCACCTATGTTACAATACTGACGCCCAAATAACATATCTAAACACTCCTAAAGAGATACAAGGACATCTCAATTTGCAATGACAGTAATATTTATAATACTTCAATAATGTACAGGGTAATTACAAAGGTTTGACAACTGTATGACATCAAGGTTTAGGAAAATGGCAAGATATATGAAGGATAAATGGGGGGCTATTAAAAATAGTGCAAGAACATAATGCAAAACACTCATATAAGGAGCGTTTGTGGGAAGGAATTGACATTTGAAACTATTTTGAAATTAACACATCATGCCATATTTTCCTATTTAGTATCGAAACGTATCGATGTTAAACTGTGATGCCTGTAGACTTTCATCAACATAGAAAAACAAGATGTGGTGAAAATAACGGAGAAGTCAAATTATTGTGCGTATCCTTAAGAGAATAACAAAGTTGTTTAGATAGCAAAACAGAGTGGTTGCTGTGTGTAGATGTTGGGTTAGATCCTAAAGTTGAAGTTCTAACAGGCACTGTTAGCTGGAAGCTGCCCTTCTTGTCTGAAAACCTCAGTCAACTGTTCGCTTAGACATCTACAATTAGTTTATCTGCTGAATGACAACTAAACCAAGCCTGAACAAGCCTAATGGGAAGCTTTTAGCCAATCACTAGCAAATTTTTAAGGAAAGAAAGAACATCTTTTCAGTTTTTCAGGCTTGTTTGTAAGAAAAACAGCAAAAATAACAACAACAACAACAACAAAACATTTTCTCCAATACTTTCTTCCTTATGTTCTAACACTCTCAGGCATTTGTATTATCAATTTGTCGTCTGTATTTTCTTGGCGGTCTTTCCACTCACACTTTTTTGTGTACTCGATAGGAAACCGAGCTGGTCTGTTGCGCTGAATTTGAATGATTTGATTTTGTTCCATTAGTCGAGTGGAAAGTGGTTCGCCAAACATTTTTCCCACTGCTTTCAGTGAGACACCATTGGGGCGAGGGGCTGTGGAGGGGACGATGCATTTGATGGAATTGTTCAACGTTGAACATAACCATCATTGTTAAAGTATATAGTTGGCAGATGGTAGGATGTTAAACTGTATTATTCTGCCTTAATAAAGAGAAGCATCAGGCAAACAGTGTAGAGTGAAAAGCCCAAAGAGAACAATTCATTCCTTTCTTTTTGCTAGGTAAACTGACTGTGGGAGAGATGAGAAACGCACAAGAGGGTGGGAGAAAGCATGGCTTCACCTCCACTCAAAGCACAGTGAGCACAAGGACAGCCATCTGTCATCCTCACACTCTAAACTACTTTACAAACCCTCAAAATACAATCTTTACACTCAACGCCTCAGGCAAACGGCACAAGTTATCCCTGCTGTGGATCTCGAGTGAGTCCTAATCCAAATCCTCGTGTTATAAAAGTCGACAGGTAGGGCCACCTTCCACTGATACTACTGCAAAGACTGAGTGTTGTGTTTCCGTTTTAGATGTACAGCATTCATGAAGTCCTACTGCCCAGTTGGAAACGTGCACGATAAGTGAAGAATAATCTGTATCTGCATTCCAACTTTCATAAATATCTGTATGTAAAGAATTCTGTAGCTATGTCAACAAATTAAAATCTGTATAAACTGTAGAATATGTGTCTTATAATGCCTCTGAAAACCTTTGCAGTCATAAATAGAGTGTGTGTTTCTTGTCTTTGGATTTGCAGTAGAATAGCATATGATGAACTGACAATATTGTCCAGTATTGTTAAGGAAAAACAGAAAACGATGATCTGATGTTCCATTTGAAACCCCCCAAAAGTAAATGAATGGATGTCAGGTACGTTTGTGATGGTAACCACGCACTTTCACTACAAAACCCTTGCTATATCGCTTTCTTTCATACAAAAATGAAAACACCACTGTAGGATATATTAATAGGACAGCAATATCCATCCCATAATGTTCTTTTTATATATGTACTCCAGCACACACTCCTAAAAGCCAACACTCGACATTCACTCGAAGGACAAAAGTCAAATCAGACAGGACGAGACGACTATCTGTGTCTACAATAAAAATTGACAGAAAAAAGTGTCACTGGACGAGGAAAGTGAAGCTGTGGCGTTCTGAACAGAAGCCATGTGATGCTCTGATTGTGAAATGTTAAAAATATCACAGGGAAATTACAAAATTGTTTTTTTAGTATGGGTCAGGGGCACTTTGGACACAAATTTTAATACAAAAGAGGCTTTGTTTTGGTGATTTCAGGGGTTATAAGCCACCACCCTTACTTATGGTCCTTAAATGATACAAGGCAAAGCCTGGCTGTTTTTTTTTTCTACTTCAAATTAACTGTATTTATTGCTGGTAGTTCTCAAACTTCGCTCACAGACAGATGGCGGTAAATTTATGCATGTGATTCATTTTAGGCAGTGATTGTTTGCAAGGATGTCATACTGTTACATACTCTACATGTATTATTATTTTTATTATTAATGATTTTTATTAGTGGCATATGACTTTATAATGGATAAGAAGTGACAGGTTTTGTGTTACCATGCTTGGAGCTATACAGAGAGGCACTTTGTTATTATACTTGACAGTACTCTTCCAGAAAAGGGCAGGAAGAAGCTCAATGTACAAGGTCGGTACAGTATTTATGCTATAGCTGTTGACAAGAGTTTTAGCCTTGGGGTTTTAATGTTACTGCTTAATGACCAGTGTGGTGAACAGATCTTGAACGAAAACTGTGACGGATGAAACACTTGCAAAAACGATTGTACAGAATTGAACAGCTCTTGTTTAAAGTATCAGCCAAATTTCTGTGTGTTCTTATGAATTACATCATCGTCGACTGTGCAAGAAAAGTGAAAGACCAGCCATTTCTGAAGGAGAGAAAACAAAATCAAGCTTGTCATCACCACTGATGGTGTGTATATGTGATTCTATATTTGTTTTCTGCACCCAAAAATCTACCAGCTAGGAAAATAACAATGTATAGAGAAACTGACAACACGTACTGTACTAGAAATGTGGCAAAACCAAAATGCAACAAAATCAAGCATGAAATAATACAAACTGACTATGAAAGTAAAGAGTATCGTGTAATCTGTACACCAAAAAGATGAAAATGTCATGAGAAACTAAAAACGACCACCTCACAGAAACAAAACCAAACACCTAACGCTAGGCTAAAGAGCTGCAAGTATATGTGAAGAAGGAAAAACTGTATGGAAATTGAACTCATTGAATCTATAGTCATTTCTTTTTTTCTGTTTTGTTTGGGTTTTTTGTGTGTGTTTTTTGTTTAGTTTTTTGCCCATGAGGTGGGCAACCGATATGCAACGATGCTAGTTTGAGCTTCTGAATTGTGTCTGAAATCGGTGTCAACATTAATCGGTTAAAAAAAGAAAGAAAGAAAGAAAGAAAGTAAGAAAGAAAGAAGGAAAGGAAAAAAACAAACAAAAAAGTCGCAAAAAACTACAATTTTGGCTTAACAAAGAGCAGGTATGGAGGGAGAATTTTCTCCTTTTAATTTTTTTTTTGTTTTTTTCCCCTCTTTTTTTTTTAAACACATGAACGTAGTCACACCGATCAAGGGCTTCGGAGCATAACACTTTAACACAGACAGTAATATGAGACAGCAATTATATGTGATATCTGACACTAAGTGGTGGTGACTAAAGTGTTTAGAACACATGGTTATTACATAGAGCTGCACTAAAAGAAGCCAGAGCAGTGAGCAGTACCTCTGTATGGTGCTGAAGATGCAAAGCAGTCAGAGTTTGTCATTTAAAATCATGGCCAAGTGAGTTTTTTTTGTTTTGTTTTGTTTTTTTGCTGTGTGTGTATGTGTGTGTGTGTGTGTGTGTGTCTACGAGCAGTCAGAGAATGAAATCCTCTGTTGCTTTTTGTAAGACAACGTTCCAATACTGTATTGCATTGTATTGGCCTTTCTCTCTCGCTCACACACACACATGCTCGCTTTATCTGCGATAGTATGAAAGGTTTTGTGAAAGCAAAACAGCACCTTTACAGTCAATAGTGCATTTGGTTGCGTTATTTCAATGTTATTAAGGCTGTTTTAAGGACACAGACATAATGGCCAATATAATGCATTCGTTTTTCTTAACTTTTTTTGTTTGCTTGTTTTAAGCAGTGTACCACATCTAATCATTCGTTTGGAAGCGATATTGATTGATCTGCTTGTTTGAAGAGTTCTTTCAGGAAACGGCACACACCTGCCCTGACCTGGCCTTTCCACTCGCCGACCCTCCTGAGTGGATGAAATTTGATCGTTTTTAAGCATTTATTTTCGTCATGCTCTGCGTTAGAACATCATCCATCATGTTTGGGCATAAATTACAGCTCTCTTTCGATTATCTTTTGTTGTTTTGTCATTTCAGTACAATGGGGTTTGTTATGAGTTCCCCTTTGCGAAGAGGAAAACATCGACAGCCCGTAATTGGTTACTCAAGGACAGGTCGAGGGACTTGGCAGCCTGCGTCAATTCACTGCATTCAGGAATTTGCGCAACAAAAAAGGTCCAAAGTCATTCTTCTCTTGAGCATTATTTTCCCCTTAAATCTGACAACAGCAGCCATCTGAAGTTCCCTTAAGGGAAGATCAAGGGCACTTTTTTTCCAGGGCTGAATATGACAGCCGTGAAACGCTCTTTGGCCCATTACTAGACAAAAGAAGAGCCTGAGTGGCAGTTTTGTGGCCCAGACTCAGCAGTTACTCCACACACCAGAAGCCTGACAGAAGTCCTGTGACTTGAGGCCTAGAGGAAATCTAAAGGAAACCAAGGCAACATCCTTGATCTCAGACCAAACCGGAAGAGCATCCAGCAAAATAATGACTACTGAACAACACATCCTGTCTTCAGGAGAGTGCAGACTTCCAGCACCCAACCTTTGACTTTTGAACATAGTCCTCCATCTACAGCGGCTGGTTGATTGCCACGCGTCCCTAAAAATGTCTCTACTAAATACTAAATGCCCAAAGTCTTTAAATTTGTCATTGTTTTTTTAAAAAGGGGGAAGAATTACTGAGGAGCTTCACAGTTGGCCGTCAACCAGATTTTTTTTTTTGTGTACCAGTGTTTGAAAGTCAGGTAAAACATCATAAGAATGGCGTATCTCATTTGGACACCTCTGCTGTTAGAGTCTAGAGGCATTGCATTTCAATTAATTGCTCAACGACTGCCCATTGACTTCTATTGTGAGTAAATTTTGTGTCAAAAATAAATGTATTAAAAATCGCAATTAGATATATTTCCCCAAATTGTTCAGCCCTAATCTCAATATGAATGTGGAATTTGGGTCTGTGGTAACTTACAGTACGCTACAGGTGCGGGAGATGGAGATTAGGTCCAACCAACACCAGAGAGTTCCTTTAACCAAATGCAACTGCTGACAGAAGCTTGAAGCACAAGGAGCACAGATATCAAAGCAGAATGCTTCTCCTCAATAGCTGTCAGGTAATGCATTACGACATTCATGCTTCTGTGGGTCAGGCCGAGTTCAGACCGGCCAGCAAGGAAAATATCATGCTCTTGTCTGTATAGGGTTTGTGTGGGTGTGTGCGTTTGTGTGTGTGTGTGTGGGGGGCAATGGGGTTATTGTGTAATTTGATTTTTTATCTGTTTGCTGTCATTGTTCTTGTGAAAGTTGCCATTGCTGTGCACTCACAAGCAAGAAAACACATGCATCTGCTGCTGCTCCACATAAGTACCTGCACTGCATATTGCAAAGGAAGCCCTGCAGTTCAGGCATCACTAACCATACGACACAAAAAGGGGAATATGCACTCACACGCACCTACACACACGCACAAATCTCTAGGATAGCACGGAAAAGAAAGCTGCATACAAGCACCCTGTCATAGAAACCTGTTTTCTAACACACACACACACACACACACACAATACATTCAAGCACACACACACACACTAGAAAACTTTTTTTGTTGTTTTTGTTTTGGATTTAGTTTGGTATGAACGCTTTACGTACGGGAAGAAAAAATTGAGAATCTGTCTCAATGTATACAATGCAGGAACTGCTGATGGGGAGACAGAGGGACTGAGTGGTGAAAAAGAAAATGATGCCAAAAATGACCAAAAAATGAAAAAAACACAATGGTTCGGATTTAAATAGGAAGAGAAAAAACAAAGACAAACGAAAAGCAAACAAGTGCTTGCACAAAAACACAGCACAAGTAAAATACATACATTAGCAAGCGATAATAATAACAAAAGCCGAGAAACCTTTAATCATCTCATCATAAAAATGGAACAAAGCTACTCGAACACAAGTGAACTCTAGAACCAAACATTAGATAAAAAAATGATTTTTTTTTCTAAAAACTAGAACATCTCTGGTAACAGTAGTGCACTTATCGGTTTATGCAGTGCAACATATATGCAAGAAAACAATGCAGTCCTCTTATCAAGCTTTTAAGAAAGATATTTCCTTTAAAACCAATAAAAGAAAAAAAAAAAACAGGAAAAAAAATCATAGAATTTCATTTCTTAAGTAAAACAATTTAATATTAAGCACAGGCATTTGAAGTAAGTGTGCAAAGTAGCACTGTTATTGTTTTTTCCTCTTTTGTAATCTACAACGTATTATTTTTGGACTATAAAGAAAAGTCAAACTAATTATGATAATTTTTTTCTCACTATCCTAACTACTAAAAAAATCGTTGAAGGAGTGAGTGGGAAAAAAAATCTCCAGATTGCAGTTGCAGGCGGATGAGTCTGGAACAATACGAGAAGGACAAAGCCAGAAAACCAGCGCAGAGCTTTTTTGAGTGACATGACACTTAAATTACAACCTCTTCTCATCTCACGTCTCGGGAAAAAAAATCGACTCAACACACACAACGTCTAGTTATCCGTGAAATTCGGGAATGTATCTTATTGTCTGGAGAGTCTGTCTTGTTAAGCTGTGGTATATTAAAAAAAAAAGGATGAAATTGACCGGGTTTATTATTTCGCTGTGGTTCAGTATTATAGTTGCCTTGTTTTTCTCTCTCTCTCTCTCTCTCTCTCTCATTTTTCCTTTTTCCTCTCTTTTTCTCTCTCCCTCGTTCTTCTACTGTGTCTGTAATTCCTGTCAGGCGAAAGAAAAAAAAAAATAACACACACACACACACACACATGGTTGGGCCATTTGAGCCACTAGGTGGGGCTTAAAGATCAGAAGTAGTGCATTTTATTCGCCCCACCCGCCCAAACAGCTGAGTCATGGTTAGACATCGCCAACAGGAAACACAGAGTAGGTTTTTTTGGGGCCTTTAGGTCATTTCTGTCCAGTTCGCTAACTCGCTTCCCATTTAATCCAGCTTACAGCTGTCATCAGCAGGCCTCGACTAGCCGAACGTCCGCCACATTCATGCAGCAGTAAGAATAGTCACAGAAAACATCAGCACATGTTGGAATCTACAGCTGATAACAGTCTGAAAGTGAGAGCGTAGGGAGCAGCGACTGTGGACCGGGGCCTGTTTGCATACAGAGGCCTGCCGTTTGCTGCAAATGTAAATTCCTTTTTGGAAAAAAAATGTATATATGATGCGAATGAAACTGATGAGTCAATTAAAGAAAAAATTTTTTTTTTTATATCTCACATTGTGTTTTTTAGTGGAAGAGGTCAAATAACAGTCTTCTTAGTGGCAGTGTATGCAAAACAACATCGTTTTTGCTCGAATACTGACTTTTTTTTATAAACAAACTCTTCGTAAACTTGTTTTGAGCCATCGAAAAAAGTCTTGGGATTAAAAACAAAGAAAACAAAATAATAATTATTATTATATTTCTTCAGCTCACTCACAGGAAGTTACATTTCAGTACAGTTATTGAAATTGGACTTGTACCTTGATAACAGCTGCATCATTATCCCTCAAAAACCATAGTAATAAATAAAAACCAGTGTCAACGCTCCTTTTCTCATCTTACACAAAAAGGCAAACTTGTGACCATCACAACTTTATCAACGAATCGAGAGCCCAAGCCAGATGCTAAATTTCTTTTTGTTTTAAAAAGGTATACCACAGTAAGCTTGGACGCCTATAGTGTCCAAAACGGTCTACAATGGGAAAACATCTACGTTTTAAAAAAAAACTGAAACATTTTCACGGCAATGTTTATCTCTACACAACACACAAGCACACACATGCGTGAGCACAGCCATATACACACATACATACAAATAACTCCTGTATGTAAGTGTATGAGTCTGTGCTTCTGTATGTGTGTGTATGTGTTTGTGTGTGGCTTTCTAATGTGTTTTTATCTGTATCTGTATGTGTGTATCTTTCGCAGGCCTTTCGGTAGTGTTCAACACATAAATCAGTATTTGAGGAAATCATACATTTAGAGGCCAGTAGTATGGATCCAGCCAGTGGATCATTATCCAACTACACAGCCTTAAGGCCACCATCTTTTTTTTATTCTTTAAGAATAACAACGACGAAAGAAAAACACCAAAAACGAAACAAAAACGCCTCTTTTTTTTCTGGGAAACTCAATGTGCCAGTGTCTATACTCATTTTACTCTTCATGCCCCAATATCAGGGAAAAAAAATCTAGTGCCATTTTCTTTTCATTCTTTTTTGTTGTCGTTTAAAAGAAGTTTTTTTTGAAGGATTTGTACTTATCCGTCGGAGACATGCTTGCGCATGTGGTCGTTGAAGTGCTCAATTTGGTCGAACTTGACTGGGCACACGGAGCACATGTAGGTGGTCCCTTCCTGGCAGCTTGGTTCAGCAGCCACGCCGACTCCTGTGGCCACGCCCACTCCAGTGCCTCCGACTCCTCCCCCGGCCCCACCTCCACCAACCGGCATGGCCAAAGCCACGACGCCCGGCCCGGGCTCCGGCACAGCCATGGGAACCGGGATGGAGGCAGGGCCTCCGGCCCCAGCGCCACCCGTTACCCCGGTGACCCCGGTGACCCCGGTGACACCGGTGACCCCGGCGACACTGGCGACACCGACTCCGGCAACACCTGCCACCCCGGTGACCCCGGCGGCGGTGCTGTGCAGGGCCATGTGGCGCTCCAGCAGGGTCTTGTGAGAGAACTTCTTCTTGCAGATGTAGCACTCGTAGGACTTCTCGCCACGGTGCAGCCGCATGTGGACGTTGAGCGAGCTCTTCTGGGTGAAGCGCTTGTTGCAGATGCTGCACTGGTAGGCGCGGACACCCGTGTGTGTGACCATGTGTTTGATAAGGTAATCCTTCAGGGAGAACGAGCGCCAGCAGATGCTGCACTGATGGGGTTTCTCACCTGCGAGAAACACAGAAGGCAAGACTTGTTAATGAGAGATGGGTTTTATCACCAATACACAGCTACAGTCACTGCAGCTTAAAGCAGCAGACATGCGTAGAGACGGCACAGTGGCACCTTTCCATTTCCAATGCCAAAACTAGATTCAGAATTTCTTCTCTAAAAATCCATTTCTGACGTCTGCTCAGTTTTCGTGGATTAATGCCTGGAGAAATGTCTACATACCGTCTTTGGTCCTGGAGGCCCGGTGTCCAGCACAATGGGTAGTTCCCCCCTCAAACACTCTCACTAAACCTGACGATTAATATGCAAATTAAACCAGGTGTGTTTGAGCGGAGAAATCGGGCCTGGAGAGCTAGGGAATCCCTGAGAAGACCAGGCATGAAATAAAAGTCCCTTATTAGCAATTTATTTGTGAACACACCCAATCAAACAAATGCATCAAATTGGAGGACACCAGTTTGTAGAGGGACAGTCCGTAACCAGCCAGGATTCAAACCGACAGCCCTCTAATCACCAGTGTAAGTTCCTAACCACTAGTCCACCACTGCCCACATAATGTTCCAGCACACAGCTTTGTGTAATGCAGAAACCTTTATAGTAGCTTTTCACTGTCAGGTTAGCTGCTAACACAAGGCTAATGGCTAATGGTCATTTGCATTTGCTGTGGATATTTACTGAAAACTGCGTTTTTGAACTGAAGTATTCAGACTCTTGAGCCACTTTTTAATGATTACTCATGATGCTGGCAACCGCAGATGATCTTTAAAAAGGTTTAAAATGAACTTTTTAACTGAAACATTGTAATTGTCTTTAATTGAGGACTGGTTGTTATGTATAACAGCTCCAAAACTTTGGTATTCTCTTAATTTCTGTGAGTCTCTTTGACAGATTTCAGAATGTAGCTCAAACACTGCCTCTTGTCTCAGAACTGTTTCTCCCTTGAAATTTTCTACCTGATACGATATCCTGATCTTGAGCTGCTATTCTTTCTGCTGTTATAAAATTTACCTTTTATATTTTACATTGTAATGTGTTACTATTGATTTTGCAAAGTGACCTTGAGACTGAAACTAGCTCTGACAGTTTTGTTAATGGTCATCTATGGCACCTTTTTTCCAATTAAGGATAGTAACGTGATATTTAAGCTTGCATGTAGCTGTATACTTATTTACATTTTGAAAATAAACAAAAACAGCTTATTTGACCAATGGTGCGCAAACATTTGCACATTCACATCTATAAATATGAACAGGAAATGTGGCTCCACCTAAAAACAAAAAACAACAGTGACATTTTAGCCCCATGCAAACTTCCATTACCTGATAGCTACATTAACCTAGAAGAAGCAAATGTCAAACACCAAACTTGTATTGTCTGACATTTTGAAATATTATTTTGTTTTATTGCTTTAATCCTCAGTTTTTCGGTTCAGATTTCGTGGTTCACCATGTCACCAAAACAACACTTCCTTCCTCATATCACTTTCTGCACAGCTGCTTTGCAAAACTGTCCATTGTACAATGAATGGAAGAAAAAACGAACTAACAAACCCTGATTTATTCATTCATTCATTTGTATCTTGGTTAGGTTTAGCGACAAGAAACAATTTACTATGAGATGTAATATAGTCTTTCTTCAAAGGTTCTGTAGGAAATGGTTAAAAAGGTCATATTAATATTCAGAGTTAATTAGAAAGTTGCATTATCTCCTTATTAATGTAATGTAGATCTTACAGTAGCTCATGTCCACAAAGTGCTAATTATTATGCACATTCGGTCAGTGAGAAATCTTTGATCACAACAGTGGCGTGTGCTATGGACTTTAATCTCACATAAACTCTATCTTTTCCTGTGTGTATAACGCATGGAGTTACAGTGCACCTCTGCATGAAGGCCAATTCCAGCAGTTCACTGGGACCCATTGTTCCTTTAGAATAACATTGTGCTATGTTGTCACTGCTTTATGGTAGGGTATGAATACAACCACATGCTTGATGACTAACCAGAGATCAAAGTCTGACAGCTATGTTATATAATAAAAAAATAACATTCCACGGATATGGACACAGTGTAAAGTCACTTTCACTTTAGCAAGACCAACACAAATTCAACAAGCTGCCAAGTGAAACACTTAGGAAACAATAGCTCCTCAAGGAATGGAGCTGAACTAAAGTATTAATTTCAATACTATCAATAGTCAATACTAATAAATAATAATAAAATAATAACAATAATAGCTGGGACATTTTGTCATTTTGTAACAATGTAACAATGTAGGGAGAGGCTTGAAACCACTGTTAAATGTGTGTGACCTTCAAGCCCTCAGAAGGCCTTTCATTAATAACTGTCAAGTTGTTCTGATAAATATTGCCATTGGGCTCATAGTCCGCCACTGCATCAATAAATGCAACCTGAAACTCAGCAAACTGAAACTTGTGCAAAGAAAAAGACAAATATGAATTATATATAGACACATCCCTGAGTTCTTTGGGCCTCAGCTCATCTCAGGTGGACCAAAATGTGTCATGTGGTCAGACGAGTCCAAGTTTTAGCTTGTTTTGGGGAAAATTGGACTTGAATAAGCATGAAGGTCCTGTTGACTTAGAGGAATATAATTGGATTGTAGAGTGACATACAGTATGTTGCCAGCAAGGATGTCCACAGTCGTTTCAGCCTGAAAATACAGGCCTCATTCTACATGTGCTACAACAGCAGGGGTTCGTAGACACTGAGTATGTGCGCTTGACTGGCCTGCTGCCAGTCCAGATCTATCTCCTTCAGAGCAGCATCAGACAACAAATTCTACATTTATTTGTATTTACAAGTTATATTTTAAGTGCTTAGTTTCTTTGTACAGTTAACTAAAGGTTAATTCATTCATTTCCAGTATTTCAGTAAAACGACATAGCATCCAGTGTGGACTTAGACTTAGAAACACTTTATTTATCCCCAAGGGGCAATTAAAAGAGACAGGAAAGGAGACCACAGACAATCATGCTGCACTCATTGTCCAAACTGTTTATCCATTTTGGGTCACAGGGAAGCTGGAGCTGATCCCAGCTGACTACAAGCCAGAGGAGGCTTCTCCCAGGACAAGAGGCCAACCCATCGTGGGGCAACACAGAGACAGACAACCATTTTCACACACTCACTATGAGCAATTTAGAGTAGCCGTCAACCTAAACCACAAGCCTTTGGATAGTGGGAGGAAACCGGAGCACAGGGAAGAAAACCACACAAAAGACCTGTGGGCAACCCGGGGTTCGAACCCAGGACACTTCTTGCAGTGAGGCAACAGCACAACACACTGCACCTCTGTGCTGCTTTAATTCCAAGATCATGATTATTTAACACATTTCTTTTTACTTTGGAAATATCATGCATTTATGCAACTTCATTAACATTTTCTTGACTATAATTAATTTGATTATATTTTTCTTGAATATAATTTAAGTCAAAAACCTGGTGGAATCACAATCATTCTCTACAGTGGAAAACAAGTCCAATTCAGACATAGAAACAATGATAGCACCCTCACAAAACACAATGTTGCACAAAAATAGTCTCTCCATTACCCTGTTTTCATAACGGGTGAAAATATTTGGTGAAAATGATCTTATATACACATTTATAAAGTCTAATTACAACAAGAACCATTCTTCAGCATTTTCTGAGATGAAATGGAATCTAAACTGAAGTCTTTATAACAAATGATGTGTACATTTATATATGTTGTCATGGCCCTCAGTGGAGTTATTATATCAACTTTACTAGCAAAAATAAACTCGATTTTTATCATTTTATTCACAACCAAACTTAAGGCAACATTAAAAAGGCCAGGAGGCCGTGTGCAATGCATATGCTTCACATTTGACCAAAGTTAGAAAGATAGTATTGCTGAATTGACAGAAAACTATGGAGAGAGTTTAGTGTCAATATTCACAAATATAATGACAAGATTCACAAATATAATTCATGACTTACAAATAAAATTACACGATTCACAAATATAATTCATGACTTACAAATC
>JBBIGC010000082.1:7044711-7061009 GCA_037576955.1 Lepidarchus adonis | reverse complement strand
CCACTTACGTGAACCTACAACCTTCTGATAACAAAGGCAAGGTCCTAACCACTAGACCATCACTGTCCACTAGGGGGCTGCTAGAAAAATCTTCTGAACTACGAGCAACACGAAAGAGTTTGAAATTAAATGTTCAACTCGTCATATGCCGCGAAATTCAACCCCCTCCGAGAAACAGGAAGTTTCGCCTTCCCTCACAATCTCCCTATTGACAAATATTTTGTTTCCTTTCATGCACCCCCGTCAACAAATATTTTATTTAATTTTATACAGTTCATTTTGCTTGATCAACCCCCTAGACGAACATTTGTTCCACCCCAAATGATTTTGTCTCATTTCATCTAATCCGTCCTCATCAACCAAATTTTTTGTTACATTTTGTAACTTCGGGTCTTCGATCCCCCGCTGACAAAAAATTGTGTTGTTTTGTTTTTTCAACTTCCTCCCCTTCAACAAATATCTTGTTAGGTTTTGCCCACTCGGGTATAATGCCATTTCCAGCTTTTCTGACTTCCAAGGCCAATGGAAAAAAGCATTATATTATATAATAATTATATAATAATACAAAATAATTTTCAAATTAACCAAGGTTAACCTGTTTTGAGGAAGTCGCCATATTTTGCGCAGTTGCTGCAACGTGCACATTTGGACAACACTACTGCATTCCAAAGACAGTCCTGCACCGTGTCTAAGCAACGCCACGATTTTGGCTCTTTCTGAAAACCGAGCAGGCATTAGCTGGGTATTATGAATATATACATAAATGCACAAAAAAAGCTTTTGTATGTGTATAAATCTGAGGCTCCTAAAGCATCACAAGCTATAGAGACATTCATAGCGATGTCAGACATGCGCAATGACGCCCACTCAGTAAACGCTGCAGTTATATTTGAAATGTTAGCAGATAGAGTATTTATAAACACACTTATAAATGTATATTAAAAAAAGCATTAATCCAACACCTGCCCTGCGGTAGAAAAACAGGTCGCTCCTGAAGGAGGCCTATACAGGCTCGTCTGATTTAAACAGGCTACAAAACTCACAAAACTCAGCAACTTACAGATTCAACAAAGTTTTCATTTTAAAGGTGTAGTTTTTGTAGTTTTTGTAGTTTTTCAAACAAGTGAATAATTCAATTTAAACTGTTTTACATTTACACTGTCAACATAAAGTTGTTGTAAAGTTGATGCTGATGTAAAGTTACTCTGGAGCTGTGAGGTTGATGTAAAGTTACTCTGGAGCTCTAAGGCTAAGTTAAAATTACTCTGGAGCCATGAGGCTAATGTAAAGTTACTTTGGAGCTGTGAGTCTGACTAAACTTATGCTGGGGCTGTGACGCTAATGTAAAGTTACTTTGGAGTAGTCAGGTTAATATAAAATTACCCTAGGGCTGTGAGCCTGACTAAAGTTACTCTGGGGCTGTGAGCCTGACTAAAGTTACTCTGGGGCTGTGAGCCTGACTAAAGTTACTTTAGGGCTGTGAGCCTGACTAAAGTTACTCTGGGGCTGTGAGCCTGACTAAAGTTACTCTGGGGCTGTGAGCCTGACTAAAGTTACTCTGGGGCTGTGAGCCTGACTAAAGTTACTCTGGGGCTGTGAGCCTGACTAAAGTTACTCTGGGGCTGTGAGGTTAATGCAAAACTACTCTGGAGCTATGAGGCTAATGTAATTTTACTCTGGAAGTTATGAGGCTGATGTAAAGACTCACAGCTCAACTTCACATGCTGTGAGGATAATGTAAAGTTACTCTGGAGCTGTCAGGCTGATGTAATGTTACTCTGGGTCTGTGAGTCTTTCAAAAGTTACTCTAGAGCTGTGAGGCTGATGTAATTACTCTGGGGCTGTGAGCCTGACTAAAGTTACTCTGGAGCTGTGAGGCTGATGTAATGTTACTCTGGGGCTGTGAGCCTGACTAAAGTTACTCTGGAGCTGTGAGGCTAATGTAAAGTTACTCTGGAGCTGTGAGGCTGATGTAATGTTACTCTGGGGCTATGAGGCTGATGTAATGTTACTCTGGGACTATGAGGCTGATGTAATGTTACTATGAAGCTGTGAGCCTGACTAAAGTTACTCTGGAGCTGTGAGGCTAATGTAAATTTACTCTGAAGCATTGAGGCAGATGTAAAGTTACCCTGGAGCTAAAAGGCTGATGTAAAGTTACTCTGGAGCTGTGAGAGTAATGTAAAGTTACTCTGGAACTGTGAGAAAAAAGGGTCTTGGAGCTGCTACACCTAAAGCTGTTCAAACCACGTTTAGAGTAAGACTGGAACACAGTGTAAATGGATTTTCAGTTTATGTTCCTTACACCATTTCCAGGACTTTGGGTCATTCTCACCTGGCCTTTCTCATTACGTAGTTAAGATCCAGATTTCGTTAAATCAGCTTTAGTGCTGTAATCTGTAAAATTGCTCTCGTACTAAAAATGTGGTGGAGACAAACGTGGATGGGGCTGAAGCAACAGAGGAAGTTACTTATTTCTAATAAAGTGGCCAGTGAGTGTGTAGGTGCTAGGAATAGCTGCAGTAATAATAATAAGGCACAGAAAAGGCGAAATGCATTATAACACCCTGCATTTACATTCTGTATCTTCATGCTCCCCATACAAAGGTCATCCAAGGACAAGTAGGCGGAGTGCGTTCTAACACGTGCACTATTAGAAAACACAAATATCTTTAAATGCGACACGGCCTTAAAGGAAAATCAAAAGTCGCTCAAGAGCCGTCGGCTTCAAGGGCAGGTTGGCCTGAGAGTACTCACGGGGGCTGAATGGGAACACTTCTGCTACGATGGATGGGAAAATAAATAAATAAATGAATGAATAAATAACCCCACAATGATATCAGTGCACTCCTATCAAAGGGTGAGAGGCTTCCGGTCTGTAGGAACTCGGTTTCTCAGCCGAGCATAGAGACAATGGCCTTTCAGTATATGAGTGTCTACACACGCGTGCTGGAGGCCCACTTCAGCTGCTTTAACCCCCTCTGCTTGCAGACACCTGTCGTTGGCTCACCTGTCGCCAGTGGAGGAAGTGGTCAGCACTGTCTTCTCACAGCAAGAAGGTCCTGAGTCTGATCCTCGTGTGGAGAGTACAAACTGTGTTTGTGTGGGTTTCCTCCTGGTTCTCCGGTTTCCTTCCACTGCTGACTACTCTACATTGCCCATAGGTGTGTGTGTGTGTGTGTGTGAATGGTTGTGTCTCTGTGTTGCCCTGTGATGAGTTGGCCTCCTGTCCAGGCTGAACCATGTCTCAGTTGGAATCGGCTCCAGCTTCCCCTGTGAATTTTCTTTCTCTACATTTATATCATTTTCATAACATTAGACTTGTATGGCTTAGACACTCCCCCCCCCCTCCCCTCCCTCTGTCCTCCATTTTGACCAGGGTGTAGGCATTTGTCATTGATTTGCATCTGAAGACCCTTAGGCCGTCCTTGGACCACTATGGCAGCGCTCTCTCGTCTGTGCCCCCGGCAGGTGCCCCCTGGATAGGGCCAGAAATGAATGCGCTCTCCATATTTGGAAGACCAGCCGAAGATCGAGGGCCTAATGTCACATCTACATGATAATGACAACATCTCCACTCAAAGGGCACAAGCTTAAAGATACAATCAGCCGCTTTTTTCGGGTTTTAGATAAATGACATGTAAATTGACCATTGTTAATCAACCAGGTTTATGCTGGAGGTTTATAATCAATAAAGAAACAAGGCACAGGAAGTAAAATCAGCTCCTGAATGAATATGGACCTTTTTTTGAAAGATTCTGTACGATTTCTGCGATTTGAAGATAAAGCGCTTGTGTTAATGAACTGGGTTTATCCGGAATATCCATTAAATTGCTCCATTCCTGAATGTGAATATGCATAATTGCGATAATCTGTTCAAACTGAATTGGTTTCCTCAGGCTTTTATATGGCTAAACGCTGTGTAAATTGACCTGTGTTAATCAACTCGGTTTGTATCAATAAAACTGGTCCAGCATGAACAAACCGGAGATCTAAACAGTCTAAACGGGATGGACATGCCCCATTGCAGAAATCAGTTCAGACTGACCTGGTTTCTGTGCATCTGCTGCGAGAAAAGCATAAATAAAAGCTAAACAGGCCATAAAGAGTCTCAACTGCGACTAGCTTTATGGTACATGGGCGCCGAATTGCTGTAAAAGTGGTCTGTTCCATAGAGAAGGGCTTATTGTAACGAAACAGAATAGACTCAATGGAAGGAGAACCACTTCCACAGCCACTATAACGAGGTGATCAATGTTGGGTGGGAATGACTGGCCTTGCTCCCAAGTCTTCTCTGAATTCCATTAAAGCGTTTGAGGGGAAGCAGCGCTAGTGATAACAGTGAACATGTACAGTAACATAACAGTAACGTGACATTTCTCAAGACTACCTCTCTATAAAGCTCCACAAGCAGGACTTTTAGTCCAGGAACAGAAGATTGCGTATGGTCTGCTCATGAAGCTGAAAGCAACGCTCTCTCTCTCTCTCTCTCTCTCTCTCTCTCTCTCTCTCTCTCTCTCTCTCTCTCTCTCTCTCTCTCTCTCTCTCGCTCTCTGGGGCTGAGGAGCGAACAATGCCTTTGTTTTGCTAGTAATCCCGATGAATAATTCTCAATCTGCCAAATCTCCAATCTGAAAAACATAAGGCCTATGAAAACCTGACCTGCTCAGATTAATAACAGTGTTGCAAGAGCAACGTGTTGGGACAGCCAGCCATTTCACAAGGGTCCCAAAGAAAAACTGCCAAATTCTCATTATTTCCGATTTCCTCTTTCAGAATGGGAATAACAATTAATTGCATGCCTGAACTTTCAGAAAAGGGGGGTGGAAGAAAAAATGTGAATAAAATCTCTTTACTGTGTATTTGGCCGTTGTTAACAGACGCGGGACAATGTATACGGGATGGCTTGAGGGAACGTTAACGGTAATAAGAGACTCTGGCTTTCCCTTCCTCTTAGAACCACTAGAACCACCTAAAAAAGACACCTGGAACCATTTTTTAATGCAACAGCATATATATAAACATATGTGGTGAAGGAAACAAAGGAAACGAATGTAAGAAAAGACACTGTGTATATTTTTCTTCTCTCTCTTTACCGTGACACAGCAAAATTGTATTTTCGCTAGTGTCATGAGGACCACATTAACCCAAGAGAGTAAAGCTTGCCTGCAAAACTGGCTGCATGCTTCTAAAATAAGGAAAATAACTTAAAAACAACAACAACAACAACAAAAACAATACAGATTGCTATGCAAACTTACAAAAAACATGGACACAATTAATGTGCAGTGATGAAATCTTACCAGCCATAACATTAAGACCACTGCCAGGTGAAGTGAAGAACATTGACTCTACTTATTTCATTACAGTGGCACCTGTCAGGGGGGGTGGGATATGTTAGGCGGCAAGTGAACAGTCAGTTCTTGAAGTTGATGTGCTGGTGTAAGGATCTGAGGCACTTTGACTTTTCGTGAAGCACACAGTGGTTAGTACCAACCAAAAGTGATCCTGGACCGGGTCATGGGCATCTTGAAAGAGGAGCGTTGGCGCAGAAAGGTGTACACAATTGGTGGGTGGTTATAATATTATGGCTGATAATATTACACACACACACTTCCCAATAAATCCTTATGAAAATACATGGTGGAGGGATTCTGTACGGTGTGTGTAAAGGAGCAGCCTGGATCAAAGCAGGGTTGTACTACAGCGTCATTAATATATATCAACATTCTCCCATATGCTGTGCATTTGCTAAGCAGCTGCTGATAAAATAACAGAGAGGATGGGATGGGGACGGGGAGGGGGGTGAAAAACCCTACATTTGACCAGCCAGATTCTAACAGAGGAGCTTGTATGTCTCTCTGCCAAATTGTCTTGGCAACAACAATTGTCCTGGCAACAGGTCCGCACACCTCTGCTTGCTGTGTTCAAGGCTTTCCCCCTCTCTCTCTATCCCCCTCTATCTCTCGCTCTCTCAAAAACGAAACACAACAAAATGTCTCCCGCAGCTGGGCTCCTTTAAGCCCGGCCCGCTTCATCCGTACACGCTCATAAAGTGCCAGTGTCTCTTTCCAGCTCAACCACATAATACAGGGAGGGATAAACAGCACCTGGGCCGGGACGCTCCGACAATACTGCGCCTGTCCTGACCCGACCGGAGGAGAAAGGAGGCCGGATGCAATCGCTCGACAATAAGGACACTTGGAATGTAACGCAATGCCGTTTGGTACACAACATGTCCCGGGCCAAAATATCAGAGCTCAACGACTATGGACACTTTTCAACATGCCGGCACATATAAGAACACGGACAAAAACGCGGCATGGCGACAAACAGCTGCAAGACAGACCTTCATCCATACCGTTTTTACAGCAAGTGGTACAGTGTCTGAAACACGCGCTCTGCTTAAAAATAGATGCCCATGATGGAATTAGTCATAAAAAATAACTAATTTTACAATTTTCACAAATGTACATTCCCAGATTCAGGAAGGCTGCTGCTCACATTTTTTGTGTAAAAAATGCTTTGCGTGACCATAAAGATTCTTAATGTGTCACACACATTTCACACAGTTTTCACTTCAAATTTTGTAAAAATTTTCTGAATTGTTTGCAGAATGTCATTCGGTTCTTAAACACTGGTTGACCAAACAATAAAAACTCAAAAATGAAGAGTTTGCGGCAAATAATTTTAAAAAATATATATTTTAGACACACACACACCATTCACACAATTTAAAAAATGTTCACTCCTAAACATACATTTTTTTTTAGAACTTCTATCCAGCATGTCATTCAGGGTCTAAACATTCATGTATCCTGGCAACAAATGTTTAAAAAAGGAAGAGTTTGGGGAAAAATGTACACAAATCACATTTACACAATTTCCCCAAATTTCAGATTTCTGTTACTAATTTTATTTTTAAAAAAGTACACTCTACATTTTTTGTGTTTAACAGATAACAGCAAATCACACAGTGTCAAAAACGCTAGTTTATCCCGGCAACAAAGATTTTTAAATAAATAATTTGGGGACACGCTTAGTTCGCACAATTTTTAAAAATTCAGGAATTTATCATTTTTAGGAAATTTGCTTATCTTAGCATGTTATTCTGGGCTCAACAGTTGTTTAGACTAAAATTGATGAAATTTATGTAATTTCCACTAATTTGTGAATATAATATATATATGCATTTAAAATGTGTGTATTTTTACTGGTACATCTTACAGGGTCTTGTAAGCACTTGTTTAGTCCGGCAACAAAGATGTTTAAAGAATATTCTGTTGGAGGAAAAAACCCACAATGTTATCCAAATTCTATTTGGCTGCTGCTAGTGTACAGATTCTAATTAAATCATGTTTTTCTGTCTATTTATACAGATAACATCACACACAGCACAGAAAACTATTTTCCTGACTACAAAGCTTCTTAGAGAAACAAATAATTTTTTAAAAATTTCACCCCCAATTTTTTTTGTCTATTTTTCCAGATAACAGTATGTAATACAATGTTGGAAATGACGTATGCAAGTCTGTTCGATTTCTGAGGTGGTTTAAGCCTGCAATTAGCATGCTGCTAATCTGGGCTCCATTAGTTCAAACTTCAGACCTGTTTGTATTGATAACTTTGTCAGTCATTGTCAAAATCCTGTTTAGCAGCGTTTAACAGACTCTTAAATGAAGGAGGAGGGCTGTGCCATATGGTATAGTCCATGATGTACTGGCACTGTTCCTCCCCTTGATAAATAGTTCATCATATCGCTGATGGTACTGACACTTATCACTGATGGTGTGTTCGCCATTTC
Organism: Lepidarchus adonis; assembly: GCA_037576955.1. Lineage (NCBI taxonomy): Eukaryota > Metazoa > Chordata > Actinopteri > Characiformes > Lepidarchidae > Lepidarchus > Lepidarchus adonis. Next base: position 7,053,205 of record JBBIGC010000082.1, on the reverse strand, counting down.
ACACATTTACACATCACTATTTACACCTTTAGAAGAGAAAAGTGTTTTTACATCTTCAAGAATCCTGCGAGGGCTGATGTTTATTTTGTGTAAAATTCCTGCTCTTTTTTCTATCATCCTTAACTGCTGTAGTTTAATGCAGATGGCTTCACATCTGGACCTTGAATCCATACTCCGCTCCTGCATTTTGGAATCACCAGTATATCTGACTCTAAGTGGCCAATCGGCAGCTGAGTAACGACTGGTCATATCAAAGTCCAGCAGTGGAATATGGATTCAGGGTTCAGATATGAAGACCTTTACTGAGTCAGGATTAAGTTCTACTGTTCTGGATCAAGGTTTGTGCAGCATGGCTCTCGGGAATGATGGCAAACATTTCATATCATAATTTATATAATTACTGCAAATATAACATAAGATATGGGGGTATACATCTCCTTGCTCTAATGACAATGACCATTTTCACAAATTTACACTCCAGATTGCTGCTGCTAGCTACTCTACACACTTTTTACACAAAAGCTCAACTGATTGGCAGTGCTGGGGGTAAGTAGTGGGTAAATGTGTATTTGTTTTTTGACCAAACCGTTCCTTTAACGTGGCATGGTTAACGTTATTTGTCTTATTAGTAACGAGAACGTCTGGAATGCGCTGCATGGCCTTTATGTGCTTGATAACAGGCTGGGAAAAGTGTGTGAAAAGGCAGGGTCCAAACTACCCTCAGCCACTTCCCACAAAGCGTGCACAGGGGGCATGAAAGGACAAATGCGTTTTCTACCTGACCATTCAGGCACCAGTGTGTGTTGCCGACGGGGCAGATTAACCGGCTCTGGTGCTTCAGAACTCGGCGTATATATGCCAGCAGCACTAAAGACTTGTTAACGGCTGCTTTAAACACCGAACGTACGAGGCTTCACCCCCCCCCCCCCTTTTCCTTTCTTTCTTTTTTCTCTTCTACATGTGCACTCCCGTTCCTTATTGCTTGCTTGTAAATTCTTCAGAGATCTCTTCTGTTTCAGGCTGGCCCGTCCCTTCTCCAAAATGGAGGACATTCTATCTCTTTGTGCGCCAGCCTTTCAGCGCACGTCCCTCCTCGGCGCGACCCCAGGCCCGTCTCACACAGGCCGGGTTGTAAACAAATTGGAAGCAAACTTAGAGCCCCCTCGCCTCCCACCCCCCACGCCCCCCAACACTCCAAAAAAAATTCTCAAATTACCTCAGGGTTTTTTTTGCCGGGTGTTGGGGGTGTCGCTATTTTTTTTAAACAAACCATTTCCAGATATTTTTCCTTTTAGAAACGGCAGTGATCTCACATGGACTTGCTGAACACCATATGGGTGTTGGGGTTAGCTGAGGACATGCATGCACCTTGGCAAACATACAACTTCCCTATTAGAATCCAAGATACATTTTTCACATCAGTGAGATGCCTGCATACGTTGGGTATATATTTAAAGGGACTGAGGTGCTTGAGAAAATGAACTTCTTCTTTTTTTTCTTTTCTTTTTTCTTTTCTGCCCTGTCTTTTGCCTAAACAAAATATGTTTGGGCTTAGAAATTTGGTTATTAACCATTAACTGCCAGACAGGTTTTTATCTATGTGTACATACAGAAATACTGCTGGCAGCTTGTCCATGCCATCTGTTCGCTTCAATGAAAATAAGCCCCAGTGTTTAGGCCAAGCGTAGCACCAACCAACCTGTTTACACTCAACATTATATACTTCACTTCTGCAGAGCAGGCCTTGTTTGACTGCACCCCCTTCAATAGATTCACCAGGCAAAACTCTGGCAACTTGGAACTGAGTAATTACATATGCAAAAAGCTGTACGCTGATTGGTTGGCACACCCTCGATATGGAAAATCCCCACTATGCCCATACGTTTCATTTCTCTCAAGGTAAAAGTCCTCACAACGGCAGATGAGAGCTAAGCACGTCTGGTATGGGTGTGTATGTGTGTGTGTGTGTGCGTGCGTGCGTGCGTGTGTGTGTGTAGCAGATAGCAACAGCACATGTCTCTGCCCCTATACGAGTCATCTGAGGTGAACAATATACACTCCCCTGGAGCTGCAGCCAAGTCCTGACGCACGCGGTGACATTAACAAACACACACAGGAGGGCCGTGCAAAGGGGTCAAACTCACACACACAATCAGGACGGCAAAAGTTTGGGGACGTCTAGCATTTCTACACATTTTTAACGCGAATGATGGTGCCAGTTTAGGACAGAATTGTTTCCCAATGAGATTTTAACAGCTGCAGTGAAAAAGTAACATATACTGCTGTGTAAACCCCGCTCCTCATATACATGAAGCAAGAAAAAGATTAATCTTAATTACCTTGTTCCTACACCTTACTAAGTATTGACTACAACTCACCTACCACAGCTTAGTTATGTCATTCTCACACAATGCTAAGTAGTGGCCATAACTTAACTATCACTGTTTAATTATCGCATTCTCACACAATACTAAGTAATGGCCACAACTTAACTATCACTGTTTAATTATCTCATTCTCACACCTTACTAAGTTTTGGCCACAACTTGTCTACAACTGCTTAATTATCTCATTCTCACACCTTACTAAGTTTTGGCCACAACTTGTCTACAACCGCTTAATTATCTCATTAACCAAAGGAGTCACACCTTACAAAGTTTTGGCAACAACCGCTTAATTATCTCATTCTCACACCTTACTAAGTTTTGGCCACAACTTGTCTACAACCACTTAATTATCTCAATAACCAAAGGAGTCACACTTTACTAAGTTTTGGGCACAACCGCTTAATTATCTCATTCTCACACCTTACTAAGTTTTGGCCACAACTTGTCTATAACCGCTTAATTTGGCTCACACTTTTGTGAGTACAGGAACAATCAAGCATTTTATCTGCGCAGGACAATGCTGAAGTGCTACTATAAAGGCGAACGCATTTTCTCCTGGTCAGTAAATACAGACAGCAAGTGCTACAACATAAAGCATGAATGACACATTACTATTTCCAAGGCACTTGTATGTGTCTGACGTTGAGGTTGCTGCAGATCAGCAGAGTCTTTAAGCTCTTCTTGAATATAGTAAGAGACTCAGCAGTTGTAATGCTGCTGGGCAGCTCATTCCACCAGTGAGGTACAACAAACCAAAGGAGTTTGGAGTGGTCCTCTATGTGGGGATGGAGCCCCCAAGTGCTGTTTACCTGCTAACCTGCGTGATACCACAGCTTAATTATCTCATTCTCACATCTTACCAAGTATCGACCAAAACTTAACAACCACAGCTGAATTATCAAATTTGCACACCTTACTAAATAGTGGCCACAACTTAACTATCACAGATTAATTGTCTCATTTTCACATCTTAACAAGAAGCAACCACAACTTAACTATCACATCTTAACTATCTCATTCTCACACCTTACTAAATAGTGTCCATAACAACTACTTCACAAACCTTACTAGGTCATGGCCATAACTTAACTATCAATGGTTAATTATCTCATTCTCACATCTTGCCAAGCAGCAACCACAATGTAACTAACACAGCTTAATTATCGCATTCACACACCTTACTAAATAGTGTCCATAACCATTAATTCACAAACCTTACTAGGTCATGGCCATAACTTAACTATCAATGGTTAATTATCTCATTCTCACATCTTAACAAGAAGCAACCACAACTTAACTATTACATCTTAACTATCTCATTCTCACACCTTACTAAATAGTGTCCATAACCATTAATTCACAAACCTTACTAGGTCATGGCAATAACTTAACTATCAAAGGTTAATTATCTCATTCTCACATCTTACCAAGGAGCAACCACAATGTAGCTAACACAGCTTAATTATCGCATTCACACACCTTACTAAATAGTGTCCATAACCATTAATTCACAAACCTTACTAGGTCATGGCCATAACTTAACTATCAATGGTTAATTATCTCATTCTCACATCTTAACAAGAAGCAACCACAACTTAACTATTACATCTTAACTATCTCATTCTCACACCTTACTAAATAGTGTCCATAACCATTAATTCACAAACCTTACTAGATCATGGCAATAACTTAACTATCAAAGGTTAATTATCTCATTCTCACATCTTACCAAGGAGCAACCACAATGTAACTAACACAGCTTAATTATCGCATTCACACACCTTACTAAATAGTGGTCACAACTGTTTCTTTCTGTATCTTCCTAAGACGTGGCCACAACTTAACTATCACAGTTTAATTGACCAGTTACTACACTTTACTAAGTTTACTAACCTTACATACTTTACTAACACCTAAATAACCTAATTATTTTGTTCCCACACCTTACTATGTCATGGTCACAAATGAACTATCACAGCTTAATTGTCTCACTCCTACATGTTACTATGTAATAGCTACGCATTACATCCCTGTCTCCATGCTTTTAGAAGAGACTGGTTCCACAAACTTAAATATGACCTTCTTCTGAAAGATTTAATGCAGAATTTCAATTTATTTGCTAAACCTTTGCACAGGCCATATTTAGTTATCTCTTCAAGCATGTTAAATTCTGTAAAAAAGCAAGAATTGTGTATTAACGTTTTCACAAATGTGTTCTCATCTTAATTCGATTTTAAAAATAACTCTTTTAAATTATAAAAACAAAACTCTTTTATAAAGCAGGTCATTTGAATAGGGGTGCCCAAACCTTTGCTTGCCATTTTAGGCTGCCTAAACCTTTCCACTATTCACTTGCTTACTTGTTTCCTACTGAAAAAGAACAGTGAAAACTTGAGCACTATTTTGGTAAACAAAACCCCTTTCAATGACACCCATGGTCATTCCAGGGCACTGGAATGAGGTTCTTCCATTGGTCAAAGTCTCAGCTGTTGCTGTAGAAAAGCAGACAAAAGGGGTGTAGCCTTATCTAGCAGCCAGAAGAGCGCCATAGTCAGAGCCTATATTAAGCCTTCTTGTGTAAGGCCGATGCCATATCACACACAGAGCTCCCAACGAAGGCCCCCCCTTCCCCACCCAGCCATGGCCAGCAAGAAGAACCACTCAACACACTGCTGACCAATTCACAGGAACATCACAGGAACAGCGCTGTCAAAAAAACAAGGAATTGTGTGGGTAGGAACAATAGTGCACGAAATGAATTCCTATCAAATGCAAAATACACCAAATTTGACAGAGTCACACATTCAGCTGTGGAGAATGACTCGAGACATTTGGCGCATCACCATTTTTCAAAAGTAGCTTCAGACTGGGGAAATCGCTTAGCGGGACACAGTGTGCGTTCCCACAGTATGTGATTTAAGCACTTTCAGTAGGACTTTACAGAACATATCATAAGCTCAACTGAGATGATTCACATATGAGCATTAATGTGCAACAGCTGTGACACTCATAAACGATTAGGTGGAAGGTTCTTCCTAAAAGCAAAACAAAGGATCAACTGTCACTAATGGTTACGCAACAATTCAACACCGAAAAAGTCAGACGTCTTGTAACAACAGGTAACTTATACTCAGCCAGAGTACAAAGTGGCCTTTCAGACTGATCTGGGATCAGATGCCTTGGCTCGAGTCCTGACCGTCTGCACTGTAACTGAGAAACCGCGCAGCCACATTCACCAAATTTAACATCATGATATTCTCCAGTCACACTCTCTTACACAGTTCTTCCCTAATGAACCGTGGCTGAACAAGTGTGAAGAACCATTAAAGAAGCTTCCCATAATGCAATGGTTTGATACCAGTTTACGTGAAAGCTGGAATGGATCTTCACATCTCATTAACAAGCAGGGTTCTCTAAAAAGAGTTTTTTTTCAGAGAAATAACAGAGAACCCTATTGGTCACCTTTATTTTCAAAAATGTGGTACGATAGCAGATATAAGGAGTGGACAGTATGGCAAAAAATTCTGATTTTTAGTATTTATCACTGTATAATGTACATTATTATTATTTTACTTGTTGATATTTCTGTGGATTTATATACCAAAAAGTCATGATTCAGTTTAACATGACCAGGTCCAACATATCTTCACCCTTTGTAGTTGTCACTGTGCCTTTAAGACTCTTATATGTAAATGGCTGCAATTGGCTGCACTGTTTTGAGCCTCAAAGCTGAAACACTCCTTTTAACTAAATTGCTGTAAGCTCAGTAGAAGGACATATTCAAATGCACTGGTTTTTGTGACCTCACAAAAATGGTGAACTCAAAACAGAACATTCGTACGCCATAATTTCCATATTAGGGTAGGGAATGGTAGTGTTTGAAACTTGAACAGTGTTTACATATTACAGCAAAATGTCAACAAGTGAAGAAACTATTTTTTCCATGATATGGACCCTTTAAGTGAAGCTATTTTTTATAGGTCAATACTAACATTTTTATTGAGCATGACAGTAAAAACAGAGCTAAACTCTGTACCTTGACATTGGCCTTGACAAAAGTGGGAGGTGGGGTCCCTGGGTAATTTACAGGGCCCGGGGGTAATTTGGAAGGCCTTGCGCAGATTGAATAGTGAGCAAACTGGTGCTCTGGTCCCATACACTCGAGGTTACATGTATGACAAAAATTTACAGACATTTTGATGATTGGTGATAGACAAGGAGCCAAGGAGCCCAGGAGCCCAGGAGCCCAGGAGCCTATTTGCTTCTTGTGAAGACCAAACACAGTGAATGGGCTCATGCTGGGCCAATCAGAATGCTGCTCCTTTCACATACAACAATGTAATTGTGGTTTTCACTGTTTGTATGTTGAATTACCTATTACCTCATTGCTGGTTATAGCAATATTCATATCTCAGGAAGAATAATAAGCTGTATATAAGGTCAAACAGCACACCACCCACTACTAGATTATATGTCAACATTAATAAAGTTAATAACTCATAAGATCTTCTTCTCTTTACTAAAATAATGCTTAATAAATGCATGATTCGGTATTGTTTCAGCAGTATTGTTGTTTCTGGAATAACACCAAAGAACCCTTATGTTAACCATTCAGAGAACACATTTTCAGGAAAGAGTTCTGAAAGCACCCAGCAAATAATCAGCACATCTGTCCAGAAAACACATCACCCAGTGCTAAGCAGAGCTAGTTTAAGATCAGCCTGAGCTTACCTTTGGGTTTTGGATGGAGAAAGTGTTCCTCCACCTTGCCTAGGCTGCACAGATCACATTTGATGTCTCTCTGACCGCGTCGTCGTCTTCAGCCAATCCAAACCGATCGCTAAAACACAAAACAAGACAAGAAGTTGATTCTCTTGATAATTCAGTTTGAGACAAAGTCATTCAGAGTGGGTTTGGTGTAATACGATTTGAACCACAATGGCAGTGAATGGAACCAGACGTCATATCCCCAACACAATTTATTGATGTTCCACCGCCAGTGACACTCCACGTGTCTGAGTGTTCCTGTGGAATGGTAATGATGGTGAAATAGTGAATGTGAACTAAATCACAACTCTGGTACAACAACATTTTAAGCATCAGGCAGCATCTACGTAACCATTTAATGTCTGTAATGGAGCTTTTAGAGGAACCAGACGTCTAGTTCCATTCTCCACTATTGTGGGGGGGGGGCTTTAAGGAGAGCCAGACATCTAGTACCATTCACCACCACCATGAGGGAGCTTTTAGAGGAACCAGACGTCTGGTTCCATTCACCACCACTGTTGTCGTGGAGAATGAACCTGATCTCGAAAGAAGATTTCTCACAACAGGAAATCGTATATTTTATTGGAGAGTCTGATCCAACCTTCGTTCTTGCCAGTCCGACGATTGCTCAAAACGGCAGCTTTCTATAGCACCTCCTTTTACAGTCTTCCACCATTTATTCCAACTCTCCAGGGTGTGTGAGTGCAATCTATTCCCCCACACCACCAATAATTACTATGTTGAAGAGTAAGACCAAAAAAGTTAGTTCTGGATTTAGCAAACTCAACAATGATTAATGAAAAACACGTAATAATTACAGGGCTCAGAGTTTTCTCTAATATGGATGTAAACTGACTAGCCCTTGTCATACAGACTTGAAAATGATGCATCAGAGTTGCAAACCTTTTCCTAATGATGGTATATAATGATTAGCCCCTAATGATAAGCACCTGTTCCTACACATAACTTAAACATGGCGCTGTAATGTGTGTGTAACTAAAAACGATCTGTGCATTAAAAGATATAAAAAGATGTGAGTGCATCAAGCAGCTAAGACTACAAACCAACCTCATATCATATTATCATATAATACCACACAAAATGTACCACTACACAACCTACACCATATCCCAAAATCAGAGGTAGACAAAGTATCTTCATTACTTAAGTGAAAGTACAGATATCACAAGTCAAATTTCATTCCAATACAACTGAAAGTCATACAGTCAAATTTTACTGAAGTGAAAGTACTGAAGTACTTGCTTCCAAAAATACTTATACTTTTAAAATGTCCAAGTTAAAAGGATATACCAACAATAAAAATGCTATGAAAATTATATA